>OX421445.1:9465271-9490271 GCA_949126865.1 Montipora capitata | reverse complement strand
ATTTCCCCACAAATTATCACCGTCATCACAAGGAACCATTTCAGCTCACGACTGGCTACCGACAGGCCCCGAGGGGCTTCGAGCATTGACCAAAGATATCTTCAAGTGCCAAGTCAAGCTGTGGCAAAGAGAGGTTCTGTAATAAATGGTTCGGGTGCAACCCGCAGGCGGCGGGAATCGTTCATTTTTGTCCCTGGGTAACTGAGTAAGCCAACGAACTTGGATGAAAGCTGACGAGCAGTGGTCAATTAAGGGATTCGAAATTGGAGGATGGTTGTTCAATGCATACAAACTGAGTCGTGTCGCACACGCTTATTGCACAGAATTAGGGAGTTAAATTGTGAACAAAGCCGACTACGGTAACGTTTACACCGAAAAGAGCAAAAATAATCTTGCAGCAATTTGGCACGCATTATAGAAATCCGCCCTTGGAAGGGCCCGTTATATAATACATTTCTCTCCGGCCCATAGACGACAAACAACAACGTGAAAGGAGGAGCTTTTTTTGGTTTTGACGGCAACGTGAGCATACAGGAGTGGTTTCCTAATTAAAGATCTTCAATTAAAAACCATTCTTCCAAATTCAGTTATTGGATAGTCCGCCCGTATTGTAAAAAGGGGGTAGTTTCTAAAGAAACTGTGGTGCTGCGTCCGTGGGGAAGCAGTACACAAAAATTTGGTTTTATCAACGGTGGTGATAATGTAAATTGAACACCGCACAGGGATTCTAAAAGCTGACGTTTCGAGCGTTACGCCTTCGTCAGAGCGAATCGAGGAATTATGGGTTTTGTGTAGTTTTTATAGCAGAGTAGGAGCTACGCTATTGGTGGTCACATGGCAACGTGAAAAACAAGAATACATCAGTTAAATGGAAAGCGTTCGTTAATACCGTGGGGATTAAGGGTGCCGATTTGGAAATTGAATTTTTGTTCCAGATTCTTGCGGCTTTCCGTCGTACTTAGATGTATGGAAAGGCCGCAGGTAGCCATGTGTTATTTGGAGTGGTTTGGGAGATTAAAATTTTTATTCTTATTATTTATTTATTTAAAGATTCAACCTAAGGTGGTTGTTAAATACAATAGGACACTAAATCCCCTACAAGGTATTTACACCCAAAAACGCGCCCCTCAAAACTAGAATACCCAACCCAGCCCAAAATAAGAAGTATTACAATATCAACAAGAGCAAACAAAGAAAATATTAAATTTCAACTTTGCGACATTTAGGGCAGATTAATTTAAAAGTACGAACATTATTTCCATCAAAAATCTGGTATAACCTGACAAAATAGAAAGACTTAAGCTTAGCTTCCAAAGAAGACAAAGTAGTTTCTGCTTTGATATCATCAGGAACAGCACTCCAAATATTGGAAAGTCTAATAAAAAACGAATCCCTAAAAAGTGAAGTTCTAAAATAAGCTCCAGAGGAACCAAGACGTGATTTACTTAACATAATTTCTAAGTTTAACTGAATAACCTCTAATTTACATTTATAAAAGAAAAGAAGGTTTAGGTATTCAAGCCAGTAATTTAGCGGTAATAAATTTAGATGGACTATGCGGATTTGATAATTCATGTACTTTGTTGCACGTCTCTGGGTCCTTTCAATAAGTAATAAATTCTTAATAACAGAATGAGGATCCCAGACTTAAGAAGCGAAGCTAAAATGAGATTTCATTGAATTAAAGATGTATATATTAATGTTAGAGTTTTTTTGTTACGAAATGTGTAACAATGCCTCTTAAAGCCCAGTAGTTTGTTTGCCTTTGAGACAGTTTGGGTGATATGTTCATTCCACGAGAGGTCTTTAGTGACTGTAAGTCCACGGTCTTTTTCTTTCGTTCGGTATTGTCAAGATTGTATCTCGAGGTAAGCTGGTTTTCTTATGACATTTTGAAGGCTGGAAATATAGTTCATTATTTTGAAGATGACCAGAGACAAAGGAGGTTTAAATCAGCTTGGACGTCACAAATATCAGACATAGTTTTGATAGTTTTACAACATTTAGAGTCATCGGCATACATAGCTAAAGATTACGATTTTAGTACGTCTGGCATGTCATTCACAAACATCAAGAAAACTACAGGTCCTAGAACTGAGCCCTGAGGGACTCCAGACTTGACCTCGCCCCAGGACGAAAAACTACTGACCGCTAACGACAACACGCTGTTGTCGACCAGAGAGATAACTGGTAAACCACTCCAACATAGGACCATCAATTCCAAAGGTACAAAGCTTTGATAAACGTTGCGCCTGACACACAGAATCAAAAGCCTTGGAAAAATCTAAATAGATGACATCAGTTTCCAGTCCACTATCAAGGGCCCGGCCAAGGTCACGGAGGACTTGCGGCAGCTATGTTGAATCTTAAACAAGCAATGTGAAATATGCGGTAGAAGACGATTTAGAACACATTTCTCTTGGACTTTAGCCAATATCGCCATTAGAGATATAGGGCATTAATTTTCTACTTCAGTTTTCTTGTCTTTCATGTGCACAGGACAAATATTTTCTTAGCCTGCAGAGCAGGAGTTTTTTGGCAGGCGGACGCTTGCTCAAGGTCTAAAGTTCGTAATGGGCTGGCATTTTGAAAGCACGCAGCCCGTAGAGGATTGAGACGAGGGGCGGGGGAAGGGCCTTCCCCTTCCCCCACTACCATTTCATACTGTCCTCCTCTCACTGAGTGCAATTTTTTTGACTGTCCCCAGGCCTCTGTTAGTCTTGCTATCCAATATGTCGGCCAATAGTTCTTACCAAAACAAAAATACGCCTGCTTTGAAGGCTAATATTTGCCGTTTTCCATGCAGATAGGCAATAACCATTCAGAAAGGAGGAATTAATAATAGTAGTTATAGACGGAGCTAGAGTGTTGGTGCATTTTTTCAGGCAGATTATCAGGACCTGGTGCTTTAGAGGAGTCAAGAGATGTCAACAGTTCAGTAACTTCCTCAGTGGTCACTTCAATTAGGTCTAGATGATTGTTGATCAGAGGGTTTACATTAACTTCATGGAATGTTGGACAAGAAGAGTGATCTGTAAAAATAGAATTGAAGCAACATTGAAACGATTCAGCCTTTTTTGTGTCGCCAAAAATGCTGGTTCCTTGATATATCATTGTGTCAGGTAGTCTTGAACGAGAAAAAGGCCCAAAACGTCTTAGGGTTTGGAAAGGCATTGTGTTTGCTAAGTCATTGAAATAGAGGGTTCTTTCGAGACGAATCCAAGATGTTGCGTTGAAATGTAGCAAGCGTTTGGCCAGGCCTTTACGAGAGAACTGGGCAATTCGCCTTTATATAATTGTGTTGTTCTAGATATGTGAAAATTTTACAGCCTCGTTTCCCTTCTTCAATCCCCCCTTGCGTTTAAACGAAATGTTTAAATAACAAGAGGCTACAAGTAGCCTATACTCGGGCCTGCAAAAGTACAGTGAGTGGTGTATGGTTAATTTAGCGCTAAAGAAAAGAACAGAGAGAAGTTTGTCCTTCTCACATCGGCCTTACATTGCGATTCTCATGATGTTCGACTGTGTATGTAATGAATATCCGGACCCAGATTATCTTCATTACAGGTGGTGACAATGACCACTGGACCATGGAAACGAGGTAAAAATAGTGTATTTATGCCAAAGTGGCTAAGCCTGACATTGTTTTTTACTGATCGATGGGTATTTTTGCTCAGTGGTTGAGAAAGGAAACGCTAATTGAACGGCTTAAGATGAAACGAAATGACTCGTCGAAACATCTTTTGCAGAAAAAAATGAAAGAGAAACGAAGGTGAGATGTGAAAACATCTTTCCAAGATGACCAAACTTTCGTGCAGTGGTGCACGTAAAGGTCACTTTGTCACGTGCGCGACACGTGAAGATGTGCACTATATCTCGACACTTGAAAATACTTTCAGAAGTGTAAAAAGTTCCTTGAGGCCATGCCAAATGAATCCATATCACGAGAATCAAATATTTAAAATATACCATTTGTTGTAATTTAAATACTCGCAGTAATATGCACCCAATTGTCAAAATAAATATGTTATTTGCCAACTGGGAGGTCGTATTGCTGCTTTTTCAAGAACGATGTCACAGTTTTTCGCTATACAGACCGACCCTTTGCTGGTAAATAACTTTTTTTTTTCCTCTCCCCCATCCTCTCTGAAATCACTTGTTTTAATTGTTGACTCGCACCGCGCTTGATAGTGAATGCAGTATTAAAGCGACTTACAAACTGAACGTTTCAAGAGAAATTCCATTTCCAAACCTCTTGTCTAATGAAAAATCACCTCTGTATGTAAAAGGAGTCGGTTAAAAAAAATGGAAATTTAAGGTCATCAAACAAGCTCACGCATTTAAGGCTAGGTTTCCGCCTGCCGTGAGCAGGCCGGATGAGAAAATTCCACCCGCTTCCGGAACCAATCAGATTGCAGGATTTGTTGAATTCCGCCCACTCACGCATTGAGAAAAAAAATAAAAGAATTATAATTCTCTGTGACCAAATTTTGGAAAGTACCTATCAAAGACATACAGTAAGCAAAATCTATTGTGCAACTTCCAAGTACATCACCAGTATGACTTGGGCTGTATTGAGTTGAACGCTATGACTTCTGCAGGTAATTCTGTTAACATGAAATATGTTTGTCTCGACAAGCTTGATAAGGCAGTGTATAGATCATTTCCTACATTTACAACTGATAATTACGGGGAAGTAATTAATTTCCTATCATAATTATTTATATAATGGCACATAGTGACATAGTTGCACATTCACTACCAGCATTTTAGCCATACACTAAAACATCACCTTGACAGTTGTTTTACTAGGATCAATAGGATCTGAACCAGGATTTTTCTAGGTTATGTCCCTGCAAAGGTTGAACTTACCGGTACCAGCAATATGCCATGCGGTGGACTAAACTTTTAACAAGAAACTATTTCAAAAAACAAAAAGTAGTGTTTCGTTTCCGGAATGGAATACTATAGTGTGGGTCGCTTGGCCTGTCATTCTTATTTCGCTTCGTGTATTAAAACTCTCGAGAAATAAAGATAGAAATGTGAACTCAAACTCTCTGAACGGTGTTCCTTGGTATCAACATGCATAATTAGCTTTTAAACGCACAACGCAAGGCGCAATAGAAAGAGACAACAGACGTATTGGCGGGGAACACTGCCTTGCTTAGCCTATGCGACTTCCAGGTTGCGTGACGTAGAACAACGTCACTTATGTCCCCAGCACTACGAGCTGAGTAGTAAACAGCACGTGCTGGATCGGACAAGAGTATTGGTTAGCGAGCGATGTACCAAGGCAAACGAGCCAACAAGCTTGGTGGAAGTCACCGTACAGGAGAGGACCCAATTTTAAAGGGGATAGGTCACGCTGTTTTAGGTAATTTTGTTTAAAATTGTTAGTTATGAGCTCTAAACGTCAAATTGGCGGAGCAAGAATCTTTCATTTGCAAAATCACGGCCACATAACAATTGAGAATGATTTTCCAGCTGTTTAAATGACATTTTGATATAAACTGATATAAATTTGAAAAAAAATGGGCTGACGTTTTTCAAATTTACCCAAATGCAATCCACTTCAATCCTCCCCAGTTTTGTCCATCCTTGTCCCTTCTTAGCTTTCCTGTGTTTTGTTTGAGTTCTTCTATAGTTTTGAGGCGTTATTTTGTTATTTAAGTTAATTCTATGACCATTTGATCAATGCTGAAATTGCCTAAAATTGCGTGACCTAGCCCCTTTAATGAAGGCAAAGCCATATATCCAACCCATCCCCAAAGGGAGGGAGGGGAAAAACTTTAACAAATTGCAAACAGCTAGTTGGTTTACTATAGAAGACAAACTGGCAGGTGAACCTTGGACGGCTGACTGAGGCTTTTATAGCTAGACTCTGTCCATTAAAGTAGCCAGTTGCACAGGTTCTACTATGTAGCAGGTAGGCATTACACGTGCTCTTTAGCAATGATGAATGAGGCTTTAACAGATTTGGCCAATGCAGGTGTATGTTATAATCTGAGATTTGGGAACAAAGTCTTTATGTCCTCGTTTTATTTACAACAAAACCGTTGATTTTATGACCTTGAACGGCCGACTATAAAGAACGCGAGTACGGTCACGTATCATTAATCGTATTTTACTGATAGGGCAGTAAAATCTCATTTAAAGAGAAAAACATATACTCGTTTATGTGCACAATACATCGAAGGATAAAGTCTACAAATACCTATTTTACCTTCAAATACTTACCCCTGCATAACATTTCAAATTCCGTTTTCCGTGAATCGTCTCATGATTACGTGTTACATACGAACCATGGCAATTACTAGATTTACAATCACTGGTTCCTGGTTAATCCAATTTATTACTAAGACTTGTTTGCATTACTAATTAACACGAAAATAGATAACTTGGGAATTTTTAACAATATATCGCTTTCATCTAACCCAAAATCATTCAGATATTCAAAACGTCCTATGCATAATAACCTATAGATACTCAATGATGCGTGATGTGGCTGGCCACCGTATTTTTTGGTGCGCGTTTATGTTATTTTTCCTCCTTTATGGACAACTGTTCAGCGCGATAAAACAGTCTAGAAGACGTCTAAATGGGGTAGCTTATCGCTGGAGTGGTTTTGATTATGTGAAATGGACGAACGTAAGGGAATTTGAAGATTATTTATCCTGGGTTTCGCTGGTTTTCCGAGGCGACAGTCTAGTCGATCATTTGCATGGTCATCTGCATGCTGATTGCGGTCTATTGTATTGGCTGCCCTGGAATTCTAACAATGATCTCCTTGGACGCTTCATTGCGTTACTGGGCTCCTCAAACATGTGTGTGTACCCACCCATAAACGAGGTCATATATTGGACTTGGTCATTACAAGGAATGAGACTGAGGGTGCCTTAGGCTTAAAGAATGTTACAGTCATGGAACAATTTATCTCGGATCATAAGGTTGTTTGCTTTAATTTGAATTTACGGAAACCACTAAATGAGAGGAGAAATGTCGTCTCTCGTAAATTAAAGGGTTTTGATTTTGATGCTTTTAATGATATTATTGGATCGTCTGGTTTGTTGGATGAGTGTGCCTCGCAAAGTATTGAGTCATTGGCTAGGGAGTATGATGAGGTCTTATGCAAGGCTTTGGACAGGTTGGCACCTAAAAGAACTCGCACTATTGTTATTCGACCAAATGCTCCTTGGTATAATGAGGAGATCGCCATCCAGAAGAGAAAGAGGCGAAGGCTTGAACGTAAATGGCGTTCGACTGGTTTTGAAATTGACAGGGTGAATTATCTGGAACAGTGCAATGTTGTAAATGCTATGCTCTATAAGGCGAAAGAACAGCATTATTCAGCAGTTATTCAGGACAATGTCCATAATAGCAAGCTACTTTTTCGCACAGTTGATAAGTTACTGCAAAGGAACAAAGACAAAAGATATCCGTCTGCGAACAGTGACCAAGAACTCGCGAATGCCTTTGCTGATTTCTTTAGTGCTAAGATTGTGCGAATTCGTGATGAGTTGCTGATTAGGAAAGAATATCTGGGGGAGCGCACTATGGAGGATTTTGAGTGTACGTCATGCTTTAGCGAGTTCGAAATGATAACAGATGAAGACGTCTTAAGGTTGACTAGAGATTCAACTATTAAGGCATGCGCACTGGATCCACTTCCAGTAAGTATCATGCGGCAATGCTATTCTAGTCTTGTTCCTGTATTCAGAAGGGTGATTAATTTGTCATTATCATCTGGATTGTTGCCCAAGGAACTTAAGGTTGCGCTGCTATTACCTCTTCTTAAGAAATTAAATGCAGATTTTGAGCAGTTTAGTAACTTTCGCCCTGTGTCGAATTTAAAGTTCCTATCTAAATTGATAGAGAAAACAGTGTTTGTGCAATTGAATAACTACCTTTGCGAAAATGATCTACATGAGCCTCTTCAATCGGCATGCAAGATTTTCCACAGCACCGAGACTGCGCTTCTCACCGTTACAAATGACATTATGCTGTCATTGGACAAGGGCGAGAATGTTTTCCTTGTTTTATTGGATTTGTCGGCGGCATTTGATACCGTTAACCATACCTTGTTGCTGGCACGAATGCAGAAATCATTTGGCATCAGAGGAAATGTACTACGATGGTTTAATTCTTATCTTTCTCAAAGAACTCAGTTTGTTCACATCAATGAGACGAATTCTACGGTACGAGATCTTCCCGTGGGAGTTTCCCAAGGTTCAGTTCTGGGACCTGTACTCTACCTTCTATATACCGCGCCACTTGCAAAAGTGATAAGATCTTATGGCTTGGATTATCATCTATACGCCGACGATACTCAGTTATATTTTGCATTCAAATCGGCGGATGTGGACGCTACTAAATCGAGGGTCAAGAACTGCAATTCTGCTATTTGTCGTTGGATGGATCTTAATGAATTGAAGCTAAACCACGACAAAACGGAGGTCATGCTCATCCACTCAAAGTATCGTCCCTCTCCATCCTTTCAGTCCCTATGTGTTGGTGATGAGAGCGTGGCTGCCTCTCAGTCGGCAAGGAGTCTTGGTGTTATCTTTGATGAGCACATGTCTTTTCATGCACATGTGTCTAGCATCTGTAGTTCATCATTTTATCATCTCAGGAACTTATCTAGAATTAGGAAGTATCTCACTAAAGAATCTGCAGCAGTTGTTGTTCACGCATTTGTCACATCGAAACTAGATTATTGTAATGCATTATTATATGGCCTGCCTAAATATCAGTTACAAAGATTGCAGTATGTACAAAACACGGCGGCTAGAGTTGTGTTGCAAATGAGTAGGTTTCAGCATATCACACCTGTTTTGTGCGAGCTTCACTGGCTTCCGATTCAATACCATATTATTTTCAAGATTCTGCTTTTAGTGTATAAAGCACTGAATGGGATATCGCCTAGCTATTTAGCTCAGAAACTGCATTATTGTTCTCATACTAGATCAATGAGGTCTGTTAGTAATGAACTTTTAATGCAACCTTGATCGTATACCAAGACTTATGGAGACAGAGCATTTGCTGTTCATGCACCAAGAGAATGGAACCTAATACCCTATGAAATTCGGAAGTCTAACAACATTTCGAGTTTTAAAAGATCACTTAAGACGTACTTGTTTAGCAAATTTAGTAATAACAGATCATTGTTCCTATAGATTTGTATATATTCCTTCAGTTTTAATTTTTCCCTTTTTAATCATTGTAATCTCGAATTTTAATAAGATAACCTAAGACGTACTTGTTTAGTAAATTTAGTAATAACAGATCATTGTTTCTATTGATTTGCATATATTGCTTTATTTTAATTTTTCCTTTATTGTAAATTTGTAAATATTTATTGATAATGTTGTTTATGTACATGATTGTAAAGCGCCTTGAACATAGGATAAGAGCGCTATAGAAATAAAGTTATTATTATTATTATTATTAATCCATTTCTTTCGCCTTTGTGTTTGCAGCATTATGATTTCGAATATTTTAGGTTTACGTGTTCACAAGTTTGTTTTTGTATCTCGTACATGTTTAGATTTCCAATTACACACTCTGTTTCGATTGGCCACTCTAACTCGCTGTGTAACTAGTTCACCCTAAATTCAAAATAGATACGTTTCGTTTCTGAGAAAACAAAACATTCTTTTACAAATTATACCGGGTATTCCTGATTTCTGCATAAATTTAAGTTTCATTTTGCATTTACCTGTTCATCCACGCTTTTTGGAAAAGTGGTACATACACTGTACCACGTGCTTAGATTTAAACGCATACCTGAGGTAGATATTTTTGTTGTGTTTACGAGGAAGTGATCTCCCTTGCTAGTAATACGATGAAATGTGGATGACCTCGGTACGTTGTTACCCAAATACGTTCCTGCAAGTTTCCTCCTTTTTCTGCTGTTATAAAATAGACGTCTCAGCCTTTTCTCTGTAATTCTGCTTGGTTCTTGGGCACGTCTATGTCGATGCTCACGCAAATCAAAACAAAAGTAAACAACTTTTGCTTATCGAGACCTGTATTTCTCCTCCGGAATGAAGTCTTTATTATCATTGAGAATCAAATAACTGTACAGCCTTTCAAACTACATCAAAGTTATTTTCTAAAGAGCTGATCACATTTTCCACTGATGACATCAAATCTTGTGAAACTAGAACAGAACTATATACACAAGATGGCAGTGGACACGATCGCTAATATGGCTATTTGAACAAAGGATATAAGCTAGACCATTACAAGAAACAAACTGTTTAACAATGAAAAAGAAAAAAACGTAATAGACAAAAACCTTATCTCCGTAGTCAATGGTACACTGAGCGGGAGGCTATTTGTTCGCGGTGAAAATGGTACAAAGGTGAGGCCATTTGTTCGCTGTGCAAATGTTTTTACTTTGTCTTCAGAAGATTCCAATATTGCGTCCATTTGTTTGTGGAGTTATTTTCTTTGTCGCTGTCATCTTTAGAGTAGTTCTCAATAAGGTACCCGCTGCTTATTAAAGAATTAGTGTTTTGACTTGTATCACTTTCAATAGTTGCGTCCATTTCAGTTACATTCGAGTATATTCTTGTTTCATTCAGTTCGCGGAACGACCCGTTTCGAAGCTGACGCTTGACATCTTTTAGTGTGGGTCTACCGTGAAAAGCGTATGCCATTCTTTGTATGTGCTTTGAGCGCCCCAAGAAGAAATTGATTAAGCCAACGCAATCCCGATCTTCGGTACTCCAAACAACGCATCACAGAGCTCTTCATGATCTTGGATTACGTTGTTTGCTTTAAATAACCAAGGGAAACAGCGCCACGTGGCTTCTATTGTGCATTACCCAATCAAAACACCGCCACGTGCTTTCTATTGTGCATTGCCCAATCAAACACGGCCACGTTTCTCTATTGTGCATTTTGCTGCACAGGACAAAAAAACTGAAATCTAACGTCTTTTATAACTCGAGCCCCTACGGGGCCCGAGTAAAAACTAAGATTAAGATAGGAAAACCAGCATTTTTTAGACTTGCATTTGAGATCCTCTCTGGTCAACCCGTACATAAATACGATGGATCAACAAAAGGTGATTGAGTTTGCAACGATCGACCGACAATCATAAAGGACGAGTTGATGCGAGTCTGTGTTTTTTTTTTTAATTTTTACGTTACTTATTGTCGCACTTTCCTCATTACTCATTTATGGCTAAGGGTGTCTTGAATTGAAAATGGGTAACTAACAGACAAGAACTATCACAGTATGTTAATAATTTCATAGATCTTGACCAGTTTGCATACCGTAAGGGCCATAATACGACTATGGCTTTAATTAAGTGTCAATATGCTTGGCTAAAATGGCTTGATTCGGGTTTTGACTTTGTCAGAATATTTTCTTTTGATTTCAGCAAAGCTTTTGATTCGGTACCTCATGATATTCTTCGCTCTAAGTTGAAGTCACTTGATATTAACCCATATGTAACTAATTGGATTATTAGTTTTTTACAAGGCAGAAAACAAAGAGTTACTGTTGATGGCATTGTTACCGATTATTTAAATATTAATAGAGGTGTCCCCCAGGGGACTGTATTAGGCCCTATATTATTTTCTATCATGGTCAACGATATCAAGGTCATCCTACCTAATCAAAATTTGCTTGTGAAGTTTGCGGATGACTTAACTTTAAGTATTCCTGTAAAATCGGGTGTTAGCAACAGTAACTCAGCAGCTAATGAGGTCCAATCCATTGTCGAATGGACAATTGTTAACCGTATGCAACTGAATTTCAAGAAAACGTGGGAAATGCTTCTTAAAGGCAAATCCACTAAGGCTTTACCAGCTCCTCTGGTTTTTATAGAGCGAAAACCCAGTCTAAAGTTGCTGGGAGTAACCTTTCAATCCGATCCGTGTAATTGGGATTTACATTTAGATAATATCCTATCGAAAGCTAGCAGTCGTTTGCACATCTTACGCGTTTGTAAATTTTATGGACTGCCATTGGATGATGTTCATATCCTTTTCACTAGTCTTATTCTACCTACACTTACTTATGCTGTGGAAGTATGGGGCTGTGCGTATTATCATAAGTACTTAAGTCGTATAGACAGGCTGTTCAAAAGAGCTTTTAAGTTTGGCTACTGTAAAGAACGTTTTTTCATTGAAAATATTATTGCCCTGAAGGATAAGAAGTTATGGGACAAGATCACTGACAGTAATTTAATAACAGCTTTAGATGACCTTCTGCCACCGAAGCGAACTTTGGTTACGTTACGTAAGAGGCGCCACAACTACATTATCCCGCTTGTCAGAACTGAGCGTTTTAAGAGAACTTTTATAAATAGATGCTTGTTTTCTAGTTAGTTGTTAGTTAGTTAGTTAATTAATTAGTTGTCTGTATAATTTAATTATTTTATTTTATTGTAACTAAACACGTCTGTTGTTTAGAGTGTTTTCAATAAAGACCTTTATTATTATTATTATTATTATTATTATTATTATTATTATTATTATTATTATTATTATTATTATTATTATTATTATTATTATTAAAGGGTTTTCACCCAGTGACACGCATCCAAAGGGAATCAATTTTGGGATGAGACACGGAGATGGTGTAACTCTCGACCTCGATAGAGCTTAGAAGAGCCGGTTTTACCTTCGCGAAACGGCGAGCAAAACAATCAAATCTACAAACATTTTAACCGTGTGCTTTTCGTTTTATTTTCTGACCACAAGGGCCTATGGGGGAATTACACCCGTTTGGGGTTTGGGAGCTAACTATCACACTCTCCCCCCTTAAAAAAAACGTAGTCATCAACATTTGAACCACTGTTTACAACATGCTGATTGTCTCACTTGACTGGCATACGTAGGTCTACATCTGTGGGTTGCGCAGGTCCAGTGTCCTTTATGCGACTAGTTTCAATGTTTTTACTCGGCGGTAACGGTTATTGCCTCTTGGTTTTGAAAGAATAGATCCTTAAGAGCCTAGTGCTCGTTTGTTAATATAAAACATGTTCACTTGGTCAAGTTTTTTTTAAAGTTTAAAACAAACATATTAGTCATATCCTTGTATTCCTGGTGCGCACCTCGTCAAGGTGTATTTAAGCACAGAAATAATACATGGGTTGGATCGGTAGTCCATACTGCGGCCAATGACATGACGGTAGATATGGAGGTGTCAACCCGAAGGATACAGGAGCTGGGTATGTTGACCCTGAAACAAAATGTATGTTAGTAGTTACGGCAGGGTAGTACACGGGCTGGCCTGGAACATCGTATGTCAGACGGACAGGGCCTCTCCGAAGCCTTTGTGGACGTCGTTCCTCAGACTCATTGGTTTCCAGGGCGCTGGATTGCTCTGACTCATTGGCTGCCTCAAACGTCACATGGACACTCTCGGTTGGTGCATCATCATTAGGTGGCTCTGAGACATCCTCCTGTTCACAGTGATAGTTGTTGTCAATAACTGGAGAGTCTTGGTTGACCCGCAATTCTTCGGAAGGGTGCGCACTATTACCGGGCCGGACACACGGTTGCAGTTGACTTGGTACAAGTGATGGGATATCTTCATTGCTGTTGTCTTCGTCTTGGCTAGCCGTGAACGAGTCTTGGGCAAACTGCTTGTCCTTTGGCACATGCATCCGCTTACGTTGTCTACGACCCCTTCGGGAGGTTTGAGAAACTGGTAGATTGGATTCGCCCACAGGTAAGTAAGTACATGGTAGCAGTAAGTTGCGGTGTAGTACTCTGGATGGTTTGGCTCCCGATTCTGGTCGGACTTCGTAGACTGGCATGCCATTGCCCTTTTGCTCCACAACTATGTGCACCTCGTTTTCCCAGTATGACCTCAGTTTTCCTGGTCCGCCTCGCTCACTCAGGTTTCGAACAAGCACTCTGTCTCCAGGCATAAGCACGATGTGTCGTACCTTCTTGTCATACTGTTTCTTTCCACGCTGAGCATTCCGCTGGGCAGTTTCTGAAGCTATCTTGTAAGTTTCTGACATAGCATTTCGCCACTTTCTAACATACTCTGGGTAGGAACTGAATCCAGTGGGTGGTTTAAGGTTAAACATCAGGTCAACAGGGAGACGTGGGGGTCTGCCAAATAGAAGGAAAAATGGGGCGTAACCTGTCGAGTCATTCTTCGTGCAATTATATGCATGTACCACTTTGTTCAGGTGATCACGCCACCTTGACTTGTGCTTTTCTGGCAGAGTCCGGAGCATTGAAAGTAATGTCCTGTTGAAACGTTCAACCTGACCATTCCCCTGGGGGTAGTACGGCGTAGTTCTTGAATGACGAGTTCCAAGAAGTTTATCCAGATTGTAAAACAGTTTGTTCTCAAATTCACCGCCTTGATCATGGTGGATTGTCTCAGGGACTCCAAAACGCAAGATGAAATCCTTGTATACCCTCTCTGCTGCAGTCTTTGCAGACTTATCTTTGGTTGCGTAAACTTGAACATACCGGGTGGAGTGATCCATCACTACCAAGATGTACTGATAGCCTCCTGCGCTTGCTTCAACATGGAGGAAATCCAGTGAGACCATTTGAAAGGGTGCTGTGGTGACAATTGGGTTAAGTGGCTCTCGCTGCTTGATCACAGGTGGTTTTTGTTTGATGCAGCTGCATACTTTGGTAACAAAGTGTGTGATATCGTTTTTCATGTGTGGCCAGTAAAATCTTGCTTTTGTCAAATCAAACACTCTTTCAGCACCCAAGTGGCCCATGTCCTCATGGAGTTCTTTAAGAATAATCCTACGAAGTTTCCGGGGTAATACAACCTGTTCGTTTGTGCTTGTTTTACGGTACAATACATTGTCGTTTCCTAGGATCAGTTTGTTCCACTCGAACAGCAGCCGCTGTACGTCCCTGGATTCAGCTTTACTTTCTCTGACTGAAGGTCTCTTCCCTGACTGTATGAAGTGCATAACCCTGCTAATCACTGGATCTAATTCTTGCGCTTGCTTAAGGTCAACTTGCTGGTCTGTCGTAAGAATGTTGTCATCGTCTAGGGCTGTAATCGAATCAGTTAAAGCGGTTAGCCAAGGAAAGTCACCTCGACTTTGAAACTGCACGGAACAGAGAGTTGCCTGTACGACCTCTAAGCTGCTTCTTTCACTGCACGTGGCCATGTAATCTTCAATGTTCAGAGGCATTCGTGACAGCGTGTCAGCATCACTATTGGACTTGCCTGGACGGTATTTCACTTGGAACCTGAAATCTGCTAGTTCGCCAACCCAGCGTAAGCTGGTCGCATTCAGCTTTGCGGAAGTCAGTATATATGTCAGCGGATTGTTATCGGTATACACTGTGAATTCGGGTGCATAATATAGATAATCCCGGAATTGGTCCCACACTGCCCATTTCAAGGCCAGAAATTCGAGTTTTCCGGCATGAAGGTTATAGCTCTTCTCTGCGGGTGTAAGAGTGCGGGACGCATATGCGATAACTCTGGTTTTCCCATCCTGTCGCTGATTGAGGACCGCACCAAGGCCATCATTACATGCATCCGTGTGAACAATACATGGTTTTTCATAATCTGGATAGGCCATAATCGGTGGATTAGTCAGATATCCAATGAGTTCTCTCAATGACTGTTGATGGGTTTTTGTCCACGTAATTGGTGTTGCAGATGGTAACTGGCCATTACTTTTGTCGGAGGCCCTCCTCACAGTATGCTTGGGTGTACTTTCAGGCTTTGGCGTGTTTAACAGTCCATACAAGGGCTTGGCGAGACAGGCAAAATTGGGAATATAACGACGATAGTAACTCAGAAATCCAATTAACTGTCTCACTTCCCCGACAGTCCTTGGTTTCTTTTCTGCAAGGATAGTCACCGCAGTTATTCCGCTGCGATCCACTCTATATCCATCTTTCGAAACAATACGTCCCAGGAAACAAACTTCTCTTCGAAACAGTTTACATTTGGACGGCTTGAGTTTGATACCTTGCTGCCGGAGGCGCTTGAGTACTTTTCGCATGTGTTCCACGTGTTCCTCGAAGGACTGGCTAAAAACGATGACATCATCTAAAGAGGGAATGGCTATTTCATCCCTCAATTCGCCAAGGCAATGTTCCATGTATCGCTGAAAATTTGCGGGCGCATTTGTCAACCCGAAGGGTATACGAACCCATTCATATAAACCCCACGGTGTGATGAACGCGGTGTACGGTCAGCTTTTTGGTGCTATGAAGCCCTTATGGTAAGCCTTGCCCTGATCTGGGACGCTAAACCACGAATTACCACCTAAGCTATCCAGGGTTTCTTGTATTCTTGGAATGGGGTGTCTGTCAGGAACGGTACGACGGTTTAATTCGCGATAGTCCACACACAGTCGAAGAGTGCCATCCTTCTTCCTAACACACACTACTGGCGACGAATAAGATGATCGTTAGGTCTTCGATGTAGCTCTTCACTTCTTGATAAAGGGGCCTTGGGATTGACACGTAATTCCGCTGAACGGGTGTACTGTCTGACAATTCAATATCCATCTGAAGACCTTCCATGCACCCTATATCATCTTCATTTGTTGCGAATGAGGCGGCTTCTTCTTTCAACATCCGTTGTACTACTTCCTTTTGTTCCGTTGTCAGACCAGTCATGTCAACCCCAGGCACAGCATTATTTGGTTCCTTGCAAAGTCCTTCATCGTCTACTCCAGTAGGGGTACATGAGTCGTCTTTACGCCAAGTTTCGGGCCCCTTCTCTTTGGCTAATCGGGCTTCCATGGTTGTAACAGACTTAACTAACTGCAATCTTCCCAGTGGGGTGCAGTTGGGAAGTGTAATGTCATTTTGACTTGTATTACGGACTTCAATATCAATTCGTGACACAGATCCCTTCTTAACAGTCTTTAGCGTTTCATAAATCTGGAGACCGGTTGGCCATTGAGCCATTTCATCAGGTTCGAACAGAACTGGTATCGTTGCTGACACAGGCCCAGTATTTGCCCTGCATGAAACATTAACAACCTGGCCCCTTGGGATGATAATGTCTCTCTTTGATGTTCGGACAGTGCAAAGGTAATCATCACTTAGGGCTTGAATCAAGTTAATCAAAGTTTCCAGCTGCCTCTCATCACTATCTGCGAATCCTTTTTTGAAAGCACTTAAAATGTTGAATCCTGATGTAGACTCTCCTTCTTGAGTAGACATCTTTACTAAGTCTTCAATGACATTGTAGCCCAATATTGGCATTTCTAGCCGATCAACTGTAATCAGAAATGGAACATGCACGTCTCGCACCTCCTCCGCCGATGAAGGAAGTCGCACCCTCACGCCAGCCCATCCAATGAAAGGAATCTTTGTTCCATTAGCTGCGGTTAGGTCAAGTCCTACACTGATCAGTTCTGATATATCCCTCACCACTGTTCCTGGAAGTTTTTCCTCCAGCATGCCTCTTGTCATTATCGGGACCTGGGCACCAGTGTCCCATAAGGCAGTAACTTCATGACGTAAACACTAAACACTTAACTGTACATTTTCTTCCAACTAGATTGACAACTTTTGCATGCTGTGTGGGTGCCAGGTGGCTGATAAATGCGGTCTTAAGGATTACTAGATTCTCTCTTTGTGACAGCTCCTTAATTGCTTGACAAATCGTCTTATGGGCGGACCACTGTTATTTCTGACATCTTTTAGAGCAATACCACACTGCCTGGCACTGGGAACAGCGTTGATAAGGGACTTGTGTTTCGGTTTTGGCGCAGCAGTTACATTGGTGGGACACATGTGGGGGCTCGGCTACTTCTGGTCCCGCACAAGTAGCCGTCTCTCGTTTAGCGATCTCTGTCCTGGTGACTGACCCTGTCGGCAACCAATGGCATAGTGGCTATCGCACCCACATTTAAAACAGTGGTTACACCGTTCTTCCCCTTTCTCAAAGCAGGACTGGCATTTGGATGGTCGGGGTCTTGCTTCCCGTTGTTCCCAACCCCTTCCATAACTCCAACTGTTTCCTCCCTGTCGGACTGGTTGGGCGTTCGCTTCTGATCTACTCTTAACCTCCGTCTTCAATGCTTCCACCTCAGCCTTGAGTTCTTGAAGTTCTGTTTTTGCCCGGTTTGGTAGGTTAGGATCCTTCTTCACGGTGGGGACTTTACTAGAAGGTACTTCTGGTGACTCTGCCTCTTGACCAATCTGCGTCACATAGGCTGGCTTAGTTTTGGTCTGGCTCTTCAGTTTGCGAAGCCGTTCCTCTTCAGACGAAATGGCAACATTCACCTGGTGAATGAGTTCTTCATCTTCAACCAGTGGGTTGGCCAAGTAAGGCCGAAGTTTGACTCTGATACTCTCATCTTGTAGCCCAGTCTCAACGGTTCTACGAAAGAGTTGCTGAATGTCTGAAGCATCATACTTCAAGGAGTCTTCAGCTTCTTGGCTTGCAAAGAGTATCTTTTGCCTTAAGTCAAGGGCTCTCATTAGGAATGCTTGTGGTGTTTCTTTCCCACTTTGGCAAATAGATGCTAAAATTTGGTACAATTCCGTAGTGTTCTTAACCCCATAATGGCTACGAAGGATTTTCTTGAGACGCTCAAGAAACAAGGTCTTAAAGGATTCTAGATAACTTCTTAAAACAAGCCCTGGGCTGATGGCGCGAATAACCCCATCCACAATCTCATGCTCCTTGTACTTTTGCTCAACACCTGTATCAATCTGTCTCCGTAATGAGTTGTAATTCAACTTATCCTTTTGATCTGGGTCTCCAATCTGGCCTACTATCTTGAACTGACGTCTAAGTACACTTGTGGACTCAATGAGGGACTGGAAGGGGGACACACAATCACCTGACTGTAAATTAACCTGCTCTTATTTAACCTGGGTAATACATATGTACTCTCTTTGACCCCAACCTCCTTGGATATCTGCTCATGCATAAGTTTAAGCGCTTCAATCTCTTTCTTTAGAATAGGCAACTCGCTCTTGTTTTTATCAAGTTCCTCAAGAGGTGGCGGCAAATCAATTAAAATTTCGGCAATAGGCTGAAGAAAGCCAACTTTGTCCTCATCGGCCAATCCAGTCTTCAATAACATTTCCAATTTTATTGATAATCGAGAATTTGCCTTTGTCTTTTACCTCGGAGTCACTTATTTTTAATTGTTTTGCCACTAATATTGTACTTTCGACGGTTGCTTTACAGAGTTCAGTGTGAATTCGTAATTGAAGCTCCTCCGCCATCTTGAATTTCTAATAATCGCGTTTGAATCAACTCAGTCTTCCACAGTAAATCTCGTCGCAAAAATCCACTCAAACTTACAGACTTTAGGACTCTTACCTCGAAAATGCCAAAGTCACTCTCAGTTTGCCGCTTTGAAATTAATTTCCAAACAGTTAGCCATCCGAACGGGACGTGTTGTCAATGCTGCAAAGTCCACTCGATGGAAACCAACAAGCTTACTCGATGACATCTGGTGACATTCCCACGTAAAACCAAGAGCTCCTTCGCACCTATCGCCGGAACTGCCTCTCACGGACCACCAATTTTGTAACTGTCGACCTCGATAGAGCTTAGAAGAGCCGGTTTTACCTTCGCGAAACGGCGAGCAAAACAATCAAATCTACAAACATTTTAACCATGTGCTTTTCGTTTTATTTTCTGACCACAAGGGCCTATGGGGGAATTACACCCGTTTGGGGTCTGGGAGCTAACTATCACAATAACACTAACTATTGCACCTGTCATTCCTTTGCAAACAGTAGGCTGGTTAAGGAGATATGGGAATGGTGTATCCAGCACAAAGTGTGGCTCTCAGTTACCGGTACACATATTCCTGGAAAACCAAATATTGAAGGTGATAAAGAATCCCAGTTATCAAGGAAGGAAACAGTGGTGTCTTGATAGGTCTCTCTACATGGATGTAATGAACGAGTTTGGAATTAGCCTAATATCGATATATTTGCCTCTACACTTAATTTTCAGGTTGAGAAGTATATTTCATACAGACCTGATCCTGGAGCCTTTTTTACCCCTTTCCACCTTTCTGTATTATTCCAAGAGCCTTCCATAATATATACAGCCAGGAAGCAACTGGCATACTAGTTGTTCCCAACTGGCTAACTTAAACTTGGTGGCCACATATTATACCCATGTTAATCTTTTCCTCTCTTGTTACCCATGGATGGCTCAAACATTGTTTTTACCAGCATATGCAGAAATACTGCATCCACTTCACAGACAACTACAGATCCTTGCATGCCACTTGTCGGGGTGGGAAGTTACTGCTACTGTAGCAGATGGTATTGAATTTCTTTACTATGATACACTGTACAAGGATGGATGTCCTTATAGTAGAATTAAGACTGTAAGGAATGCTCTCTCCACTGTGGTTTTCCTACCAGGACACTCATTTGGCCATCATCCTCTAGTAACAAGATTCCTAAAAGGTTTATTCGAGTCAAGGCCCATATCGCCTCATTATCAAGAGATATATGGAACATTAATGATGTGCTACATTGCATAAAATCACTGGGTGATAACGAGGAAATGAGTCTCGAGGACCTTACCTTGAAATGCCGGAGTGTTAACTATGTTACTTTCTGAGCAACTTTGTCAGACAATTCACGGCCTTAAAATTATTGCAATGAATACGGGTGATGATCGTGTGTTGTTTCAGATATCCACATTACTTAAAATATCTAAATCTGGAAAGCACCAGGAACCACTAGTTTTTTAAAGCTTACTCCCCAGACAGTGTCTTATATGTTGTAAGATGCCTTAAACAATACCTTAAGAAACAGAAGGTGGGCATAATGGGAGGATCAGTTGTGGCTTAAACCGTTATGTTAACGTTAAACCGTTTAAACCAGTTCACGAGGAATCGGTTAGCAGATGGATAAAATCTTTTTTTTTTTTCAAAATCAGGTATAAATGTATCTGTTTATGGAGCAAACAGTACTCGTTCTACATCTACATGAGTAGCATATGCTGACAACACGTCATTGTACACCATAATGAACTGAGGCTCAGTGCAGAATGACGAAGAGAGTCTACTTTTCGGATGTTTTACGACAAACCCTTAAGTTACAATGCGAATTTGGGGAACAGTTTGTACCCCACAGTCTTTTCAACGAAATGTTATATTTTGACTTTCAATTGTTTCATTGCCACACTGCTTTAAAGTCTCGGGTGACTTCGTAGTGACGTAGACCAATGACGAAATAGATTTAGAAAATTAAACGAGGCTTACTTGTAAGGTGAAGTTTGATTGGAATTCTATGAGTTATTGGTCAGGAACGTAGTAGTCACGTCCTCAGCCTATAATCTCATTGTAAGTGAGTGTTCACCCACCTGAATTCACGTTGTGTAGGTACAACTCACCTCGATTAGCCTTTGCTAAATGCGAGTTGTGTACGTAAATGCGTGTTGTGTACTTAGGGGTTTTCAAAATTAATAAACTTGTAAATAACCTTGTGTGGCAATTCAGAATCTCTCCTTTAAAGACTGCAAGCTCTGGTTTCGCGCGCTCTATCCGCTGTCTCACGTGACTCCTACGTTCCTGACCAATGACTCATAGAATTCCAATCAAACTTCACCTTACATGTACGCCTCGTTTAATTTTCTAATTTAAATTGATCCGTCCATAATCTTAGTTCGCCCAGTGACAAATTAGGGCCCGGGGCAGAGCCTTAAATTTCCATAAAGATTCGAGTTTATAAAATAATTAATAGGCACATGAATGTGCATATTTGATCTTTGATAATGCCAGATACAGCACAACAGCTTAAGTTTTAGATGAAGCACGCTGGCTTTTTTTTCTTTTGTCATGATAAGGAAGATCAACGGAGATAATGAAATGTAAAAAAGCCTTAAAAAACAGGCTTTTAAAAACTGGAGCCGGCTCGAATTTAGTGTGTTGAGCAATGATTCACCTGTACCACTAAACTCTTCTGCCGTGTGAGAAAAGGTCAATCGAGGATTCATCATATATCCCGTAAGAGGCAAAAGTATGGCCAAAAACATTGTTTGTGCAGTTAAAGGGAAAGTACGGCCTAGAAAAAGTTTCTCTGAATCGAACGTTCTTTACCTGCATTGTCATACTTGACCACTCATTTGGGCTTAATGTGTTTAAATAGCCAACAATACCGCTTCAAAAATGGGCAATTTTAAATTGAAATCCGCCATCTTTGTTTTTGTGTATGCAAACGAGGCTATGACGTAGCAATAGACGTAACTGATTAGAGTGTAACGTGAAGTGCTAAGTTTCTACCCCATATGAACCATGTGAGCGTTAGCCCTACTGATGGAAATGGGCCCACACAAGGAGAACAGAGAAAAACTCTGACCAGGGTGGGAATTGAACCCACGACCTTCGGGTGAGATCTCTATGATTACGTTACACCTTTACTTCAAAATGGCGGCCATTTTGGTATTGGTTTGTTTGCTTGCAATTAGCCCATGTTGCTTCGTTCTCAAACTAAAAATTCAAAGTGATTATTCAACCTTGACCGAGGCAACAAGAGCTAATTTGTAAGAAAGCAAAATAATACTTTATGCTGGCCATTTTAGAATAAGGTTTATATGTAACGTTGATTTGATTTCTGTATACAGTGTATTCAATTACAATTAGTGCTCTCGCACTAAATACAATTGACACTTGAATTATCGTTAGCTTGACTTTCGTTCGTGAAGGGGCGGTTATTTACTCACTGTATAAAAGCAATGAAAATTTTGAACTTTTTACCTGTTTTCTCGACAGTATACTTATTTTATCACTGTTTCAGAATAAAACGCAATCACTGCCAACAGACTGCAATATGAAAGAATTTATTAACCAAAGTGACCAGGTAACACACCATGTCAGCAACGGTGGTTACTATGCCTACGGCGTCGTAATGTTTTTCATCCTGACAGTCGGTTTTATTGGAAACATTATGACACTGGTTGTGTTATACCAACATGAACATCGCAGGCGAACCATGACTCCCCTTATGGTTAACCTCGCGCTCGCGGATATTTTTATCATCGTGTTTGGGTATCCTGTGGCGATGCAAGCCAATCTACGTGGAATGCTTCTTGAGAGCTCTCACTGCAGTTGGGGAGGATTCGTAAACGGCGCAGTGGGAATTTCATCGAGTTTTACTCTGACCGAAATGAGCGTCGTATCCTACTATGGACTGAAACGAGTGAACAGCAGTTCTAGACAGTCAGCTTCCCAAGTCGCCTGTTTAATGGGAGTGGCATGGATATATGGTGTTCTGCGTATGTTACCTCCGTTGCTGGGTTGGAATCGGTTCGTTCTTTCCGCTTCGAAAATAAGCTGCTGTCCAGACTGGTCGGGAAAATCTGCTTCGGATACAGCATATAACCTTTTGCTTGTTTTCTTTGGATTTTTCGGGCCTCTTACGGGAATGATAATTTGCTACTACAAAATTTATAGGTAATGATAGTGATCGTTTTTCTAGGGATGGTCCTAATTTGCTTGTACAGTGTTCCTTGTTCCTCACTTTCCCATGCTAAATGCGTGCTTACTTCCCTAGCCACAACTTTTCTCACTGAGCCATTCAGTTGACATGTGCACCTCTCTAGATTTTGTTTAAAACAGGCCGCACAAGTTGATAAAAGCAGTCGTAGCAGAATCAAGGTCGAGCTAGCCAGAGAGGAATAGGTGTCTGCTTAAATGATGACATCACAAACTGCGTTTCTTTCAGTCTTTGACCAATTTTTGCATTAGGAAACAGTTTATGATAGATCCGAGCCTCTTTTTAGCTCGGCTTGGCACAAAGGTCAAGTATAAAACCTATCAAAAGTACATTTCCTAAGTGAAAAGGACAGACTAGGTTTAACAGGGTAAGGCAATTTACCTCCGCAAAGTTGAAATATAGTAATTTAGGGCCTGGCCAAACGAGAGATGTTTTGCGACCAAACAACATCAAACATTGTTTGGTGCTGCTTGATCGTGTTTGGTCGTGTTTAATAAAATTTGAAGGCCATATGTTTTATGGTCGAGGTACTGTTTTGTTCGTTTGGACAGCCGTATCAAAAATGTTTGGCGCGCGCATGCATACCACGCTTGCTTAGCCGCTTGTATCCACGTGTTTTTACGTATTTGTGACCCATAGTTCCTTGCTTGTGGACGTTGATCTCAGTTAGATTAAAAATGTGTTTTAACCATCTGGCCACTTAATTCAACATCAGCATGTTTGGTCACCAAACAATGTTTGATGTTATTTGGTCGCCAAACATTTCCCGCTTGGCCAGGCCCTTAGGATCATTAAACATGTTTGTGTTTTGAGAAAATTGTGAGGCTTAGGTTGCACAAGTAGATCTAGCGAGATAAATTTAGTTTTGTTTGTAAACGAAACAAGCAAGCTCTATGAATTGTAAGGTATCTCATTCATACTCAGCCTAGACATTCCTGAGCAGATTATTTCGCAAAGCAACTTGACTCAGTTTTATCGAAAACTAGTAGGCTCGAACAGGACGCCAAGCCATGCATGACCCATGCAATGGTGCAATGCAATAATATTCATATTTGTCTTAGCAATAGCGTTAAGTTGCGTGCCTGTTCTGCAAAGGCGTAGACCAAACCCTTATTATAAATTATAGCTTAAGATGTCTTTTGATTTGTTTTCAGCTTAGTCCATAGTGTTGTCGTCCCAGGAAACTTACAAATCCAATTAAGACAGCGACAATCTGAACTAAAAATTGTTAAAATGACAGCTATGAATGTTGCTGCTTTCTTGGTTAGTTGGGCGCCATATTGTTGCGTCAGCCTGGTTGCGGTATTTACGAAAACGTTTATGCTAGAGGATTGGGAGGCAGAAATACCAGAACTATTGGCCAAGGCATCGGTCATATATAACCCCATCATTTACACCACGATGTATAGTCGTTTTCGAGCCACACTATTTCGTCTTTTGCATTTTCGCCGGCGTTTAATTTCCCCACAAATTACCACCGTCATCACAAGGAACCATTTTAGCTCACGACTGGCTGCCGACAGGCCCCGAGGGGCTTCGAGCATTGACCAAAGATATCTTCAAGTGCCAAGTCAAGCTGTGGCAAAGAGAGGTTC
>OX421445.1:9432771-9457771 GCA_949126865.1 Montipora capitata | reverse complement strand
GTGTTGAAACTGGTTTGAGCCACCGAAGACAACGACAGTAAAATACAATAGAAGTAAGAGCGTGGTGCTACAGTATAATAAGCACTGATAAACTCTGCATGTGAATAACAGTTTGTATTGGACATAAAGACGCATGCATATACGGGCACATGTAGGTAGGCATAGTTTATTTTTCATACTGAGTACAGTATTAATAGGTAGTTGCGTTTTGCAAGAAAATAGTTGTTAAAATATGTGCGTGACTCGCATACTGTCCCAGACAAAAAGAGATATATCATTGCTAACATGAAATGAGTGTCTCCATTAATAAAGAATACTATTGGAAAATTCACCACCCGACGATGGCATTCCACGTTAAATTACACGCGAAAAAAGAAATATCGCACGAATCCCTCTAATTTATATTTTTACTTTGAAAATCATCAAATCAAATGCACTGGGGGCTGGCTTCTGATATCGGGGTATTTCACCTTGCAGCACAATTCATGAACTCGGGAAAAATATTCGACAGCGCCTGAAAGAAGGACAATGTGCATATCAATTCAACAAATACGCTGGTAAGTTGTTTCCCTCCAAATATTAAACAGTTACTCGAATTGGACTTTAAAATACAACGTTCATTGCTAACGTGAGATTTTGGGGGCAAAACAAGCAAAAAGTGAAAAAGGGAGTAAACACTGTGTTTGTTTCAAGACACAACTGCTGTTGCCACCGTTGGGGTTAACATTAAACTGAAAATTAATGGGAATATTTACTGGCCTGTAAATCACCTTTGGTGTACTCTGCAACTGAAACCTGCTCTTCCTCGGTCGCTGACACTAAGCGTAAGCGGCTTCTTAAAAGATCTTTCCAGGAAGTCATAATTTAAATTAAACAAGGAAAATCTTCCCTTCGCTCAAGTTTTTGCTTTGTAAAGGGAGACAGTGTTTTTGAAAACATAATTATTTCTAATTTTGTTTGCGTTGCTATGTAAAGCAGTGCAATATCAGTCAGCCTCGCTTTCAAGTCGCAATTCAACACTGAACACCACACCTCGTTAGCCAATCAGATGGCGAGAATTCTCCTAGATATGTGACTCAAATCTTAATTAAAGGAAATGCATGATGATATATTTTTGGACTTGTTTCGCTTTTTTGAAAAAGGAATAACAGTGCTCGACGTTCGACCCCTGAGGTCGCCAATGCGACTGGATTTTATTCACTGGCCACTAACTTTTCACACTTAGTCGCCAAACGGGCCGCTAAGATATTTTTTGTATGTTATTATTATTTATATATGTTTTATTCATCCAATGAGTGCAATGAATGTCCAATAGTGGACTATACGTAGTTCACACTTTAACGTATGTAGCCTTTAAAAAACGGTGTTTACGTATCCTTAAGGAAACGCAGACTGAAATCTACCTCTTAAATGAACTTCAATCCAGAAGTGACATCCAAGACTTTAAAATACGTAAACAAGCTATAAAATGCAATGACCGCTGTCCGGGTACTTGCGAGTAAACCGGTATTCCTCGTGTTTATGTAATTGGTTTCAGCTTAACCTTACGGATCTACCATGATAGCACTTTTTCCATTGACAACGGTTTTCGAAAACCTCCGTTTCCGAAAACCTCTGTTTATATATAACCGTTTTCGAAAACGCTTTTGAAAGTGGAGACTTTTGAAATGGAGATCTATCGCTCTAAACGGAGGTTTTCGAGTACGCGTGACGTCATAATCTTATGCAGGCTTCACAGTTTCGGGCGCACCAAGTCGAAAACAAATCTCAGTAACAAGAACTTTTCAGACTCTAGTGTGAACGGCTAGCGTGCTAACGCAGACGTATTTCCCGCGGAGAAAAACGGCGGCCGGAAATACGACTGCCTTCGCAGGCTAGTGGCCATGGACGGCCGAATGCGATGTGAAAACGCTAGTGTGGGCGCAGATATTTTTATCCGTTTTCAGGGAGCCGAAGGTTTTCGAAAACAGATTAGTGTAGACGGGCCCTGATAATGTGAAGGAAAAGAAATTGTTTATCACGAAGAATCGTGTTAATAAAATTTTTAAAATAATGTACCACTGTCATAACCACTGTCATAAATGTCGCACATTATTTTAATTCGTAAACGAGCGAATATAAACTTTATATAGGCGACGTTTTGGTTTCGATCCGATGTTCTCTATATAATTAACATAAGAACAAAGGCTCAAATGTTTTCAAGTGAATACCTTCGCGCGAATCGAGTCCGTTTGCACGTTGAGAGAAGGGTTTGCAAATTTATAGCATCTCCAAGGATCAAGAGTATATAATAAATATTAATGCGGATATAACGACGTCTGGAACATCGAATTGGTTAGAAATGTTATATGATTGATGTATTTAACTTTTTATCCAATTTATTTTCAAGTCAGATCATCCAGCATTTAAAATTTGCAACTATTTTTACCCATTTCTTCTGTCAAGGGCTTTACGCGCTCTGATTTTCAGCTCGGCCTTACTTGGGCTTTAACTCTATGCAGCAGTTTTTGAGATCCTTAAGTTGAAACTTAGGACAATATTTTTTTTCGGTTTATGGAAGCCTCTCTTTAGATGAAATGTATAAAGCCTACAAGGCCGAAATTTATTTTCGATCAAAATACTTGAGCTGGCGACCAAATCGGAAAACTTAAGGGCCAGCTGGCCACTAGGTTTTTTCCTGAAAGTCGAGCACTGACTGATTTTAAGTAAAAGTGGCATGATTTGGAAAAACGAGCATAATTAGAGCACAATTTGGGCAAAAATGGGCACTTCTAGCATCATAATATGCTACTTTTAATAGCACAACCTATAAAAGGTTATTCGCTACTGACAGACGCAACATTTATGCTATTCGACTGTGATATTCTGTTCGCTTTAGTTTCATAATTTCTCTCAAGTTTCTCCAGACTTTAGCCGTAGATTTACTGAGGTGTTGGCCAAGTATCAAACGGTGAGGCTTTTCAGAGTGTTTTTTAAAGTCTATATCGCCTTCCATCAGACTGAGTGTTTTCCTGTAACAACTACTGCTTTTGGTTTCAAAAATGGGAAAGAAGTTGGAAAAAATATAAATCGGCGACTACCCGCTCTTTTATAATATATTTGTTTTTCGTGCGGAAGAGAATCTGACGTGTTTTGGCCTCCTCCGGCAGACCAACGTTTAGAGTTTGCCCGGGCTTTAAATTTGTGGAGCAGAAAGGAAACGGACCGCTTACTCATTGCTTTAAGTAAAATTCAAACTTTCTGTAGATGCTCATTTGCTGTTTCTAAACTTTTTTGGATGCTTTCTTCGCTGAAATGTTCTTTCTTTTAATTTTGTTCTTGAGAAAAAGAAAAAAAGTGCAATTTACAATTTAAAAAGGTACGAAATAAAGGGAGACAAACAAGGTAAAATATACGACATTAAACTAAACCCGTAATATTGACTGGGAAAGATCCAATAATTTCACCAAACGATTATGAAAGCATGCTCATTTGTTGCCAGAACTCAGTCTCATTGTTTGTTTCCATGAGGACCAAGAGAAAACGAAGGCACTGATAAAACATAGCCGCACCTCATGTTCTATCAGTTCCTCTGCACAGAAAGGAAAGGAACTTCATATAAGTGTCTAGTCGTTCTAGCGCTGGAGCACTAATTGGGGACACTGTAAACTGATCAGAAATTAACAATTAACACAAATCAAGTCAAATATTGGCGTGATTTACTTCTGTACATGTGTTTGTTAGAAATACAATCGAAAGAGCAATTATATGAAACATTACGTTTCTTTGGGGTGTTCAGACAAATTCCCACTTCTTCTATTCCCGTGATTTGACGTCGTTACACCAATGCGTGGGTTCTGACGAAAATAGCTTATCAAAGATCTATTCCGCCATTCTTCCTCCCACTTTGGGAAGATTCTATCATTTCTTCAAAATTATTCAATTCTTGCAGACAGAAAACATAGTGTTCATCGGGAAATTCCAAGAAAGGTTTAGTCCAATGATGTTCTAAGTTGAAGGTTGCAATTATAAACTTGATATTTTGGTTGGTGATAACGGTGCTGGTCATACAGTAAGCTTATCCGACATTGCAGCAGTTCCGTCACTATCACCGTCACTATTTTCAATCCTTGACACCGCCTCCACGCCTTTTCAACTAAAAATCAAGGAGGCCTTACACATAGCTTGGGAAAAACCCTCATTAAACAAGCAAGTTAATCATGTCAATTTAACACTTTCATTGTAATTTTCCTCATCCTATACCCATTGTCTTCTCATCATTGTATTTTCTATTACCTCACATTCACATTGTTATTTAATCAGTACTCATGCATTTTATTAGCTATCTTTATATAACACCGACTAGCGGTTCACTTGTATTCACAACTCACGATGGATGTCGATCATCCGAAACATGTTTTGTAAATTTAAAATTGCGTGTTTCTATTTGAAAACTATTTCGATTCCAGTATGTTTCCCGAAATTTCATCCGTTCCAGTGATGTATCCCACGGGTGTATCCATTCCAAGTACACGTTCAAACCCCAAAATGGTTGAAACGGATCTAATTTAAAAGTAAAACAAAACAAATGTTGGTTTAAATTGAATGGAAAAAAATGCACTGAATCAGTCAATACAAAACGAAATTAGTTAACAAAATTTCTAGTTGCTTTGATTATATTTTTAGGCTATATCTAAAGAGGAAAGTAAACTTACACGAGTACTAGCATTACATTTAAAGTGATAGCTTTCATTCTGAACATAAGAAGTTTACATGGAAACGTCTTCATCGATAAAACTTGCAATTTCAAAGACGTCTGACAAGGTATTCGAAAATGGATGTGTTTTCCATTCATTTCCACATCGGATTTACTACACCTTGTCGAATCTTTCCAATAAATTTGAGAGAATTTTGGAGTGAAACACGCCATTCTTAATGCGGGATCTTATCATTTGAACAAACAGGGGCCAACCCGTGTTTTCTCAGAAGGGATGTGGCATTCCCGCAGATTTTTCGGGGGAAAATGACATCAGGAAGAACTTTCCGGGAAAGGATTGCAGAAGGGTTGAGATTATGGCTAAAGCTACGGTAATACGAGCAACAAAAACGTACAACTTGTCTCGCAATTAACATTGCTGCGAAACTAGTCGAAAAGCGAGGTTGCGCGTTTTACATCCTACACACAACCTGTCTCGCAACGCGTTGAAAGTTTCTGCAGCGTGTTGCAGAAAAAAGAGGTCCGTTCTACTTTCTGCAACAAAATCTCCAAAATGCTGCCCGTTTGACCACTCTAAGGCAACTTGTTTTGCAACACAATCACTTTTCTGGCGCTCTTGATTTGTCAAGAATGGTGATTAAGTCATACGTTGCTGCAGTACGTTTCCTCTGCCAAGTGGCGACCGCCATCTTTGTTTTCATAGGTTAATTAAGCTTGCGTGACCTCTTAGCTGACCAATCAGAGGCCTGAATTCAGGCAACTTTCAACAAATCTTTGTTGCCAGACTGGTTGTGAGTGGAATGTAAAACGCGCAACATCGCTTTTCGACTTGTTTCGCAGCATTGTTGCGAGACAAGCTAAGTTGGACGTTTTTGTTGCTCGTATTACCATAGCTTAAAATCGGAGAATGGCAAAATATGAGTTTTGGCATATGATTCTTCCGATTCTCCTATTCTTTAGATTCTCTTTTCACATTCGATTCTTCGGATGTTCCGATTATTTATACGATTTTTCCGACTATACCATTTTTATTCTCCGAATCTTCCGATTATACGATTCTCCGATTGTCACGATCGTACCTTCTAAAACAGTTACGCCCGAACACACACAGAAATACTTGATTATTACTCGTTCTTAAAGGCCCACCTTCAACCGACAGTCTTTTCGATCGATTGTTTTTGTTATGGAAATTCGTGTTTCTTATCGCAGCGATCTAATTGGATGAATCTCGGATTCGGGTGGGATTTTCATATATGAAAATTGTTCCGAGGCACGCAATGCCTGTCGGTTGAAGGTGGGCCTTTAAAGAATTGCGCAGCAACAAACACAATAATACTTGATTATAGCATCTTAAGGTAAAATTGTAGGTAGGAATCGGAGACTTGAATCGTAAAATAGGTAAAAAACTTAGTGGCAAATCACAGAATAGTACCTTTAAATCGGTGTATACGTACTAGTCTACAATTAAGCCATAATCGCACTACTCTCCGCCTATTTTGCCGTTGGTTGATCATTTGCTTGTGGGTGTCGTGATTTTGAGTGATTCCTTATGGACTACAGCAATCTTTAAGGCAATTACGCGCTTTTACAAAGAGAGCGATTTTCAAATGCTCACTAGCCCGATTTTTCCCAAGTTTTGGCTTCCCAAATTAACTTCATTTTACTCTAGAGTGACAAAAAAATCTTATTCTGACGTTAAAACCTATGGCTACCCATAAATCATTTGCCAAAAAGAACACGGCTAAGAATTCCTGCCGTCCTTATGAAAACTGCTCGCGTATCAAATTTCAACCTACGTATCGAATTGACGTTCCATACTTGAACTCCGTGTATTTTGTTTAATATAAAGCTCCAATAAAACACCATTCGCGTTACATCGACTTCGTCGCTATTGCTTGTACTGTGTCCACTGGATAAAATCTACCTGAATTTACGCTTTTCTACTACCCCTGAAACCTACCAAAGATACGCGCAGAAGACTTTAGGCATAAAGGAAATACCCTATTGCGCAACCTTTCCGATTCCCGACGCAGGAAAGAAATAAAACGGAAAATGAAATGCTACTCGTTTTTCGACTGTATTGCCATATGACAACCCAGTAAAAATATTTGGGGTAATTTAAAATGGCTGCAATCAATCTAAGTTGCTCAGACATTCTTTTCAATTGAAAATAGCATTATCTTTCATTTATTTATTTTGTTTCGCTCCTTGCGCCCAGATGAATGTTTGTCTTGAAAACACTTTGAAATATTTATGGCAAAGAATTCTAGCAGTACTGATCACTGTCACGACACGTCACTGGTCAACATCTCAAATCCTCTTTTTCTTGTAGAAGAGTTTCGAGCAGTGAACTTTGATGTCTAGACAAAACGAAGATCGTTATTTGAAAAATCAAACTATAAATATGCAAAGCCATGTCTTTATTAAAATATTCATTTCTTTATTCCAGCGATATTTTCCGGTATTTTTCCTCAATTTAAATTTTAACGGATGTTCTTACAACTTGAAAACGTTTCGGACTTTCAGAGCACGAAAATATCCAACAGGAAGCTCACCGCATTTATTTATGCCAATCTTCGATGTTTTTTGTTTTGTTAGCAGTTTGTGTGTCTGAAGGGACAGATGTCTTTCTAATCCATACCGTAAGATTTTCTTGTTTTAGCGAGTTTTGAAAGCCCAATCACATTCAAATTTAATGATCTGTCTAGTACTTGCCTGTGATCAGATGGCTCTTATACCTGTCTTTTCTCCTCTTTAGAAAATAGGGACCTTACGATAGGACGACGGCGACAGCTACGAAAACGCCGCAAAACAGTGGGCTTGATGAACAAAAACAAACGCTCTGCCCGCCCTGTACGTGCGTTTTGCATTTTGCTACATTTCCTCGCCGCCCTTGTCCCGACAACAACGTGAGCACATACGCCTTATCGTATCGGTAGCCATATTGGTAACTCTCACCCGGGAAAACTTTGAGAGTAATTAATTAGGTTTCCTGTTGTAAGTCGTGAGGGTATTCGCAAATACTCTAGGGAGCCCAAGCAAGGACAGCGGCAACATCGACGAATACGCCAATACAGAATACAACTTGACTCTGTCACAAGAATTTCGCGATTATTCCACTTTGTTGACGTTGTACAAAACGGGCTAACTAACATGTAACGGGACTTTGTACGAACGGTTTCATAGTCACTTTAAAGGTAGAAAATGAACGGTTCATTGTTTTTTGCTCACGTTGCGGCCCAAAAACAAAACTTGGTCACTCACCTTTTTATTTTGTGGAGTACGTCAAAGAAATGTACTGAAATGCGTGCTGCATGTGTAGCACGACTATTTTTCCCACTCTTTTGACCAATGATATTCTTGTTCTGTGACGGCGTCGTCATTCCTTGAACTCCCAAATACGCAGACAAGGTTCACAATTTTTCTGGCTACCAAATTTACAAAATTCCTTTCGCGACACTGAAAAGTTACGGTCTTGATCGACTGGTAACGTTTCTCCTAACTCCGATTCACCATCTCCCCTGGGACATTGACAGACGGTGCCCAAGTTGCTGAAGATATGTTGAAATTTAAAAAACTAAAGTGTAACTAATTCTTTGCGTGTTTGCGAGAAGTCGTTGCGAAAAGTATTGATCGAACTGCGAAACTTACTAAAAACTCACGAGAATTGTCAGTTTGACAGTTAAACAACTGTCAGAGAGCTTTATAATATAGCATCGCGTCTTAGGGCAAACGTCAGACTGAAATGAACGATTTTTTCTAAAAGTCAAACCGAAACTTGTTTGATTTGTCCTCCTTGCCTGTTGGCTACAGACAGAGAAACTGCAAAAAAGAGAGGAGTCATTTGAATAAGAGAATTTTCATGCTTTCATGACAAGCACTATCCTGTCATTTTCCTTTTCATGAAAGGCGATGCTAAAATCTCTCAATTATCTTATCTTTTTTATTTTTTTGATTTAACAGTGCGTAACTTTTGTAATAACTTTCATGTGCTGCAACAAACTTGCGAGATGAGGTACACGGATAATCGTCAAATGTGACGGTGCACATCAATTTTCTAACTTCATTGCAAAAAAAAAAAAAAACAGCTTCCTTTTGGGGAGATTCAGTTTTACGATAAGTTCATTTCCATTGTCGGAGAATTGGAAATGTGGTATTCTGCTCTCTATTATTTAAACCTGAAATATGTAGAACGCCCTCTTGTGAACATTTGGCGTGGGCGAAAAGCTAAAAAGTCGCATTAAATGCGATTGTTTTTTTCGATGTACAAACGAGGAACCGAGATCTTCTCCCTGATGACAAACTTCAACGCCTTTGATCCCTCCATCAGTCTAGCTTACTCCGCTGCTTTTCGTATGAGATGATTTCAGGTACATAGGTAGGCAAACGATTTTTTTTGTTATTGTGAGTGGCCTGGCTTATGAAAAATTCTGGCGTAAAAATGATTAATGGAAATGGAAGGCGGGGGAAAAGAAAGGCAAATTGCTTTTTATGTCGCGGGAAGCTTAGTTAATTTCTTACTCCCATTCCCTTAAGGCAGATGTTAATTGCCCTGTTTTGTTTTTCAATTTTTTTCTCCTTTAACGAACGACGTTGAAAAATTTTACAACACAGAAGTAACAATTGTTTGACAAACACATGTCGGTGTCTGATCAAAGATCACAAGACAAAGAACAGTTTTGACGCAACGTTTATCAACACTGGCGTCTCGAACTAGTTCTTTTTAACACCCCGGTGCCATAATATATGTTTTTCGCTTTTTTTTTGTTTTTGTCTTTTTTTGGTTTTTGTTTAAAGCGTGCAATTTTCGGTTTGGTTCGTCTACCAAAACAACATTTTTCAAGAGTCTGGTTTAATTTAAAAGTTTGTGTCCATTGTATCCTTATCCCCAAAGAACTTTATAAATAAATAAAATAGACTTTAAAAGGTAACAATAACTAATACTGTCTTAATGTTCGATATAAGCTGTTTTATTCCACTTAAAATCTAACATCTCTTTTCATTGTGCTAAAAAAGGCGGAATCAAAGCCGCTTTTCCATAATTAATTAATTTGACGTTTTCAAGAATTCCCTTTTGTGTACATTCGTTCAAGTCGTGAGAATTAAAAGCAAAACGGCATAAACCTGTAGGACTTTACATGACTTCATATTCTTGAATGGCTTCCTGAACTTTTGCCCCGGGCTAAACAGGAGGACACGAAAATATTATATTTACAATTGTATCTATGTGTCAGTAACTGGCGAGAACTTAAGCTTCAATTAAAAAAACCTCCCACGCGACAGGTATATCTCACTTTTCCTCTTGACTCACCGACGAAAACATGAGCGAGGAGTTTTGATGCTTAGTCCGCTTTGTTTTGATTCGTAGCCACATCTTGTCATTGCAGCTCACATACGTTCGCCCTTACGCCAGGTCGGCAAGTCAATCAACGGGAAAAGAAATTCAAGTGAGTTTAAAAGTTTTCTTTCGAGTCAATTGACAAAACTAGATAATTGTTCCCCCAAATCATTATGCAACCAGTTCATTTTTTGTCTCTACACTGGATACAAGTAATTCCAGCTTAGAACCTGAAACTGACAACTTAAGCCAGTATCCAGTAAATTTTCACCGTCACCTCTCCCGACTGTCTCCCGGAAAAAGTAGGTTGGAAATCAAGGAGAGTTTCGTTGGAACTCGTTCCTGTTTTCCTTTTACATTTTGGTTTTGAAATTAAAAAAAAACCCGAACTGCTTAAAAATTCTCAAGTGTAAAGCGTTATGACTTCTTTCCTCATTTCCCAGGTGTTTGAACGAAAGTGGATTCAGCTGTGTAGCCGAAGACACAACATTTAAATAGACTAATTTCGATATATTAAAATTCAGTCCTAAACAAAGGGCATCATCTCGAGGCTCTGGGGAATGAATCTAAGGATTTGTATGAGTTTAATCCCCACAGCCTTGAGATGATGCCTTTTGTTTAAGACTGAATTTTAATGTAGAAAGTGGGCAATTGGTCCGTCCTTACTCTTACACTTCTCTCAGTGACAAAGGGGTTAGGACAGAGCCTGGACAGAGCCAAGAATTTGCATAAAGATTTGAGTAAAATAATAGGCATAAATGCTCATATTTGATCTTTGATAACGCCAGATACAGCAAAGTTTTAGATGAGTGTAGTGCCGCACCTCACGTACACTGGCTTTTTTCTTTTCTTAACGAAAGATCATCGGAGATAACGAAATGTAAAGAAGCCTTAAAAAACAGGCTTAAACTGGGGTCGAATCATTATAGCTTTTTTGAGTGTCGGTGCTGAGCAATGCTTAACTTGTACCACTGCACTCGTCTGCTGTGAGAAAGAAGGTCAATCTTGAATTCATCATATACCCCGTAAGAGGTAAAAAGTATGGCTAAAAGTATATGAAATTCGTTGTTTATGCTATTAAGTTTTTCCTTAAATGAGGGAGTTGTTGTTTATTTTTTAATAGGCTAGGCTCGAATTGTGCTGCAACAAAAGAACAGAGTCGAGGTTCAGGGGAATAATTAGCTTTTGTATTGTTCAAAACAAAGAAACATGCAAATTATTCCCCTGAACCTCGACTCTGTTCTTTTCTTGCTACACAATTCAAAACTAGGTTATTCTTGTGGATTCATGCCCATTTGGAGTCCGATCACGTGCAAGGAAGTGCTTGCAGCTGCTCGGTTAGAGAATAATCTGTGTTGATACTCTGTTCCCTAAGGGAAGGTGACTTGACACGGTGGTTGATTGCATGAATGATTGTTCCTATACGGCCTGAGTGAATGCATAGTATTTTATCACGATCTCTTAAAACGCATTAGGAGATACTACTCTTAATTATCATTTGCCATACAACTTCTTGCTTGATTTTGCTGAGCATTTTAAGGTTGTACTAAATAACCTCCTTTTCTTGGGTTCCACTGACCCGCGCACGGTGAACATTAATTTCATCACCTCATCGCTGTTCTTTAATCAAAGGAATATTGGGAGAAGACAGCTCGCCACGCAAAACTTTCACTCAAGGGAGGGAAAGCACTCGCCTCCTTCAATAGGTGCGGTTACACTCACCATGGTAAATGCCATTTCCCATGGTAAATTATCCCGCGGTGCCTCACACTTGAGTTTTAGTATACCGCGTTAACTAGGGGTCACACGTTACGAAGATTACCGAGGTAAAACGAAATCTCACGCAATTCATTGGCGGGAAATTTAATCACAACTTCATCAGCATAGCGATTGGCTCTTGTACCTCGGGCATCAAAACACCCTTCCAACTTCCCACGTTAAATGTCATGGGCGCTTCCACTGATCTTTTTGACGTATCCATGGATATTTAACACGGGAAATTTACCTCGGGAAGCGTCGGTCACACTACTAAATACAGTTTCCCGTGGTAAAAAGGCAATTTACCACGGTAAAAGTTCCCCGTGTAACCGCACCTAATGTGACCTGGGTTCGATTCCAAGACTTGGCTTCACATGTGGGTCGAGTTTGCTGGTTCTCTACTCTGCTCCGCGAGACTGTTTTCCTCACTTTTTTGGTTTTTGAAGACCATTTTATGATTGGTTTACACCTTCATTCCAAACTGGTGGCCACTTTGGTTTTGGATTGTTTTATAATTACCCCTATTGCCTCGTTCTTAAACTAAAACTTCTGGTATTAAACCTTGAACGAAGCAACAAGGGCTAATTTGCAAGAAAGCAAAATAATACTAAATGGTGGCCATTTTGGAATAAGGTGTATATGTAACGTTGATTTGATTTGGTTTCTGTATACAGCGTATTCAATTACAATTAGTGCTCTGAGGCTCGCACTAAATACAATTGACACTTGAATTATCATAGCTTGCATGAAGGGGCGCTTATCTACTCAGTGTATACGAGCAGTAAACATATTGAACTTTTTTACCTGTTTTCTCGTCAGTATTTTTATTTTATCATTATTTCAGAACAAAACGCAATCACTGGCAAGCGACTCCAATATGAAAGAATTTATCAACCAAAGTGATCAGGGAGCACTTCTTGTCAACAATGGGGGTTACTATGCCTACGGTTTCGTCATGTTTTTCATCCTGACAGTTGGTTTTATTGGAAACGTCATGACACTAGTTGTGTTATATCAACATGAACATCGCAGGCAAACCATGACTCCCCTTATGCTTAACCTCGCGCTCGCGGATATTTTTATCATCGTGTTTGGGTATCCTGTGGCGATGCAAGCCAATCTACGTGGAATGCTTCTTGAGAGCTCTCACTGCAGTTGGGGAGGATTCGTAAACGGCGCAGTGGGAATTTCATCGATTTTTACTCTGACCGAAATGAGCGTCGTATCCTACTATGGACTGAAACGAGTGAATAGCAGTTCTAGACAGTCAGCTTCCCAAGTCGCCTGTTTAATGGGAGTGGCATGGATATATGGTGTTCTGTGTATGTTACCTCCGTTGCTGGGTTGGAATCGGTTCGTTCTTTCCGCTTCGAAAATAAGCTGCTGTCCAGACTGGTCAGGAAAATCTGCTTCGGATACAGCATATAACCTTTTGCTTGTTTTCTTTGGATTTTTCGCGCCTCTTACGGCAATGATAATTTGCTACTACAAAATTTATAGGTAATGATAGTGATCGTTTCTCTAGGGATGATCCTAATTTGCTTGTACAGTGTTCCTTGTTCCTCACTTTCCCATGCTAAATGTATGCTTACTTTCCTAACCACCACTTAGCACCCTCCAAAAAATATATATTTCATAGCATCGTTCCGCAAACGGCAGCAATTTATTAATCAAACAAGCCGATAAATCCTCAGTCTTAATTTTTTTTAATCTCACAGAAGTCAAATATACAAAAATACAAAATACAGTATATGTTTTAAGGCCTGGTTAAACTAGGAAACCATGGTTGTTGCGGAAACATTGTTTCTTATTATTTTTCCCGAGGTGGCTGAATTAGCGGGAAACAAACAAAATGTTTTGCTGCCCCGGTGGCTAAACGAGGAAACATTGTTTTCGAAAACAAAAGAGCTACGCATCCGTTTAATGATAAACTGACTTCCGAAGAAGTCTGGGAAAGATGTTTACATTTTCTCGTCCCCAGGGCTACACGCAGTGCATGTAAACGTATTAAAACATGGCATTCAACCACCAAAAAGCCAAAAAAATAGCTACTTTGTGTATGATAATAACTTGTTTGGACGACGAAGGTGACGGAACCCGAAAGAAAGGCCCAGATAGAGATTGGCTGAGATCAAGAGCGGAGAGAGGGTCCTATACAACAATTATTACTGAGCGAGCGGCACTGGAACCTAGTCAACCTTGTTTTCATCGTGGCTAAACTGGGAAACATATGTTTCGGACGCAAAATTTGTGTCCGGGAAGCAAAAATGTTTTTGACTACAGGCAAAAACATTTTTGGTTTCCGAGAAGCAAAATTTGTTTCCGCAACATATGTTACGTTTCCCGCCGGCTAAACTGGGAAACATTTGCCTCCCCAACAATGTTTCCTAGTTTAGCCAGGCCTTTATAATGCAAAGTTTGTTCACTATGTTCAATTTCGCCGTGTGCGTTTTATTTCTACTGAAGCTTAAATAGCCGAAAAACAAAAATATTTATGAAGTTAAACCATTCAGCTCACATATGCAATTTCCTCGATTTTGCTCAAAACAGACCGCACAAGTTGCATTAATTGATAAAAGAAGTCGCAGCAGAATCAAGGCCGAGCCAATGAGGGAAATAGGTCTCTCCCTAACATGACTTCACAAATTCCGTTACTTTTAGGTTTTGACGAATTTTTGCATTAGGAAGCAGTTTATGATAGACCCGAACCTCTTTCTAGCCAGGCTATGGGATAAAGGTTTTCTGATATTGTCAAGTTTATTAACGCACAAAAAGTAAATTTCCGAAGTGAAAACGACAGACTGGATGCAACAGGGGATGGCAATTTACCTCCGCAAAGTTGAAATGTAAGTTGGGAGCATTCCTGCGATTTTCATAATTCTTCGGAATCTCACGTTCAAGAGCAAAGCGCCAAAAAGCGTTGTGGCTTCCATCAATCAAACCAGTCCCGTACATAACCGGGAAGATCGACTCCACCTCCAGAAAGTGAATTGGCCATTTCTGAGTTCAAGTCTGCCTCCTCTTCAAAGAGAGTCTAAGTGCGAAGTTTTTGTGATGGTAATTAGTTCTACTTTACATATGAATGAAAACTAATTTTCATAACAAAAACTTTGCACTTAGACTCGCTTTGAAGATGAGGCACGCCAGAATTCGGAAATGGCCTATTGGAGTTTTTGTTTAGTTTACAGCTCGAATACCATTATGATATGTTTTTAGAAATTCTTCAATTAAAAGATTCGTGCATTCTTGTTCATCGCTGTCCATCGGTATCGAGTTCCAACGTACAAATGTACTGTGGGAATTAAAAATGCTGATTGGTGGGTTATGTCATCAATTGATTTCGTCATCTGTGGTTGGCGTCGGAAGTTTGATTGATGGAAGCCAAAACGCAGTGTCGCCGTTGGCATTCCGCAGAATAATGAAAAATAATGAAAATCGCAGTAAAACGTGTGTTTTTGAGAAAAATGTGAGAGTCAGGTTGCACAAGTAGTTTTACTTAAGCTCGTTCGTTCATGCAAATAGACCGAGAGCTAGAGAAGATAAATTTAGTCTGTTTGTAAACGAAACAAGCAAGATGGTATGGAGCGAACTCAATCGTAAGGTATCTCCTTCATACCAAGCCTAGACACTCCTGAGCAGATTATTCGACAAAACGGCTTGACTCAGTTTGATCGAAAATTAGGCTCCAACAGGATACCCAGCCATGATCCATGCATTGGCGGTAAAATGCTTTCCCGCTCTGTATATGCGTAGGCCAAACCCTCATTTAGAAACAGGGACCCATTACCCCGAGCCACCATCTTTTAATCCTCTGAGTCAACCCTGTCTCGTATCCTTTTATTTTTAGAAGCAACTGCCATGCAGGAGGTTTTTGTAGGTGTTTTCACAATAGCCAATCGTAAGAGATCTATGATCGGCCGCTGATTACATCACGTGCAGCACACCTGAAATACGAAAGTGTTTCAAAATGATGAAAAGATATAGCAGTTCTAACAACAGAAAGATATGGGACAGGGTTTACTCAAGGGTATAATACGTATCTAGGCTCCAGGTAATGAGTTCCTGTTAGAAATTATGGCATAAGATATGTCTTTTGATTTGTTTTCAGCTTAGTCCATAGTGTTGTCGTCCCAGGAAACCTACAAATCCAATTAAGACAGCGACAATCTGAACTAAAAATTGTTAAAATGACAGCTATGAATGTTGCTACTTTCTTGGTTAGTTGGGCGCCATATTGCTGCGTCAGCCTGGTTGCGGTATTTACGAAAACGTTTATGATAGAGGATTGGGAGGCAGAAATACCAGACTTATTGGCCAAGGCATCAGTCATATATAACCCCATCATTTACACCACGATGTATAGTCGTTTTCGAGCAACCCTATTTCGCCTTTTGCATTTTCGCCGGCGTTTAATTTCCCCACAAATTATCACCGTCATCACAAGGAACCATTTCAGCTCACGACTGGCTACCGACAGGCCCCGAGGGGCTCCAAGCATTGACCAAAGATATCTTCAAGTGCCAAGTCAAGCTGTGGCAAAGAGAGGTTCTGTAAAAAATGGTGCAGGTGCAACCCGGACGCGGCGGGAATCGTGCATTTTTGTCCCTGGGTAACTGAGCAAGCCAACGAACTAGGACGAAAGCTGACGAGTAGTGGTCAATTAAAGGATTCGTAATTGGAGGATGGTTGTTCAATGCGTACAAACTGAGTCGGGTCGCACACGCTTATTGCACAGAATTAGAGAGTTAAATTATGAACAAAGCCGACTACGGTAACGTTTACGCAAAGAAAAATAATCTTGCAGTAATTTGGCACCCATTATAGAGATCCGCCCCTGGAAGGGTCCGTTATATAATACATTTCTCTCCGGCCCATAGACGACAAACAGCAACGTGAAAAGAAGACCTTTTTTGGTTTTGACAACAATGTGAGCATACAGGAGTGATTTCTTAATTAAAGATCTTCAATTAAAAACCATTCTTCCAAATTCAGTTATAGGATAGTCCGCCCGTATTGTAAAAAGGGGGTAGTTTCTAAAGAAACTGTGGTGCTGCGTCCGTGGGGAAGCAGTAGACAAACATTTGGTTTTATCAACCGGAGGTCATAATGTAAATTGAACACCGCACAGGGATTCTAAAAGCTGACGTTTCGAGCGTTACGCCCTCGTCAGAGCGAATCGAGGAATTATGGGTTGTGTGTAGTTTTTATAGTAGAGTAGGAGTTACGCTATTGGTGGTAACATGGCAACGTGAAAACAAGAATACATTAGTTAAATGAAAAGCGTTTGTTAATACCGTGGGGATTAAGAGTGCCGATTTGAAAGATGATTTTTTGTTCCAGATTCTTGCGGCTTTCCGTCGTACCTAGATGTATGGAAAGGCCGCAGATAGCCATGTGTTGTTTGGAGTGGTTTATTTTTATTATTTATTTATTTACAGATTCACCCTAAGGTGAATGTTAAATACAATAGGACACTAAATCCCCTACAAGGTATTTACACCCAAAAACCCGCCCCTCAAAACTAGAATACCCAACCCAGCCCAAAATGAAAAAAAATATGAAAGACGTATTACAATATCAACAAGAGCAAACAGAGAAAATATTAACTTTGCGACATTTAGGGCAGATTAATTTAAAAGTACGAACATTATTTCCATCAAAAATCTGGTATAACTTGACAAAATAGAAAGACTTCAGCTTAGCTTCCAAAGAAGACAAAGTAGTTTCTGCTTTGATATCACCAGAAACAGCATTCCAAATATTGGAATCGAAAGTCTAATCAGTAAAAAACGAACCCCTAAAAAGTGAACTTCTAAAATAAGCTGTTGTTTAGGGTTAGTCCAACCAAGGAACCAAGACGTGATTTACTGTTACAGTACTTAACATAATTTTCTAAGTTTAACTGAATAACCTCTGATTTACATTTATAAAAGAAAAGAAGGTCTAGGTACTCAACCCAGTAATTAAGCGGTAATAAATTTAGATGGACTATGCGGATTTGATAATTCATGTACTTTGTTGCACGTCTCTGGGTCTTTTCAATATATTAATGTTAGAGTTTTTTTGGTACGAAATGTGTAACAATGTCTCTTAATAAAGCCCAGTAGTTTGTTTGCCTTTGAAACAGTTTGGGTGATATGTGATATGTCTTTAGTGACTGTAAATCCACGGTCTTTTTCTTTCGTTCGGTATTTCAAGATTGTATCTCGAGGTAAGCTGGTTTTCTTACGGCTTGTTCTAAGATTATGACATTTTGAAGGCTGGAAATATAGTTCATTATTTTGAAGATGACCCGAGACAAAGGAGGTTTAAATCAAAAATTTGGTTTTATCAGCGGAGTTGATAATGTAAATTGGCCACCGTACAGAAATTCTAAAAGCTGACGTTTCGAGCGTTAGCCCTTCGTCAGAGCGAATCCAAATTCGAATTCGCTCTGACGAAGGGCTAACGCTCGAAACGTCAGCTTTTAGAATCTCTGTACGGTGGCCAATTTACATTATCAACTCCGTTGATAAAACCAAATTTTTGTATACTACTTCCCCACCGACGCAGCACCACAGTTTTTTTAGAAACTACCCCTTCATTCGAGGTTTAAATCAGCCGTGGAGGTCACAAATATCAGACATAGTTCTGATAGTTTTATAACATTTAGAGTCGTCGGCATTCATAGCTAAAGATTACGATTTTAGTACGTCTGGCATGTCATTTACAAACATCAAGAAAAGTACAGGTCCTAGGATTGAGCCCTGAGGGACTCCAGACTTTACCACGCCCCAGTACGAAAAACTACTGACCGCTAACGACAACACGCTGTTGTCGACCAGAGAGATAACTGGTAAACCACTCCAACATAGGACCATCAATTCCAAAGGTACAAAGCTTTGAACGTTGCGCATCACACACAGAATCAAAAGCCTTGGAAAAATCTAAATAGATGACATCAGTTTCCAGTCCACTATCAAGAGCCCGGCCAAGGTCATGGAGGACTTGCAGCAGCTATGTTGCATGTTAAACAAGCAATGTGAAATATGCGTTAGAAGACGATTTAGAACACATCTCTCTTGGACTTCAGCCAATATCGGCATTAGGGATATAGAGAGATAATTTTCTACTTCAGTTTTCTTGTCTTTCTTGTGAACAGGACAAACATTTTCCTAGCCTGCAGAGAAGGCGTTTTTTGGCAGGCGGACGCTTGTTCAAGGTCTAAAGTTCGTGATGGGCTGCCATTTTGAAAGCACGCAGCTCGTAGAGGATTGAGAGGAGGGGCAGGGGAAGGGCCTTCCCCTTCCCCCACTACCATTTCATACTGTCCTCCTCTCACTGAGTGCAATTTTTTTGACTGGCCCCAGGCCTCTGTTAGTCTTGCTATCCAATATGTCGGCCAATAGGTCTTACCAAATAATGCAGATAGGCAATAACCATCCAGAAAGGAGAAATTAATAAAAACAGTTATAGACGGAGCTAGAGTGTTGGCGCATTTTTTCAGTTCAATGGTAGGCAGATTATCAGGACCTGGTGCTTTAGAGGAGTCAAGAGATGTCAACAGTTCAGTAACTTCCTCAGTGGTCATTTCAATTAGGTCTAGATGATTGTTGATCAGAGGGTTTACATTAACTTCATGGAATGTTGGACAAGAAGAGTGATCTGTATAAATAGAATTGAAGCAAGGAAAGGAAAGGCACTTTATTTGTGTCTAGTCGTTCTAGCGCTGACGCACTAATTGGGGACACTGTAAATTGAAATTAACAATTAACACAAATCAAGTCAAATGTTGGTTTTTGAGGAGAGGGGAAACCGGAGTACCCGGGGAAAACCTCTCGGTGCAGAATAGAGAACCAACAAACTCAACCCACATATGACGCCGAGATGTCGAGTCTGGGAATCGAACCCGGGCCACATTGGTGGGAGGCGAGTGCTCTCACCACTGCGCCATCCCTGCAGCCCGATTCAGCCATTTTTGTGTCGTCAGAAATGCTGATTTCTTAATATATATCATGTGTCAGGTAGTCGGTTGGCACGAGTTTTGAACGAGAAAAAGGCTTAAAACTTTTAAGGGTTTGAAAAGGCATTGTTTGCTAAGTCATTGAAATAGAGGGTTCTTTCGAGACGAATCCAAGATGTTGCGTTGAAATGTTGCGAGCGTTTGGCCAGGCCTTTACGAGAGAACAGGCTAATTCGCCTTTATATAATTGTGTTGTTCTAGATATGTGAAAATTTACAGCCTCGTTTCCCTTCTTCAATCCCCTTGCGTTTGCATGAAATGTTTAAATGAAAACTAAGATTAAGATAGGAAAACCAGCATTTTTTAGACTTGCTTTTGAGATCCTCTCAGGTCAACCTGTACATAAGTACGATTCAACAAAAGGTGATTGAGTTTGCAACGATTGACCGACAATCATAAAGGCAGAGTTGATGCGAGTCTGTGTTTTTTTTTTTTTTTTGACGTTACTTATTGTCGAACTTTCCTCATTACTAATTTATGACTAAGGGTGTCTTGAATTGAAAATGAGTAACTAAAGGTTTTCACCTAGTGACACCCACCCAAAGTGAATCAATTTTGGGATGAGACACGGAGATGGCAGATCGATAAACATTAAACGTTCTATGTGATTTCCCTGAATGAAATTCAAAAGCAAGAAACTCTCCTCCCCCCTCCCACAAAAAAGCATAGTTGCGCAACAATCAAACAAAAATACATCCTAAGCCTTGTGGTATTCATTTTAAAGTGCCCCCAACGGCTCAATTTTCTTATCTTACAGAAGTCAAATATCAGCGCTGGATATTCTAGGGCGCGAGAAATTCTGTGCGAAAGCCCGGTTCAAAATATGCTAAAACAATCTCTTTATTCAACTAGATCCAGTCCCAACACGGGGTATACGCCTGGCGCTTACAAACAAACAAGTTCAGGTTGATCGCGTGTCCAAGCGCCTTACACCGTTCAGCTCACATCAATCCTCTCTCAATCCTCTCTCAATCCTTGTATAAAAACGAGAGCAGTACAGACTGGGTGCAACAGGGGAAGGCAATCATTTACCTCCACAAAGTTGAAATATTGTAAGTAAGGAGCATTAACACATGAAATTGTGTGTTTTTGAGCAAAATGTGGTCGCGCAATTTTAGGCAATTTCAGCACTGATCGAATGGTCATAGATTTAACTAAAATATCAAAATAACTGTTCAAAACTATAGAAGAACTCTAACAAAACACAGGGAAGCCATGAAGGGACGTCGATGGACAAAACTGGAGAGAACTGAAATGGATCGAATTTGGGTAAATTTGATTACGTTCTAATTCGCTTCGCTCAAACGAACGTAAAATATTTTACCCTTAAATTCCCGTAATACAAACAAATACCACGAGAAATATGGTAGGATGCGCAAGCGTATCCAAAACAGTTTATTATAAGATAGAAATTGCAAAAGAAATTGTTATTGCTCTTTTTTTTTTTTTTTTTTTTACAACTCTTTAGATACTACTGTATGCAGAAACTAATCTACGCTCGATAATACGTTACAAACCTAAATACTTAGTTACATGCAACCTGTTTTCAAGGCTTTCTTCAACATACATATCCTTGGCAGAATCAGATTTCCACCTACGATGAATTTTAAGAAGTCTTTCTGGAATCGAATTCCTACTATGGCGTACGGCAGCTGTAATGCCACCGGATCTTAAACTATGAAGACCATAATCATTAGGGTTGTAGCCCAGCTGACTTAAGGTATCCCTTAAGATATCTCTACAAGTAGTATAAGAAATCTTTCCGCTCCTCAGGGTATAGCTAGAAGTACTACGGTGAAAAACAAGTGGTCTAAATAAAGGGAGAGGACTATTTAAGTCAACGAAACCATGTTTTCACCTTGTGTTTATCTCTTCGACACTCCAAACTCTTGGCTCCTGTGAAGATCTTCTAAAATTTCCTAAAATTCTTTTAAAATATTCTTTAAAACTTCGGTAAAAAAGAAGAATTATTAAAAAAGTTTTTAAAAAAGTCAATACCAGATAAATCTAAATAACGTTGTAAAACACCAACAGGACAGTACTTAGATCCAGATGCACTAATATAGACGAAATTCCCTTCCCTATAAACATCTGTCTTACTACGAGGCACAAAAAGTCTTATATAATCGCTGTGAAATTCGATATGCTCTGGAACGATATTGCATAATTCGTCATAACGAAAAAACCCTGCGAAGGCTAAAGAGCACAACGCGGCAATACGGGAGATTCTTTAAATTAGCATCTTTCTTGTTATGAATATCTAAAATATGCCTTATAATTTCTGTGGAAATAGGCTTCTTTTTCATAACTGGCTGTGCGGACTTCTGGCGTTTTGCTGATTCGATGACATTTCTGCAAAATTCACTATCTAAAGGATTACGATCCAACTAGGGACAAAAGAATGTAACCACTTAAGGGCCACATGGGCTAAAATTACTGAGGAACTAAAAGCGGTAGACTGCTGAACTTCAAACAAATATAGAGAAACAACACTAAGAGGAAAAGGTAACTGCATGTTGAACTGTCTACTTTTAGACCAGTCCAAGAACTTTCTGATAACACGAACGTAAGCTTTAGTGGTCGAATCCGCCCTGGACTTCAACATAACATTTAGCACTTCATAAACGTTGATTGAAGAAAACTGTTGAAAGCCTTTCCAAGAATTACTTGATAGCATAATCTGTAAAGACAAGAACAAAACATACATACTAGAAGAACAAAAGAAAGACCGAACATCCTTTAATAACCGGTACAAAAATCCGTCATTGATGAGGCCAGTGCCACGTAAGACGTTAAATGATCGTATGGGCCAGTGCCGCGTAGATCAACAACCATTGATTAGGCCAGTGCCACATAAATCAACTATACTCCTATTAGGACAGCACCATATGAAATGACAGACCAAAAATTAGGCCAGTGCCTTACAAATAAACAGCATACTGCCTTGGCCAGCGCCAACAACTGAAAAAACATAGGCTAGTAGACACACCGTCCAATAAGTTAATCAGTAAATTTTAGTCTAAAGGCAATAATATTTCCTGTGAAAAGATCAGACCCCAAGAGCGAATTAAAATTTCTTCCGTGGGTAAGAACCTCATTCCCGATATGAATATTGTGAGCCACAAGATAACGACTATACTTGTGTGCAATTAAAAGCCAGAAATGAGACGAAGGCCAAAGAGGTACAACGAGCGTACCAACGGCCTGCTGAGATTTAAGATAATGTAATACGCGTGGGATGATACCAACTGGATGGACTACTAGCAATTTTCCCCTTGAAGAGACTGAAAGAAAAAATCAACACCCGAGGAAATGGGATTCCAAAACCTCGAGAAATACCTGGGGATCTTGTGGTTATAATAATTTGCAAAGCAATCTACACTATGCGGACCCCACAAGTCATCAAGAAAAAGAAAAAATTCTTCAGTAATTTGCCAATCATCAGTATCAATTAAACGACTTATATAAACAGCTTGTTGATTCGAAGTGCGAGGGATCCACTGTACATCTAAATGAATTCCCGATCGGATACAAATATCAAAAATCCTTCTGGCCATTTTGTGCAAACCTAATTTCATGCTGCCCACTTCAACAATCTTAGCAGCTTCTTGGCTATCCGTAAACCACTTAACATGAGATCCTTCCAACGCTGAGGCAAATGATTGCAAAGAAAACTTAATAACAGACAGTTGTCTCCACGTTGAACTTTGACCTCTCTCGTTCTCCGACCACGTTTTGTGGCACACAAAATCATTGTTAAAATCAATAATTGCTCCACCTCCGGTGGCACTGGCGTCAGAATACACAAAATAACTTGGTACCTTACTTACAAAGCAATACCTAGTGTTGATATTAACCATATTTTCCTTCCAAAAATACAGTTCTTCCTTGCAGTAATCGTCAAGAAGGGATATAGAATCCCAATTATCCCTGCACGAGGTGGACAAGACACAATGTCTGTTCATTATCCTGCCAATGTTACCAACTACAGGTCCGGTAGAGATAACTTGACCTGTGAAGGAAGCTGACAACTCTCTCGCGGAAACTTTGAAATCGGCTTCAATAATATGATCAATTGAGTTAATGATCTTAACAATTCTAGTACCTAATGCAGCATTCCAGGTAATACCCAGCCAGTCCAATACTTGGGTGGGTTCCCATACCGATTTATCTTCATTGACAACAAAACCTTCGTTGCACAAATCCGCCCTTACAGCCCGGGCCTTAATGCGACAAATTTCTCTATCCTGAACAATCGCCCAACCTTCATCCAAGAAGATGGCTATACAAAGACCCTGTACTCTCCAATACTTTTCTAAAGGCTTCAAAACCTTAGTGAAAACCCAAGGGGCAGAGGACAGACCGAACGGGAGCACAGTAAAAACATAAAATATTTCCTTAATGGAATCGGGCACACACCATGAAAACCCCAGAAAAGTTTGGTGCTCTTGTGCAATGTCTACATGATGGTAACCACTTTTTAAATCGAAGGAAAACATGAACCCATCCTTCACAAAATAAGACATAGCAATTTTCAAGTCCTCATACTTAACACTTTGCTTAATTAATGACTTATTGACATGGCGGAAATCGAGAATAACTTCTTCTTACCGCATGGTTGTACAGAAACTGACAAAGGATTTACAACAAAAGGCTGCTCATTAACCATACGCACCCGGTCTGAATTAAGAAGCTCAAGAACAGCTTGATCCACAAAATCAGCATAAATTCGAGCCGACTTATTATTTTTCAGTTTTACGGCCAACGGAAAACTAATGAATGGCAGTCTGTAGCCATTTTCAATAATAGGCAAAATGAAATCCGGAGCACCTATAGATCTCCAGAAAACTAAATTATTCTTCAGATTACCCTTAACACGTGATGAATGTCCGCTTTCAAGTTCGTAATCCTGTGTAAACTGATGTACCTGCGCCAAGGAATCATCATTGCTTTGGTTGAGCTGATTGGCCTGAGGTTGGCTTGTTGTAGGAGATTCCAGGGAAAGAATTGTAGCTAAGGGGCTGGTAACTTCCCAGCCAGGACAAGGATCGGCAGTCCTTAGCCCAGTATCCAAATTTGCCGCATTTGAAACCGCGGAAGAAGTCGCCAAAAGCGTCTCTACGGCCTGAAAGATAAAGGCAATGACGAAACCTGTAGTAAACGGGAGCTGGGGGGGGGGGGGGAGCTTAAAGCAGAAAGATGAATA
>OX421445.1:9395271-9427771 GCA_949126865.1 Montipora capitata | reverse complement strand
GAAATCTAGCACTCCACATTACACTCTATTCGGTTAACTCTGTTTAAAATATAAGTGCTACACGGCCAACGTTTGTATAAACGTAACCTTTCCTTACACTCTCGTAAGCTGGCAATTACCAGGGTCAACGATATTTAATAGGCATGACACTTAAGTCTCTATTGGCAAGGAGGCAGTAAACCGTTATAATGCAGAAGATATAAAATGTCGCCTCTTTTTATCAATTTCTTTCAACGTGCTAAGAGAATTATTCTTTCGGCTCGAATGGGAAAGATTTCATTCACATTTCCAGACCGGACAGTTGTCCGCCGATGCTAGTGCCCGTCTTTTCGACTACGGGACTGAAATTATGATCTTGCCCGCGCGTGATTACCACTCACGCCTCCGGCGCACAGACGAATCCTGTCCTTGAAAATACAGCAGTTTCCCCACAGTCCACGTTAGTCCACGTATATTTTCACAAACAGGATTCGACTGTGTACCGGAGGGACAAGTGGCAATTGCACGCCAGCAAGATCCCTAATTTCAGTCCCGTAGTCGAAAAGACGAGCACAATCATCGGTGGATAACTGTCCGGTCTGGAAATGTGAAGGAAATCTTTCTCATTCGAGCCGAAATGATAGTGCTTTCAAGCAAGCTGATCAGACAGGGAGGAACGTAAACTATGCTCTTTTCGTTGGAAGGAAAAACGGAGCAGCGAACTCGCTTTTCAGCTGAAAAATGCTTTCGAGTACGTTTATCCGTAAATCTCCAGCCTTGACTTCGTCTGAGGAAGATTACGACAGCCTCTTCAAGAACAACCTCCCAAAACAGTAAAAAAAAAAAAAATCGAAAAGACAAAACTAAATAAACAAGCTGAGTTAACTTACTTTATTTCATTCATTTATTTGATAACTGTTCTCTTCTTTGCTTCTTTATCGTAAAAAAATAACTCAAAAACAAAAAATAACCTTGGACAGTGTTGTTGCTGACTTAACACTTTTCACAGCCACCTCGATCTCGCCCCTAACGCGAGCTTGCGGCGCCTATGGCAAAAGTTGACTCGGCTGGGAGGGCGATTCTCTTACCCGGGATAATTTCTCTCCATATAGACGGAGATCCGTTTTCTTTCCAGGGCTGACAGGTCCCTCTGCGCAACAGATCAGCGTCGGGCGGGTTTAGAGGGCCAGGAAGCTCTGGGACGAGACACCAATGATAATTGTCCACTCTCACTCATGAGAATTGCCCATTCTTAGTCTCAATTTTCTGCTCGGCTCCTTACGTTACGGTTCGGTTCGCTTTGGTTTCCCTGGCCCCAGGCAGAAACCTCTGCCCTCCGACAAAACGTCACCAATCTGTGCAGACAAGACACTTCTTTCTTGGAGAGTATGTGAACACATCTTGGCTTTGCTAGCAGCGTGTAGCTGCAGTTTTGACCACTAGTCAGAGGTGCTCTTGGTAATCCCTGATAAAATTCTTCGGGTACGCTTAGAAATAGCAGGCTGGCCCGCCTTTGGCCATTTTGAAAATGAATGCGATTGTTCTCTCTCAATACTGTTGGATTTTAAGCGTTGGTCTGGTCATTCGAGAGCTCAACGTCGACGAGAGCGAAGCGCACTGGTAGGAGAACAACATAAACAAAATGTGGAGATGTTGTGAGCTTTTGCAATTGCAGTCACTTCCATTCTGGTTGTCTTTATCTAAGGACAATTGTTAAGCTCAATTTGCATCTGTTGTGATTCAAAGTTTTCAGATTAAGTTAAAAACTTTGGGGCCTGTATTGGAGTGTGTGTATAGGGGAATCTTTGCTTGCACTTTTGCCTCAATAGCACATGGCTATCGTTTTCTGATCAATCAGCCAATAATGGCCGTATTTATACGAGAGGACGTCTAAGACGTCTCAGATGTCTTAGACGTCTTAGACGACTAATGTAAATACGGGAAATAAGGTGGACGCATTAAACGTCAGACGAATTAAACGTCTCAAGTTAAGTGCGTCTAAACGACGTACTTAGCAGACGTCTCAGTCGTCTCAGACACACTGAACTGGGACGCACTTAGCAATGAAGTGCACACAGTCTCTGGTGATTAAATCTCAGTAGCCGTCGAAGTTAAGTGCGTCCCGTATTTATATTAGTCGCAGTTGCGGCCAGACGTTTAATACCTCTGGACGTCTTAGACGTCCTCTAGTATAAATACGGCCAATAAAATACTGACTATTGAAAGTGCATTCCATAATGACCAATCTCTGAAAATTTGAACCCGATATTCCAGATAATCTCTGAGCTTTGAAAATCATTCGAAATTTGACAAAGAAGGTTTAGGATCAATAGCGCTTTTGCTACCAAAGAATTCATCAGTTTTTGACGGGGCTAAAAGGCTCAAAATTGCAGATGTAACTATGTTTGACAAGTTCTTTTACCTTTTAAAGTCAATTTATAAATAGCATGATGCCCTCTGTAAGCAAACTCGTATTTTAATGAAGCAAAATGTAATGACGCCAGCAAAGATTTCCTTGTTGGTTACGAATGTTAAACGCATGTGACAGGTTCTGCAAAAATGCAGTGGTCTCGTTCAATTTCTCTAACACTCTTTGAAATACTTGCTAACTCTTCGACAATTATCAGGGCACGAAGAAGAGAAAGACTGGGAACGAGACTAGAGATTGTTGTGGTAAAGACGGAATCGTTTTATTTTTACATGAATTGGCAGATGGCAATTGTCAGAATTGTTTATACACTTTATTCCAAAATGGTCGTCATTTTGATATTCTCTTTATTTCCCTCATGCGTCGCTCTCAACTCTATAATTCAAAAGAATGTTTAGTTTTTAGCGAGGCAAGAGGACGGATTTGAATGAAAACAAAAGAATATTTTGGGGAAAATGTGTAGAGGCGTGGCTGGTTGTGAATAGAACAACATGTTGGAGCGACAGGTAACTTGCGACAAGCCTTTGAACCCCGCAATACAATGGTCGAAAGACGCCGTGCGCCTTTCAACTACAAGAGACAAGAATGAGGAAGTTGAAATCGTTTTGGACGGATTTTTGAACTGCAGAAAGAATGAAAATACCACCGGGTTAAAGATATCGCAGTAAGTTATAGCTTCTAATTGTTTAAATTGTCTTTAGAAAGAACATAATTCTCTGAAGGCTGGGTTGATTCATTTTGGGGAATACTGAACCTGTTTTACTGGAACTGGACATATCTACACAAATTAGCTGTTTACTCCTAGAGCAGCAATTTGTCAAAAAAGACATTATCTAGACCTACATATCATTGAACGGTTTATGGACACCGATTGGTTATCACAATAGACAAATGTCTTTTTGAAACTTATTAAATATTACACACTTAGAAGGGAAGCTCCCTGCCGATCTACGGATAAAATAAACGGTATAAAGCTTGGTAACTCCTGATGGCTTGGTGAAGACATTATTTACCTCAAAATTCTGCTGTGAGAGTGAACTTATAGCTAACCAATTGCAACAAAGTGTTCCATTTGGAAAATCTCGTGCGTGACAATTCAACTGTGTTCATCGCGATACTTCCACTGGGGGCCTTATGAATAACCACCATTAAGCATATTTGCATCATATTGCAACTTTTGAAGGTCGAGCAGAACGCGAAATTCAAGATTGGACCTAATGATCTGGGTTCTTTTCATTGTTACCTCTTGTTGGAACACATACCAGTTGAAGTGAGTTCACTGACTGTCTCGCATTTGAGTGTAACTTGGAATATTCTTCATTTAATCATTGACAGTAGTGTTTTGTCTTTCCTGTTCTCTGAGACTTCACCCTCAGTCGTCACGGAAATGTCCATAAACTGCTTAACAAAACAATAAATAAACAAAACTTCATACAAAATCCTTGGACAATATTACCAACGAACCTCCTTGGAGGTCAGGGGAAAGTGGCCAAATACCCAGAAACGTAGGTTTATCAACTGCTTATATATCCGTCACGTTTAATCAATTTGGAATTTGGAAAGTACTTGAATTATTGTAATCATCGGGTCATCGTGATAAATTTCCATGTTATTTTCTCGTGTTTATGCAGCAATTGTTTTACCAATTAACTTGGACGATGGCAGTAACGCAGAATACTAAATGTACTTTTTCTCTTTTATCGGAACACTTGAAGGAGGTGGTCATAGTAATGTGGATGGTGTTTAGATTGATTTCAGTGGTTGGAGTCCTTCTTGGACCTTCTCTCCTTCTGCCATTGCAATGTAAGTGAGAAACATTGGCACCCTTTAAAAGTTTGGGAAATTTAGAAGCCTTTTCAGGTCTACTCTAAGATCTTCCATGGACGGTTGCAAAGATAAAGTCGCTAAAGCTCAGCGACTTTTTGAAAAACCAATTTTTGAGGCCGATAAACTGACTGATGCAAGACAGTGATCTTGTTACATGATCCAGGTTGGTTTTAACCGAAAGCTGTGAAACCAAGACGGAAGCCGCTAACTACTTTTACCAATAATAGCTGACAGCCGTGGACAATTGAGCAGTCAACTATGACACAAAACAACACCTGCAACCGGTGCTAGGCGCGGCAAAACACAACTAAGCGAATCGTGGTTGCTTTTACATTCAATTGAGATGCATAATACAAACCTAAGGCAATGTTATCGCGAAATAATTACTCCACCGTTAAAATCGCTCTAATAAATCTAGCTTTCAAAAATTAGCTGGCTACACGGGCCAGCATGCAATATTTAACAAATATTGGCCGAAGGCTAGGTGAATTAGTATCAATGAATATAAACCGAGACGAAGTCGAGGTTTTTATTCACCGATGTTCACCGAGCCTGGGGTGAATATTGTTTTAATTACATAGGGGAGTATTTGAAAAATATGCATTTTCTTTAAAACAACTAATTTGTTCGTCTGTCACCTCGACAAAACGGCTAGCGGCCATTTTGAAAAGAAAACCGCTTGGGTGATTATAGCGTACTAAGCACCTCTCGTGCAACCAATCAGCGCAGAGAATTTTCTGTAATCACCTATGTGAATATACGAATTAAATATTCACCGAGACGAAGTCGAGGTGAATATTCACCGATAATATTTAGTATAAATACACAGGTGATTATATAATATTTAGTATAAATACACAGGTGATTATTTCAAAAAAGAGAAAAAAAAAAACATTTCAACGCGAAATCATCTTCACTTACAGTGGCAAAGCGACTACTGGCAGCCATTTTGTCCGTCGAGGTGATTATCGGCTGATAATCCGAGATAGCGAGCCAATGAGAGCGGGCGGTTTTGTATAATCACCTGTGTACTTATACTAATACATGATATTGGCATTACATGGAATTCATCGCATCTTCACCTTTATCTAGTCTCCGCGCGCCAAGTGGCACATAGGGCCTTGGGATACATTCTGCTCAAAATATTTTGATTCAAGTGACTTCCTTTTTGTGGTAGTGCACTATAAGTGCACTGCACACTATGTTACCGGGTTGTAAGAGTGTAAAAGCACAAGAGTGTCCGAGGTGCCAATAGGCCCGCAGTGCGTGCATAAATCATCAGGTCTGTTGGAAGCGTGCTTGAGTTTCAACAAAATGAGCCCCCAAATCGGCATGAATTTGTGACGCTAATGGATAATAAAGCAGTTGCTATTTCTAAAACGATGGAATTACCTGGTAAGAAATAACCTCGTCTATGGGAGTTTTGACTTCGCGGAAACAATGGTCAACCTTCAGAGTTAGGCGATTGGGATCTTTGTGTTGAATTCGCACATTTGTTGTCAAACTTTATAACACTTGAAAGAAAGCAAACTAATAAAAACAAACACCCGGTGTCTTGCTCTCATTTTGACACAGATGTATCCTTTGTTACACGAGTAAACACGCAAGGTAACTTGCAATTGATCACGGCGCCCGCTGAATTCAATGTCACTTTTGATTTTGCGATTTACTTGTCCAGCCAAAAGTACAATAGAAAATTTGAACGAAGCAAAACTATCCCAAAATGGTTTTCGCTGATGGTAACTTTTTATGATCGCGGTTCAAAATTTCTGTTGTTTTTATGTCGCAACTTTTGTTGCAGATGGCAAAGTATTTTATTCTGGATCGGCACTTCCAGAAAAAAACTTCCTTCTGCTCTTCCTATATAGTGTGTATCAATATTTATTTACATTTTCATCAATATTTGTTTTGCATAAAGCAGGCCAACAAAATCTGTTTCTTGCTTAGTTCGCATTTTTGAGCGTTAAAATAGAATTTTTGGTCCTGGTCCTGGTAGTATATTTTGAGGTCTCCCATTCAGATACTAACCCCCGGACAGGGAATAACTTCAGTGAACTTTTGTCTTAGATAGTTGTCAGACGCACAGAGTTCACCTTGTGGTGAAAAAGAAGTTGTAAGGGAACTTGAAAATGATCAACATGTCACTCGAAGCCATTTTTTTCCCCAATCTTTCTGGGTTTTGTATTTTGCTAGTAGCCACATGTCTTCTTAGGGGGCTATTTACCTAAGACATCTACCATGGCACTAGAATGATTTACGATACCAAAACAATATCGTGTACTATAAGGGTTACATATTACGCAAAGACAACTTGAATCTCCTGGAAGACAAAACCCAGCTCAGTTGACAATTAATAAGGCGCTGTATTACTGCACTACCACACGTACGCAATGCGTGCCTATTTTTTCGTTATTGCTTTTGGATCCTCATATAAACTGTTCTATTTTCTAGATTCAAACGCTACTCAGCTAATAAAGAAGAAAACTCATGATAAGCGCCAGAGTAGCGCCCCATATTATTACCAGCCAAGGACATTCCAGTCGCAATCATCGTTTCCCAGACCGTACTTCCCAGGCCCAAGATTTCAAACCAATCCAGACTTCAGAAAAGCTGATCAAACAAACTGGTCAATGCCACGGCAGCAAACAGGATTCACAAATTCTCCTTACCCACAGGTAGCAAAACCACAGACTCAAAGACAATACAGGCCCAATAATTATCCACAAAGGATACACTACAGGGACTGGTCTCAAAAGGTACTCGCAGCAAACGCTTACGCATTGCATTTGCAGAATGAGATCGCTAAGCAACGTAAACCCCTACCACATAATCAAAAGCCCAGTCAAGGGGGTGCAGAGATCAAGGTATTTGTTGCTGGCGTTAATGCAAATGGGAAACTACAAGGTGAATGGATTAGTCAGAATCGCTTTGGAAATCGAATTGACCAGAGAATTGCTTCTGCAAATAACGCGCAATCGCCTGCATTATGGAATCCTAGTCAACAAAGTGCCTCTGCATTTGCTTCAACAAGTGTCAACAATGTCCTCCAAAGCAATCAACCCTCTCCTCCCAAACCCGCAACGCAAGGTACAACAAACTCACTTCCCTTTAACGCCAACTATGGCCCATCAGCTGTGGGAAACACCAATAGAAATTCTCCAAATGCCAATTCAGGGTTACGTCCTCTTGAAGGAAGACATGGAAATCTCCAACCTGGAACACAAACATATTCCTTTCTTGAAAAAGGATCAGTTACAAAACCAAGCTCATTTGGAGCGGTTTTAAGTGATAACCTCGGTGGAGCTGTTCTGGGACCAAATGCTCATTCATTGCTCCAATCAGAAACCTCTCAACAAAGTCCTTTGAATGCAAATTCTGGGGGTCTCCGGAGAGGAGACGGTGCCACTACTCAAAGACCCAAATTTAATCCCTCGACACCTGGACAAAAGACAAATATTAATTTGCAAGGAAAGAACATTCCGGCGTCTGGACAAAATAAAGTTATTTCTGATCAAAAACATGACGTCAGCAAACGTCCAGGAAACCGTCAAGTCGATTTGATAAATTTCTTGCCTCAGAAGAATGTTGCTCCATTTTTACCAAATGCCAGTTCATTGCAGAAAGGCGGTCTCAAATCAGTTCAAGGTGGACTGAAAACTCAAGGACCTCGGAAGGGGCTACCTTTAGATCCTATTTACGTAGATAAAACCACTGCACAAAAGCTCAGTGCAGGGTTGGCAGCTATACCTGATTCCAAGAGGAAATCAGAGGGGACAACGAAGCCATCTTCAAGTGCAACTCTCGCCTACAAGAACTCGCCATTAAAAGATATGTCGCCTTGGAATTCAAATCCTAGTCAAACCAATTTGGATACCGAAGTTGCGTTGAAAAACTTTCTTTCTGCACCACGTACCTCAGCAACAAACCAAGTTGTTCAACGTGTTTCTAGTGTTCCATCAAACGCTGTTGGAAAGGACTTGTCGGCTCAACAGGTGATGCCCAGTTTTCCAGCTTTCCGTTACGAAGCTAACAATCCCGATATCAGGCAGCGAATTTACAAAGGTTACCGAAGGAACAACATTCCAAATCCTTCTTTCGCCGCTAACAATAGAAAGTACCACGTGCCCCAACATGGCCCAGTGCCTTATAAAGGCTCTTTTCCTTTGATGTTGCGCAAGATTTCTCCTTACTTTAAGATGAAGCGAAACCTGAAACATATAGCGAGCGGACAGGCCAAGGAAAGAAGGAGACTTCTGGAACTTCAAAGTAAGTGTTGTGGAAAAATCACAGCTACTCTGTCAGGGTTAAGTTTTCATAATGAGTTTCAACTGACTAGATGATTGTATTCATTAGTTAGTTCGTTCGTTCGTTCGTTCGTTCGTTCGTTCATTTGTAATCACGGATGTCACAGTGACACCGTTCAAGCAAGATATGCATGGGTAATCAAATGGTGACAAGTGAAATTAGGGAATAATTTCACTCGCGTTTTGTCCAAAATCAAATAATTTCCCGAACCTTTAGGCGAGTGAAATTATGTGATTTTGGACGAAGCGCAAGTGAAATTATTCGCTAATTTCACGAGTATACCATTTGATTAGCTACTAATTTCATGGGTTACAAATTACGTTCATAAGACCCCATTTTGGCACCGTAGGAGGAAGGTTTGCCATGGCAACATTGTAATTTCACTGTCAAATTATAAATTAACGCTGAAATTTCGCGCCAAAATTAAGGAGTAAATTTGTCACCCATGTTATGAGAGTGTTAGGGGCCCACGGACGGATTTTTCGAGCGTTGCTAGGGAAGTGAAATGTTACTTCCGGTGACTGACGTCATCATATAGTGAGCTGACCAGAAAACCCACCCACAAGCAAAAATCACCGCACGAACTGTTGTTTCCGTCCAAGGTTTTTCCTCGCCCTTTCTCGCGCTCGTTCTCAGATCTACTGTGCATGCGTAAACGAACTGACTTCCGGTTTGAGAAAAAACCTAAATTTCCGGCGGTCTTTAAAATGAATTAATTTTTTTTCATATGGCACGTTTCACCTCCAAATACAGAATATAGGTAAGCATTGTTTTTTTCAAATCATCTTTTTTGAAAATTTTATGGATATTTTAGTATCGTTTATCTCTCTAAAAAGAACATTTTTCAAAATAAAAAGAAAACCTGCTTGGCTGGATGCAAAAACGAATACAATTTATGAAACCACTGATTAAATACCCAAATTGTGTAGTACGTAGACAAATTTAGAGTTTTCTTTTATTGGTCACGTGACCATGGGCGTGGCTTGATGACGTCATATTTAGGGTCATTGATTTACAAAAGTTAGAAACTGACCAAAATAATGTCAAATTCTCTCAAATTAGTTAACTATTACATCCTTAGCAACGCACCCCAAACAATACGTCAGTAGGCCCTTAATCCATCTCATAATTAACGAGGAAAAATCGATTCCGAAGGTTGAGCGTCTCGAACCCGGACGTTCCATTGTTGGTATTTCGGATGTATATATAAGACAAATTAAGTGATGTATTGTTAGTTTATCGAGAACTGAATTTGAACATGACCAAAGCTGAAGGCTTTAACGTCTTCGAGTCGGTTCGCATACCTTTGCACTCTAGATGTTATCATAATTCTTTCCGTTTTCTGTGTGGTGAATGTTCTCCTTACAATGTTGTAATAGTTCCTTAATGAAACTACGTAATAAAATTACATCGCGTAGTTGTTTGGGAATGACCGAATTGACGAAATGATATATGGAGATAAGAGTAACAAATCAACCAGAAAAGAAGAGATCCACCCCACTAATGTAGTTTTCTCGATGCGCAGTTTGTTGTCATAATTGTTCACGTTGCCTTTTTTTTCTCTTTTCTCAGCAAACGAGTAATCACTGTGATGTTCAAAGAGTTCGATTCTTTCTCGGTTTAGCGCAACGTCGAGGAGTTGAAGACAGCTATTAAAGGGAACATTACACGTGAATGATACGACTTTATAGTATATACAAATATCTGGACCTCAGACTTGGAAGCAAATTCTCTCTTTTCAGTTTTTCTGAGTCATTGATTGGCGCTGGTAGGATCGCCAAGTTGTATAGCATGAGGCATCTGTTTTTGCAATGTGAAAAAGAGGATTATTTATCGGTATTTTGTCACTAGAAAGATCTCGTCTCACTACCCTTGTTGGGGTTCAACTTTGCCGCGTTTAGGAAAACAGTGTCGTATTGAACAACCTTATAGCATGTTCAAGTTGCTGCAAGGCATACGTGGAAATTGAGGTAATTCTGGTTTAATTTAAAAAATAATGTTGCCAGGTGCCTCGTTGAGGTCAAAATAAAGGAATTTAAGTGGAAGGGCCCTTGTTGTCTTGATTTGGTTCGTGCGGTCTTTGTGTGCATTTTGATTCCCGTTACTGTCAATTGTATCATTGTAGTGGGTTTATACATTCTTTCATCGAGAATGCGTAGATCCGTTAGCTTTTTACAGGTTCTGTAAATATCTAAACAACACCCAAATTTTTATTTGTACTGTAAACTACCTAGTTATATAACAAATATGTGAATTAAAAATACAAACAGTAGCTGGTCTCCCAAAATAACTAAAAAGCTAAACTAGTTGGGAGACTAAAGTGAGTGAAGTGCCCTCGCAAACGTTTTGACACCTTAAAATGCTTAGACCGTGTGGTTCATTAACCTTGTAGAAATGTCGGTCTTGACTCCATCTTGAAAATGTAAAAGCTAGGAAACAGCAACACCTTTCCGTTGTGTCCACGGTCTTGAATACCAGGGAATGGCCCACTCCACGTTTATGATTTGATTTAATGTAAGTATTTCTGTATATATCGCAGAAAAATCGAGGTGCTTATTATGCAATTCCGTCTCCCAAGGCTATTCGTTTTCCACACAATTGCCAAAATCTTATGAAGGCAGCTACAAGGTAACTTTAGATACCATTTCTGTTTCAGACGGACGATCCAACATAAGGCGGGACTAAACGTTTCATCGTTTGCCCGCCTTGTTTGATGACCATTCATCCTGTTTGATCAACTATATTTGATCCAACATTTCTTTTTTTGTCATGTTGGATCTCTTTAATTCCTTGTCTACAAGCTCGATTTTCAATTTTTTTCGAGACCGTCTAGTAATAATAATCAGTCTCTATGACACTACTAAAGCTAGAGCTCTTGGACTTTTCTTTCCTAGCGGTCATGTTGTAAACATTTACACATGATGTAGTCTGGTGTATGCTGGGAAACCTGTAACCCTGAGAGTGTCATGCCATAATGGATCTTCGATGTTCTTTGGCCATGTACCTTTTCATCTCATACGTTTGACCAGGGCTTGAACAGCCTGCTATAGCATTCTTAGCTTGATTTGAGGGTTAAGAAAGGCTCTTCTAACAGGGTAGGGATTGAGAATTATGCGTACGCATGATGTTAAACTCATCGCATTTTTACCATACAAGGTTTTTGTTTATCTCTTCAAGATATTAACATGAGGCAGTCCGCATACAGCCTATTGAAGCGGAAGAGTTCGGCGAGACTGCCCAGAGGTGAGACGCCTTTCTTTCTAAGTTCCTTTTAGCGCCATTTCGCACTACCCTGTTAGCAGAGGTTTTATTTTGTCGCTTTTGTTTGGCTTTCCTTTTTGCAGCGCTCTTTACCATTGCTTTTATCTTTCCTCGCCTGAACACTTTTACCACGAAACGATTTCTTGTCGTTCTCTTCACATTCTTCGAGGTTTTCAACAAGTCACGTTTCTGTTATTAGCGAAACGATACTGAAGCCCTTTTCCGAGCAGTGTAGTTTGACTGACAGGCAGGCTTTCACCTATCACAGAGACGCCGTCAGTGTTTTAAGGTAATTGTTTCTCTGATAAGGAGAGTCAGACCGTACGCAGTTCAACACGGAAAGGAATCGTTTCGCGTGGGTACACTGATAAAATTACAGAAACCAGAAAAGCAATCGCAACAATATTTTTTTAAAAAACCTCTGTTAGCAGGTTAGTGCGAAAGTGACAAAACTTGGTACTTTCTTGGAAGTGCCGAATATATACTTCCCAATCTAGAAAAACAACAGGCATGGTAGAGAAATAGCCAAGTTCAACACTTATCCGCTTAATAACTTTGCGACATGTTTAGGCTACCCTAACCAACCGAGATAACGGCACTCCAAAGGGGTCCTTTTGAGATTCGCAGTCCAAGCCTCGGCATGTGAATTTATTTACGTGTAAAAAAATTCAGAAAACGAAAGACATTTGACTGTTGTAAAGTATATTTCAAACGTTTTGGTCCTAGACTTTAATTCATCAAATTATAGCAGCAGGTCAAGAAAACTGCGGACTCGATCTCTTTAAGCCTGCTTTCAATACAAATTGAATTCGACCACCTCACGGGACCATCGCTTGCATGGTTCGGAGCGTTGCCGCTGACCGGTATTATAGATCACCAAGCTATTGATCTCCACTGTTTGCAATAACTGATCCCACAGTTACCCTCCGTGGTTTGTCAAAAGCGTACTGCGAACTGGCTTTTATTGAGCAGAATCAATCTCAAGCAATTGCTTTAAAAACGCAACGACAAGCCTTTAGGTAGTAACGCTGTCCGAAAAATGACTATCGAGGTTATGTAGCAAATCGTGTAGTTCTCGGAGTCTCCAAGAGACAGCAGTCACCTGCACCCTGTCTTGTACACCAAAATGAAGAAAACAGTAGGAACTGTTAATGGATCGGAAATACCGTTTGGCAAGTTTGACTTCTAAACGAAAGGTTCATTCGTTCGATTTGCAGTCAATTTTGAGAGATTTATGGAGACAAGCTCATGAAGCAAATAGGCAGTCGGCAGTGAATAGAAGTCTCTTGGACACCGACATTTTTTGGCGCGAAAAATGGGCCAACGTACGTTTCCCGCTCTTTCTGATGCTGCAGCTAGTGTTAATCAAAACAATGGCGTGTGGTCATTTGTGGGGACATTCTGTGATGTTAAGGTAAGCTTATTAACTTTTGCATAATTAACAATGTCTGGTATTCTGGAAAAAAATATCTTCTTTGAGAGACAGATGCAGTTTTGAAATGATGTTTTAGCTAAGTGTACATGAAAATGTCTTAAGATTCTACTGTGACGTTCAAGTTTATGTTTCTCTGATAGTCAATTCAAAAGTCCAGAGTTAGACGTTGCGTGCTTGGTTCCGTTCTTTTGCAGAAAGCACTCAAGCTTACAAGTAGTTTTAAATTATAATCGGCTAGGTTCCATTTTCGGGTTAAATAGGAAATGCCTAGCGTTCCTTTTCAAAGCTGTTTTCTCTGTTTTGAAATGTTTGGTCCCGGGAGAGCTGTTTTTGGTGGCAAACTCCAAGAGGTGTCAAGGAGACAATCGAAGTTTCACGCATGGTAAATTATTCAGATGACCTGTGATTTTGGGAAACAAAATGACATAATCAAATGCAAATGCGATGTTGTAATGAGAACTGACCTAGGAGATCTGCAATCTGATCCAGAATCCATCTTTTGTAAAAAACTAAGAGAAATTACCAGCCGATTTTCCTGGGGAAAGCGAAAAAAGGGAAACCTCGCTCATGTTGTAAAAAGGAGGAAATTCCTTGCTGGTGTGGCACAAAGACTGTGCGTTAGGATTTAAAACCCGTATCACGTTTGAATTGTCAAACGGGTAAGTGTCAGGAAGTCTTATGTTTTACAACTTCGCAGGCCTCATATCATAAAGGATCCATAACATACGATTACAATCGATGAGATACAAAAACGAGATATTTCCATAGGTCGTTTTCTTGATCGATGTAAAGACTGCTTTTACTTTTACCGTCGTGGGGGTGTGCAAAAACATAGTTAGCCTTAGTGGGGTCCGCTAGTTTATGTTGTACCTTGTTTGGCAAATATCATATTTCATTGTCAAAGTATTCAAAAAGCCATTCTCTCCAAATAATCCTCCAAATTCAGAAATAACTATGGCTTATCAAATCACTTGCAGATTGACAACGGAGTAGCGAAATTGTGTTTGTTCTAAGCTTTAAAATGAAACGAAAAGGATAAGATCGAGTACAGACTGAAATTCGTATTAACTTTGGTGCTTACTAGTTATCTGAATGTCATTTAAAAGGCCCTTTGCGGGCTAACAGCTGTGGTTAACTGCAGGTTGCTAAGCAAAGTGTGGAGAATGTGGAGGGTCGTCCGGTGGAACGTCTATTTTACAGTCTTATCCTTCTCTCGCTGAAATCCTGAAATCTTAATTACTTGATAAGGCGGTAAATAGCTAGTAAGTAACACGAAACTTGCTCATGTTCTGTAGGCCAGAGTAGAGCGTAAGTAAGAATATAACCCAGAACTTCTTGCTAGTACCATCTCGTGGATAAAGCAGCACGTTTAATTTGCAAATTACTATCGTGTCATCCATATTTGAATGACATATTTCTACACGTGCATCCAAGCTCGCCTCGGAAACTAAGTGCACAGCCTCTTGCGCAAAAAATGTTTGCGGCAAACGTTGGACCCTCCTCTTTTGTCCTTCTTTCCTTTTCTCGGTAATTTTCTTAGCCATCCTTAAAATGTTGCGATTTTGCACTGGGAGATAATCTCTGATTCTGCATATTTCTCGTTTTACTTGAAATGTTTTCTTGAGCTCCCTCTGATCTCATAATAGAACTTGGAACAGCCTGACGGGCATGCAATTTGCGTATTGTCGTTTTGATTTTTCAATAGCTGCAATGAGTGATCCCTACCCTCCAAAAAAAAAAAAATCTGCTCTAGTCGAAGAAAAATCAATGTGTTGACTTCTCTTAAGAGGGTATAATTTATAGGTTATGATTTTAAGACCAAGAAGAACTTTCCTGTTTTTTATTTCGTGCCCAAGACGATGAAACTGAGGTCATACAGTAAAACAACAAATATGATTCTTCGCATCAATTTTAGTTTCGATTGAAATTGTTTATTTAGCGCGCATGACGACAGGCCAGCTACCAAATCATTTACTTTTATAAGGCACCATGATACGTTTGCCCAACAATTTCAAAATAACATTCTTCTTTCAATCAAAACGTGACTAGTTCTTACGCTTATCTTTGTAGTAGCTGAAGCTTCTCCAACAACACAATTATTCGGCACCAGCCATACGACATTGGCACATATTTGTTATTTTCTTTGTTATCTAATTTGTTTTGGTTTTTGCACTACAAACCAAACAATTGATGAAATTATGGCTTTCCCAAAACCCTCAAGTCGGGCACTGATGTTCCCTTGTGTTTTTCTCCAAACCATTACTTTCACTTAAAGTAAGTTGAAGTAGTTAAATGAATTGTAATTAGAAAATGAAGAAACATCTTTTACCGGTGACCCACTCAAAGGAATAATCAAAATAATTGCAAACATCAAATGACCAGCAAATCTTACTGGTGACCCCCTTTAGGTGACAATGAGCTTCTTTTTACTCGAGGTGGGATAATCATTCTGCAGCGTGTCTTTACGGACACAGACAATTTGTTCGATAATGTTTTGCATGACTAGGGAGCAGCGTAGGTTTTCTTGTGGTCTACTGCCTTTTCTAACTTCTTAAAAAGACGGTCACAAATTGTTCACATTTTTGCAAATACAGAGAAATCTACAATGGCCTAAACGAGAATGAACAGCTATTATCATGTATTTGAACTGGCTAAATGAAATGACTTTCAAAGAGAATGATCATCACTCATTTGACATTCGCAGCTCAAATTTATTCTATAAAATGCTTGCTGCCTCCTCTAGAATATAGCACGAACTCGCTATTAACCACTTCCCCTTTGGCTCACCACCTAAGTGGTTGACTTGAATCGGTTGCGTTTTCACAGTGCTGTCATAGCTCCGGTTTGAGCTTCCGTTGCAGCTTTTATTTGATTCGATCTCTTTTCTTAGGCTTCTTTGCATCTGCTTAATAAGTTACTTTCACAACCCCAATGATCTTCCCTTAAGCTTCCCCACAGCTTTGGTGGATAAGACTTACCCCGTCCTTGATTCTTCCTGATACCACTAAAACCGTTATAATGTTGTATCTCTTTTTTTTTTTCAGGTTGTCGCGACTGAATTATGGGTTTTAGTTTTTTACTTTTATTAATATCATTAGTACCACTAACCAGAGCGAAAGGTGAGTGTATCTTTTGAGGCTTATTTGAAAGAAACATGTTTATTCTTCTAAACGTGAAATAAGGGTTACAAAAATTGTGTGTTATGTTCACTCTTATACGTACATACACATACATATATAGCTCGAGTTTCAGAATAGCCTAGTGGCTAATATTTCCAAGCCGAGCAAATGACAAACAACAGAACATAACAGAACAACAAAGACTTTAAAAATCCCAACTGACCGGAGGCAAACTAGTTGGCTGTTTGTAAGTGTTACCGAGAAGTAAAACCAGGGACTACCAGGATAAAATTCAGCTAATGGCCAGAGTAGGTGTTGAAACCGGGACGTTCAGATCTCATAACCCCCCTTCATCATTCTGTGTATACCTCGATGAAAATATCAGAATCCCATTTCATTGATTGCCTTACTGAGAAGTGCGAAGACAAAGAATGAGAATAAGGAAGGGGGGACGCGTGACGATGCTTTGAGATCTTTTACGTAGGACTATTTAGAATTTTCCGTCAATCAATTTCGTTATAGTCAACCTTGTGGATTCTGCTTCTTGTTTCACTTAATTTAAGTTGTATTACTAAAGTTCGCGCTGCCAAACTAATTTTCAGACTTACGGCCTCCGGCGGCATCCGCTGTTGACCGTCGAAGTGCGCCTGATGCTTTGCTTGGGGAGATCTTTAATGATCCAAGTGCAACAAGTTTAACAAAACTCAATCTTGAGGATAGTGACAGTGACAATGACGACCTTTCCGGCTCGGGTTCGGACTTGTGGTCGAGCTCGGGTGATTCAACGAAGCCTTCCGAAGAAAGTAGCTCACAGGGTGCAACTGAAACGACAAACAAATCCCCACTACCGCAACAGACTGAGTCGTCAACGCAAACAGGAATTACAAACCCTGACAAGGCTACAAGCGACAACACTGTTGATGCCAAAGACAGTAATGAAACCATGTCAAGTTTACGTGAAGCTGACAGTAGTAATACAGCATCAAATAAAGACTCTGACAACAAAAACAACGATACGGACGCCACCCCTGACAGTATTAACTCCGATATTGCTTCAACCGCAGAACAAAATGTTCCTCTACAAAGTTCGACAGATCCGTCCTCGAATTCGTCCACGGTGACAACACAGAGTGCGGACACAACGTTACCTTCTGCAGAGGATCAAAGCCAAAATAGTGTCATTCAGAATGAAGAAAGCATCAAGCCCTCCAATGACACGTCGGCGACAAAAGCTGACTTCTTCCCCGCCCAATCTCAAAATTACTTGGAAACTTTTCCAGGGAATCCCGATGCCGACTTTGTTGGACAACAAGAGCAAGCATTCGACGATAACGTCCTTTACGACCCCACGATAGTAAAGAAAACCAGTCTTCCTGTTGTTTCTGATTCGTTATCGAATCCTTTCGGTACGTTCAAGATAGCTAATCCTGTTATAAGGAATGGACTCCTGATTTTCGTGTTTCCTCCTTTGGAATTATAGTGCTGTGATTTTCTGCTAAAGTTTGTAAAGCCAAAATCAATGGAAGTTATTATTCCGACTTATCGTAACACGCGCATCATCAAAACTCATGTTTACCGCGATGAGCTAATGAGAATCAGTTTCGCGATAAAGTCGCTATTAGTTTGCTTCTTTGAAATGATTTATATGAAATGGATCATATATGAACTACAGATATGAAATCAAGTGAAGCTGTGACCTTCGCAGTTTTTCAGGCTTCTTTACGCAATTGCAAAAATTGCGTTCATAACTGCGAAGATCACAGCTTCACTTGAGAGTTTGCTTCTTATTGTTTAATTTTTCAGCAGAAAATAGGCGAACAACGCAGTGCAACCATTAAGGTTGCTTCCATGTTGACGCGTACGGTGAACGGCTGACACGTTTTGTTTAGAACGAAAAGTTATGCTGCACACTGTCGTCAAGTAGGGTTCAAAGCATTTAACGTCTCCTTCTGTGGAAATGACGACAAAAGGTTGTTCAGCTCTCGCCCACCTGTGTTAGTTAGTTCATATTCGACCTCGGCGAAACATGGATTTGTCACCATTGTAAATGTAGAATTTCGGAGGCTGTTTTAGGCAGACGATTTTTAAGCAGTGGGGTTTTTAGTCAAATGATCATGTTAACTTCTCTTACCAGTTAAAAGCACGGCAGATTTTCCTGGCGTTGTTCGTTCATCAATTCCTCAAGCGCCGGTGCTGTCGCCTCAAGCTCCAGCTGTTCGAAAGGCGACATTACCTCAAGTTCCCTTTAAGGGATCTTTTCCACTGCAACTTCACAAGTACTCACCATATACTAAACTTCTTAAAAAAGGGTTGGTCCCCAAGCCCGAGCCAGGTTAGTAAAAAGTCACTTTCAGCCTTATCGGAAGTCCTATTACCCAGAAGTCTCGATCTGCGTTGGAATGCGTCCCATCAGTTTCCTAATGTTGAAAACACGAGCATCAGTGTTTATCGTGTTTTAAAACACGAGGCGTAGTCGAGTGTTTTTACACCTGATAAAACACGTGCTGCGAGTTGTTTGAACGGCTTCAAAAACAAAAAGCATGTGCCTTGGGAGTCCGAACAAAGGTTCAAAATTTGAGGGGAAGATATCAGCAAACACGAAAAACAAGCCGGGCCTCATTACTATTCTTCATATAAAGAATTCGAATGAGGAGTGTTTTATCGGGTTAAAGCTCATGCTTGTGACGACTTATCTATGTTTTGATAAGCTGTTAGGCGCATGAATTATGAAATATTTTAAACTACTTTTAGGATGGCTATAGCTAGATTTTTTGCGGGAAAAAAAGGTGGCGGCATTGTGTTCCTTGCACGATCCATGATTTTGCATTAAGCACGAGCAAACCGCTACTTGATCGCAGACAGATCAGAGTCGTTGTGGTCATCAGGCTTAATCTAATTGGGCATAATTTGGTGGGACCTGTGTTGTAAATGTAGATAATACAGTAAACTAATGGGCCAAGACCAAATAAGGAAGGTCGACACTTCTGGGTTATGGTCTTCCTACTTTATCTATACTTGAATGACATTGATTTCACCGCAACATTTTATGTCAGTAAATAAAAAACTCAACAATGATGTGAAATAAATAACTTAATTTCGAATATTTCCAATCCCGTTTCAGCCTGTACAATTTCTTACGCATCAAAACAGAAGATATAATGTCAACCACCATTGCCCGTTTAGACGAGGCTTCAGCTATACATCAATCGCTTCATTTTCCTGTATCTGGCATGCTATGCTAGATGTTGGCTTCACAGAAAATAGATATCTGTACATATACACACCGCTGTTTTCATAACTGATTGTTCCTATAATGTCGTTGTCATTATTTAACCATCGTAGGGAACGACCAACAATCAACAAAGAAATCAGTTGTGCCTAATCTCAATGAAGCTGGTGGGCTGCGACCGCTGACTGTTAACCTGCCTGAACAGCAGCAGCAAGACACACAAAGCCCTCAAGGTTTTGTTCAGTCTCAGGGATCAACGCTTGATACCAACCCAGCTTTAAATGCAGAACAAATGCCTTTCGGGGACCAAGCTGCTGCTGGACCCATGGCCCCAACCGTGGCGCAACCGTATGCCCCAATTCCCACAGAATCTCAGACGCAGGCTTATGCCCAGGGCCCTGAACAAACGCTCGACCAAGTACAAGGCGGTGTTCCCCAGGCCACTGGACAACCATTTTATCCCCAAGCGGCAAAACCAAATATGCAAGCACCCGGATTTCAAAATACCACTGCAGCATACCCTATGAGTGAGTAATTACTATGATTTTTTAAAAATTCAAGATCAAGTTTTTTGATTGACAAGGTTAAAATGGTTTCAAATAGTATTTCTGACAATGAGGCGAAGCGTAATAGACAGAAATAGTTATTTTGCCGGCACGGACAGGAGGGTTGATTCCGTTCAAGATGGGTTATGGGTATGAGTGTCTGATATATATATATATAGTAGGCGGTTACGATTTGAAACCATTTTAGGTCAGCAGCAATTCAGCTTTCAAGTCTAAGTTTGATTTAAGTATGTATTGTTACTTTCCATGATTCGTTTTCGTACCTCAGCCCTCGGAATTAGAGGCACCAAAGTTGGTGGAATTATACGTTCCCTTTTTTTTCCACAATGTCGTATCCGGCGGTGTCTCACTAATTTACTGTGAATTGGTCTGTCTCTGGAGACAGATGTCTGTATGTATTATAAGGAATGTTTCGAGCAGTATTTATTTTACCAGTGTTCATCCAATAAACCGGCGTATGAGCTCTTTTCTGAGCTATAGGCCCTTGTATCTTCACTGCTGTGGGCGTGTCATTGGTAGTGATGGCAAAATTGTGTATGTTTGGAGTGGGGGTTATAGACCGAAGGGAGAAGTGATGAATTCACGCACTTATCTGGACAATTTACGAGTGCGAGGACCACTTCTCCCTTTCATCTGTAACCCGCACTGTACATGTATACATTTATTTCATTAATCGAGTCCTTTCACGGCGGGAACACATGAGCCCAACAAATTGACCTGTTCCCAACTGTATGGCTTCGTAGTTCAGTTGGTAGAGCATTGCACCAGCATCGCAAAGGGTTTGAATCCCTTTGAACCCACCTGGGCCCGGTTGCTCAAAAGCCGATTAACACTAATCCCAGATTAAAAATTAACCAAAGAGCTTATTTCTCGTCTCTCAAATGCTGTTCAGCGCTGATATTCGACAAAACTTTACATTAGAAGAAGTCGCCCTTGAAAAGCAAAAATAAGCAAAAGAAACTTTCACCAAACAGTTGAAAACGTGAAACAAAGGTTTACGCTAATCCTGGATTAAGTTAATCGGCTTTCGAACAACCGGGCCCTGAATTTTCCAGGTGTATTGTCCAGATAAGTGCGAGGATCACTTTTCCCTTTCGTTTACACACGTTTTTATTGGTTTAAAGAATCTATGGCTGAAGTTGACTGGACCTCATTTTACGTTCTAAAGTCACGAAAAGTTGGAGATTATTAGGAGTCCAACACGAGGAGCGAAGAACAGCGCTATATTCCTGTCACGGCGTTTTCACAGACCTATTTTTTTTTTAACTGAATTTCCTGCGAATGAGACTCACGCAGGAGCCCGCGGACCAATCACAACAAACAAACGTGACGTCATAGTGTCACCGAAGCGGAACTGCCATAGTTGTTTGCGGAAAAGGTAGTCTAAAAATAGATCGGTCTGTGAAAAGGCCGTGACATAGGGTTAGTATGGGACTTGTTCTCTCCTAGTCATGGACTCCTAATATTATGAAATAATAAGAAAGAAAATATCTCTGAAAGACAAACCCCATTGACAAAATGTTGCCGCGAAAAAAGGACATCAATTGTTTACTAAAAATGAAATATTTCTTGACAGATGCATCAATGAACAATGGGTTTTATCCCGGTGTGTCTCAGGAAGTGGGAATTCCATCACAGGGAGCCCAGGTTGTTCCAGTTTACCAGGGACTTAAACCAAAGAAAGCAGTGATTGAATACGGTAAACTGGATTTTTAAGTCATTTTTGCTAAATGTAAAGAATGTCTTGGTAAGAAAACCTGAATCGCCAACAATAAGCATTCTTTTCCAATCCCTTCACTTAAGAAACGCATTGAATCCTAAATATCCTGATTCGGAGAATGTCCGAAGTATTTGTTCTAAGTACCTTGATTTACACACGGTGGCATGTAAAGCTTCAAAAGTTTGGGACCATTGTAAAAGAAAGCTGTATTTCAAACAAGCAATATTTCGTTAAGAAACTGCTCAACCGAAAAAGAGCAATCAGCTGACTATTTTCAAAGAAAAAAAGTAGTTGATAGTCCATGAGATTCGACCTAGGACCCTCCCCTCTTCAGACCTCCCTCTCCCTCCGCCCACGCTAATCTGGTGCGCTAACCACTGAGCCCAGCCAGGACCCATCCTTTTTTCTGAATATGAATTCTCAAACATCCAAAATTTTCGAATTGAGGAGCAAAATTCATTCTGGAATTTTGAGGCTGGAGGATTTTCTCAAAGAAGAGCAGCCGGAAACTTACTTTTGTTCCCGTAGTAAATGGTGGTCAAAACTAGTCCCACGAGAGGTGGGTATAGAATGTTTCTTCCTCAAACACGAGAGGCCCTGAAGAAAGGAGTAACAGATTTTGGCAATTTAAACATTGGAAACTTTCCGACTTGCTCAACAGATGAATGTGAAGATCAGTTTGACACTTGCCCTGAGATGTCCAAGAATCACTATTGTACGAACTACCCAGAACTCATGAAGATTCAGTGCAAAAAGTCCTGTGGATTTTGTGGTAAAATTTGTGGCTTGATTATCGCTTTGAAATTTAACGTTTTGATACCAGAATCATCATTTCATCAGAACTTCGATTCCTCTCTCTTTATTTTCCAAGAACATTGACTTATTCGTTCACCAAAACTTCCATCGGTTAACGAGGGATGCATTGGGGTCTAAACGAAACTTCAAAATCACACAAAAAACCGTAAAACGAGCTGTAGTACGAGTTTGAGATTGTTTTTGACCCGGTAGCATTGACGGCGAGTTGAGAGCGAGTGCATTAAATGAGCTTCTGCAACCAGGCTGTATTATGCTGACGAGTGTTAAGTATCTGGTTCCTTGACAAAAGATTAGACTGCTACCGGTGATAGTCTCGACTAGCTTTGCCATATTCAGGTAGTCTCTGTTTGTAAGTTCTAAAGGTTTGTTTGTTATTAAGTGGTTAACCAGTAATCGTCTGAAGCAAGCAAAAACATGCTTACCTAGTACCTCAGCAAAGCACTAATTATGTTGCTATCTTAATATTTATATTTTTATGTTAAATTGCACCATCGATATATACTGTTCTTGCATTTGTTCTGTATGCTTACCAATGCTTACCATGAACTGTAAAAAGATGTAACGGTGTATCAGTTTCTTTTATTTTTCTACTTGTTATGTTGGTATATTACTGGCTACTTTATATTTTATTTCTACCTTATTCAAATTTGACAATCTTTAGTGACATTGGTTTCTGTTCTGTCGCTACCCGCTTCAACTAGCCAACGCTATCTGCGGGCTGGGCAATTTCACTTAGTAAATTAAATTGAATTGAAGCAAAGTAACATAAGAATTCCACCTGCCTTGTTTCAGGCTTTATAATCCTTAGAATCTTTCTTCACGCGTTTTCTTATTCAGAGGTCAAGAAGCATGGTCAGGGTTCTGGATCTGGTTACAGCGAGTACGATGCATCCGGTTCCGCAACGAGGCTGTATTACGCTGACGAAGTTTCTGGATCTGGTTCCACTGACGACTTTATAAAAGATGACGATGAGGATTATGGTATGGGACTTTGATAATGCAATCTGTGTGGGGTTTCCTAAAATGAGCTTTTTTTGTTTTCAGCAAAACGTGCTTTAGTTTATATATATATATATATATATATATATATATATATATATATATATATATATATATATTAACTTATAAACTTCAGTTACCAACTAACGTTAGGGCCGGGCAGACGGCTTCAATTTTGTTGAACTGCGATGATAAAACCCTTTGTCCCCCCCCCCCCCCCCTTTCAACCGTGTTGAAACATGTTGAAACGAAGTTGAATCGATGTTGAATGAATTTAAAAGCATTTAAACTTTGCTTCAACAACCATGCAAATTTTCTTTTGCATTTGCTGATGTTAAATGAAGTTGAAGCCGTTTGTCCCCTCCCCCCTCTTTCAACATTGTTGGGTATGAGCGTGCGCACTAATTGGTCTCTCAATGAAGTATCATGTCCGTATCCACAGTAACAACCACGGCTGCAGCTTGAGACTGAATACAAGCCCTCTCGTGAGCTTTGTTCAATTAATCAAATGTTGAATGACGTGTCGAAACCGTTTGCCCACCCCAGCAATTAACATCGTTCAACAAACTCGAAAGGATGTCGAAGCAAATTTTGAAGACGTTTGCCCGGGGCCCTTACCAACATTTAATTTTCACCTTTTTTTCTTAATCTATCGTGTACGGAATTGAGCGGTTTTCAATTGAGTGTCGAAAGTAATTAGCGAATTACTTTGGTTTTGCATTTCTTCACTCAGTGATTGGTTGAAAGTTCTCGCGCCACTTTTTCAACCAATCAGAAGTGAAATCGAAACCAATCGTGGCTCGCGCGTGCACATTTTCCCTCTCTTTGTGTCGGCTACGTGTAACTGCTTCGAGATTTGATTGGTTTACTGGATTGTCTGCGTCCTTTTTGATTGGCTGAAGTAATTACTTTGGTTTTGGTTTTACGACACTCATTTGAAAACCACTTTAACGAAGAGATGTTGCTGTTACTATTCCACCTTGCGCTATTTCAATTGAATTTTACCAATAACGTCGACTTTTACATTGAACAGTATATACTGTCAAAGGATTGTCGCTTTGTAGATGCTTGTTTAGTTTCTTGGAGATCCCTGGGTAGGCAAGACCCAACTGCTAAGTGAAAATTGTTCTGAAGCTACCCAGCTCACACATTTTCCATACTGAAGCCTAATGAGCAGGAACATGGGATTTTGAATCATCTCTTCAGTTCCATTTTTTGAACATCAAAGGGATCCTGATATTCTTATTACTTACAGAAGGTGAACCAGAATACAAGAAATCGGGAATTCCTCAGCCACTTCACAAAGTTCTGATGTCTAAGTTTGCTGGTGGCTCCGGTTCAGGTTCGGGTGATTATGAATTGGAGGAATCGTCGACCTCAGACGACGACTTTTCACAGACCTCTGGAAGTGGCGACCAGGCCTCGGGTTCCCAAAAAAAGGACGAAATCAAAGCAATCATGGCAGGATCCGGTTCGGGTGAAACGCCGAGTCCCATAACCTCACCTGTTGTTGGTGCTGGTACATCGGAGATAGGATCTGGCTCTGCAAGTCTAGCTGAAGGTAAACTAAGTACGGTGTTAAACACTTTGTTTGAAGAGTCGGCCTTAAGCAGCGACGACGGCGACGGCAACGAGGATGGCGTCTCAAAATATACATTCTCGTTATTGTAATCACTTCATCACTATTTCAACCTTTTTAATGTGACAAGGGTGTGGAAGTTCCTCAGAAATGACACTGGTAGGAACGGCGCTTAATTTAAGGGAGAAAATGAATATTTATGTTCAAGTGCTGACGTCCTTCATAAAACCTCAAATTTGGCTATGTCACGTTGTTGTTTTGCAGACGACGGCAAAGAAATGGACAAAAGTAAAAATCGCACGTGCAGGGCGTGCAAAGTTAATGTTTTTGCCCACTAAGTTGCCGTCGCCGTAGCCGTTGCCGTTTCTAAAATTTCCTAATAAACAACAGCAACGGACAACGGCAGCGTCAACGAAAACGTCACTTCAAAATACGGCTTAGTGCTATCTTAAGTATTTCGTGATTATTCTATCGTGTTCACGTTGTACATTGCGGACAAGCTATCCTTTAAATGGATGGGCACGCGATGGCTTTAAAGATAGAAAACGAATGGCGTGCTGTTTTATGCTCGTCAAAACCTAAAGTTTGGTGCTATCACGTTGTTGTTTTATGGAGTACGGCAAAGAAATACACTGAAATGCGTGCCACACGTGCAGCGCAATTCTTGCTTTGTGATGTTGCCGTTGCGGTAGCCGTCCTGAACTCCCTAATAATCAGGACTTCGCATTCCAGAAAATTTTAGTATGTAGAATTTGATATCCTTGGCTTTGGAATCCAGAATCGAGGCCTTGGAAAATGGAAGCCCTGTAAAATCTTGAATGTGCCCACGTCAGGAATCCGGAATCGCCCGATAGGGAAACTGGAATTAATGATCAGACCAAGGACCAGGCCTTGACCAGAATCCAAGGGTATCTTGGATTACCTTACTTGGGGCGAGAAGAGGTTGACAAATTATAGTAGCAAATAATTAATGACTTAATTGTTCTCTAAAGGGAAGGTAATCCCGTGTTTGGTATCAATTATCTTCCTTAATTGTTCATTTAGTGTACATACACCAATATCCAACAAGTATTATTTACCAAGGCTGCTCGAATTGTTTTAGTTGCTAGCATTTTAATCTTGTTCTTCAAAACATATATCACTTTCCGGCAATGCTTCTTGGGTCATTTGGCGCAATATATCATCTGTTTCGAATTTTGTAGGCTTGTTGTAATTAAAGTACGCAACATATAGGCAATGTACGCAAAACGGTATATTTTAATAGCGGTTGACTTGCGAAATGTCAAGCTGCGCATGCTCATCGATCTGTTTTATCATCAGAACCGGATACAAGCTAAGGCAGAAAGTCTGCAAATCATGGACTTCCGGCTCGTCCACGCATGCTCAGAAATTTGAAACAACAGTGGTTGCCAACGGTTACAAAAATTAACCTTCACTACGACTGTGCATAATTTGGAAGTGGCCAGAGTCCATGTTCTAGTCTTGGTGCTGGCCAAATGAAAAGCGGACCCTGGGGACGAGATTGAACCGGATAGTTTTACAAATCCGGAGCCGTCAAGATCGGAGACGATTGTAAACGCATTTTACATATTGACATCAGCGTATTTTGCGTATATTGCATTGCATATTTTACAACAAGCCAGTTTTGGATCCTTTAGGAGTAATATCCGTATTGCCGTAAAGTGTATCGTTCATATTGTTGAAGAAGAAAACGTCCTCTTAAGGTCATTAATTGATTTACCAAACATATTTTGCATTTGACAGACGTTACAATTTGTTCATTACATTTCTGCTTAATAGACTTTTGTGTTACTTTACAACACAAAATGTTCTCTTCCAATTTTTTGTAAATGAAATGTTCTCCTTGTAGATCTTGCAACCGGTACTGTCAGTAGAACCAACGAAAAGCACAGCTCCATTCCACGACCACCAGCCCCAGTGCAACAGGTCTCACTTTATCCCAAGATTGATCTGAAGGAAATTGCCAAAGCAGTGAACGTGTACCGAGGAGTTGCCCTGAAAATGCTTGGAGAGGCATTGGAAGGAGCGGCAGAAGAAAAACAAGAGGAGCTTTCGAAAAAGTCTCGTATCCCGCTTCCACCTGCAACCGACATATTGCAGCGAATGGGGTTCCCGATTGGGTGCGTTTGCTAATGGCAATAAAGAATTTATCTCTGACGTTTCTAATTCTCAAATGCGCTAAATTGCACTCTGTATGGGACGTTTTTGCCAAACTGATTTCGGAACCAATTGGAAATGTCATTTACTTTCAAATTTCATTGTCTAATGAAAATCGCACACGTCTCTTTCCTAGAAAAATGCACATGATGCTCTAGCCACGAGTGGTGTAATTTTTTTTTTTTTACATTCGTATTGGTTTTTTGACGTTCTGCAGAAATGATTTTTAAACAAGTTAAAGTTAATAATGGAGGACCATTAAATAGGAAAAATCCAGTTAAAATAACAGGTGCCTTTTTGAAAGCGAGGCTTAAAACTTTGGTCATTTAGTGTTTAGTTAACATAGTTTTGAAATCCAAAGAAAAAGAAAGAATGATTCTTTGGTCGTATGAGCTTATATAGAATCTGCGAGACTTGTCTTGCTCGATTTGTAAGATGGCATCTGCACTAATTATTTGAACAGAGTTCAGCTCCAGTTGAAAGCGCTCGGTTTTCATTCATGTGCCCAGATAAATGATAATAAATTCCCCATTGCAAGTTAAGAGTTTAGTTTTGCAGTCAGAAGAACGGTGCATCATTTCAAAATCAGTCATGTGCAGCAAGACTGATTTGCTGGTCGTTTGAATATCTGTTAACTCGAAACCTGCAGACAATGGGTCACACAACAATTGACAATAATGCTTTCACAATAATATTATTGTAAGGAAGCTAGATGTCACTACACTTCTGGCAGTATTGGTACAACTTAACCGATCGTTACATCCATGAATGAGTTGGCTCAAAGAGTCTTTGATTCTTTACTTCCGTGGGTCCAACGACTGCTCAATTTGCATAACGTGTATGCATTCTTGCCTGAAATGTACCCCAAATACTGACAACTGAACTTGGTTATTTAGGTATGATCAAGGAGCCAAGAGGAACATGATTCCTAGTCCAATGCCAGCCCTAAACCCAATGGCTCCCAATTTCGGAATGCTGGGGTATGGAGACAACGAATATGCGTATAATTACCCTCAACCCATGCCAAATCAGCCTTTAGCGGATTTTTACAGCCAGTATCAACAGGAGGCTAACGTTGCAAGGTCAGATATCTTTGGAGCAACACAGGACGACCAACAGATTGAAGAAGGAGCTGCACAGGAAGAGCAACCTGAAGAGATTCAACCAGTCACATCACCAGTACTGGCAGAAAATGCAACTGAGGCAAAGAAGGAGGATGAAAAACAGGTGCAGGTAAGACGATTTTGAATGAGTGACGTAACACATTTTTATTCAAGAACATAGATACCTGCAGACAATCTTCCGAGTTTAAAATGCAGTCATTTAGATAAAATACAAGAAGAAAATAAAAATAGAACGACTTAAAGTATGTAAAGTTAAAAGGATTAAATACAATTAGAAGACCTCGTTTTGAAGCGATCATTGTTAATTCGTGAGAGTATATAGCAGTGGCCACGTTGATGCAATGATTGACAAGACCGTTTACAAATGACTGCCTTGCTGGTATCATTCCTATATGGCCAGAACGATCCAAAAGTGTCACCAAAACGGATGGAGTGACCAGGGTCGCTACACTCTTTTACACCACACAAGGGAGTCACTCGGGGCGTATGGTTTATCGTCGTTATTTGATAAGAAGAGGATGTCTAAATTTTCGTAGAGTTTATCGCCGAGGCAACACATCCTCCTTGACTATTTAAAGACCATTATAGCTTTTTAGGCGGTATAGGAACCAGCGTCTCACCACAGCGTAGTTACCATGCATGGTTTAACAACTGCGCTTGCTGCACAGTAAATACAAAACTTAACCCTCAAAATATTGTTAACTCATGGGTTAGCTTGATTGACCTTCCTCAATTCGTAAATAGTTCATTGGCGTTTCACTAAAATTTGCGGGATGCCTTGACTGCAAAGTGCCTTCCTTGTGGGACCTCTCTTTTTTGTGATGGTGCTGAGTTTCCTGGATAACGTTTCCCTTTTTATCGTCAAAAACTCTGTTTTGCTGATTGTTAACTGCCCTAGACTTCACTTCATGATGCATTAGCGGGTGTCCCATGTCGCCTTCTGCTTCTACTTCCAAGTGGCTCTGTCATGGTTATCATCGTGTCCGGCATAGTTAATTCAGTCAAACTGTATGTAATTGGATTGGTTTAGTTCCTTTCATAAAGAGATCTCGTGGAAATTCTCCTAGTTTTTCTCACTTATATCGGTCAATATCTCATATTAATATTATTATGCTTTATTAAATTTTCAACCTTGGTTAATGCATTTCTCGTGCTGTGATTGGCTCACTCAATCTCGGTTATCAGCTCATATACCTTAGTTTGACTTTATATGGTAAATGATTGCGCTAAGCGTTGCCAAACTAAAAGTTTTTTTCACCTGAAAGCAAAATCTCTTTCCGAATAAAGCCAAAAAAAAAAGTTTTTTTGTGGAAAGTATGGATCAATTCCGCTGTTTAGAAGTACACGAAAAGGTAAGAAATGTTTTTTTGTGATAAGCCTGCGTCTGTCTGACCACAAGGTATTACAGAACATCGCATCTTCATTAAGTTTTTTCGATTTCGCTCGGATTTTCTCGCTTTTTTTGTTCGTATTTCGTACTTTCTACACTTTTGGAGTTTAAGGAATTTAATAAAACAATTATAAGACTGGTTATAGCCATCTCATCCAACGAGCGCTCATGAAATAATTGTTAAATATATTATCATTAGCTTAATTCAACCCAATCCCTCTTTCTTTTAAGAGAACGTTTATTCTCTCTTCGCTCCCTCTTCATTCCATTCACACACTGCTGCAAGAAAAAAAATTATTCCTATCTATTTCTTTTCACAGGAGAAACCTGAGGCAGAGGCACCTCAAAACAAGACAACGTTAACTGTTAAGGAGAGTAAAAAGTCCGAAGTTGTCGATCCCTACGAGTACGTTCGCAATATGGGTAAAGGAGCCTCCATGGAACCAATCCGTTCAAAGACCGCCTCCAACTTTAAATCCACTGGTCATTCGGATCCGCTAATATTGTGGAAGAATTCTCAGTCAACAAAGATGATGACTTTGGCGAAGAAGAAAAGCTCGATTCCACAACCAGGTAAGAATGTGCAAATGGAATGGCTTACGATTTTTCAGTTGTGGAAATATCTGATTCAAAGTTCAGCTTTTTGCATCGTCAGTAAAGTATAATGTGTACTTTAGTGAGATCCACGTAGTCTATTTCCTTTTTGTGAACAAAGAACAAAGTGTATTTTAGTGAGGTCAACGCAATTTATTTCCATGTTATAAATGCTTAGCGCAGCAAATTGTGACCCAAACTTAAAGAAAATGTTTGAATGGAAATCCTTCCAGCCTTGGCCATGCTAACTGATGTGATGTAGGAGAACTCCAGGCAGTTAAAGACAATTTCTACGCTCACTTAATGTATTTTGCTTCAGACTCAGCTTCGCCAGTGGTCACCGAAGCACAGTTTCCTCAAGAACAAGACCAACAACAGCAGTTTAGATCTGATATTCCACAGCAGAATGTAACATCTGAAGCACTGGACACGTCAGGCCAGACCTTTCCACAATCAGCTGCATTCTTAACTCAATACACGCCCCAAAGCGAAAACGTCATGCAAAGCCCAACTGATGATATTGCTGCCAGTACGTTACAGTTTTTGCTGCTTAAATGCTTGTCACTAACGTTGTTTTCTCGATCCGTACTGTGTTGAGGTGGCTGAAAACAGTTTCACCACTTTTAAGAGACGTTCTTATTAGAAGGGTTATAACTACTACACTGTATCACGTAACAGCAATGTTATGGTACCATATGAAACACCAATTGTGACGTAATATGTTATCATGGCAATATGAAAGCTCTCCCAAAACATGCTATATTTTATCTTTACTTGCTTATATCTCGATTCAGACCTACCTTAAATTTTGACATGGAGGCAGTGTGGCCCATTGGTTAGGACGCTTGCCTTGAGATCCGGGGATCCAGGGTTCAATTCGCGTTCGGGCCAATCGCTGAATTTTTTCCTGGTAGTCCCTGGTTCAACTTTTCAGCTGCACTTGATAGTTGTTCTTGAATGTTCTGTTCTATCGTGATTGTGTTTCATTGGCACTGAAAGCCCCTATGGGGAGTGGTCAATTAAGTGTTATTGCATTGTATTTATTGAAAATTTAAGGTAGTTTTGAATCGGCTCCCAGGAATTTTTTTAAAACTTTTGCGATATTTCTGTTTTTAGATTGCTAATTACTTTACTACAATTAAAACCGGGGTCACCGGGTTAATCTTTTTAGATATTAGCAAGTAAAGACGTGATATATGGTGCTTGTGGAGAGCTTTCATGTTGCCATGGCAACCTACTTCGTCACAATAATGGGTGCATTTCTTTAAGCAATGATTGGTGTTTCATGTGGTACCATAATATTGCTGTACAGTGTTGTAGTGACAACCCTTTTAATAAGAAGGTCTCTTAAAAGTAGTGAAACTGGTACAGTCGACTCCCGATATCTCGAACTGTCGCTAACTCGAAGCTCGCGATAATCCGAATCAAAATGGATTTCCCTTGGATTTCCCTCATACATTTACTGCAAGTTTACCCGCGGTGACTCGAACCCTAGGTAACTCGAGCCGTCCGCTAACTCGAAGCAATTTTCGTTTACCTTCAGATCATTTTCCAGCGCTTTGTATCGGCTACGTGTAATTACTTCCAGTTTTGATTGGTTTACTGGATTGCCTCCGTCCTTTTTGATTGGCCAAAGTAATTACTTTGGTTTTGGTTTTACGACACTCGATTGAAACTCGCTCTAATGTTGAGCGTTAAGCTTCGCATTATTTATAGGTTAGGGTAAATGCATCCCTTTGTCTTTACTTGAGGGGTCGAGATTACGAGACAATGTGACGCTAATTGTCTAAATTCTTCGACACGAGCAATATTGAAGTTCGTGATGCTTTTTAAAGCCGTCGTGCATCTAATTACGTTGATTTCTAGACATCTTTAAAACGCGAACAAAAAACGCGCTGTTTCTGTGGATTTAGAAACGAGGTTGGCCTTGAACTTGCTTATTACACTAATA
>OX421445.1:9382771-9392771 GCA_949126865.1 Montipora capitata | reverse complement strand
TGGCAACTCACTCTTTTCCAGTCCCCACCCACTTGATTTCAATATGTTAGTGATTTTCAGATTGAAAAATGTTAAAACAAGGCCACAAACTCAAGCTAACATATTTATATGCTTGCTGGATCATGCATATGAAGTGCTGTTAGCAAATATCAAAATGGAATGCCAAAGGTGGCCAGAAAAGCTTTTAATATGGGGGAGGTCTGGAACCCAGTATGATGCCATGGTAACAGAACTGTTAAGCTCATATTGTGGAGAACATTTAGTAGAATCTTACTGCAAAAAATCAAAAATGTCTGATACAAATTGGTTGAGATATCTCTTTTTATTATATTTGAATAAAATTTGGTTGAGTGTATGACGTCATTACTTGGCTAATTTTAATCTTTTAAAAACTCGAATATCTCTGGAACGAAAAGAGATGTATATTTGAAAAAAGTAAACAGCGTTTTTCTTCTCACGCAGACTACTTGTTTATGTTTCAAAATGGCTTAGATAGGAAAGATGTGATTTTCGTCGTAGTACCACTTAAAGTTGAATTCATGCAATAGTCGTGTGTCATGAATTTATACCAACAGCAGATCGTCACGTATCTACTGGGTCATTTTATCTCAACGAATAATTCGATTTCATATGTTGCAAAATAGGACACTCTCATTGAGTACACGGCCCAACAAAAGACTGTTTTATAAGCACTTAGTCTTTCCTTGCACTACCGTAAAGTAACTTTAAAAAGTGCACTGAAATTAAGCATTCACATTACGGGAGAGTTGCGTACACATGCTAACCTCTTTGCATTCAGTCTTACAACGAAATGGCTTAAAAAACCGCTACTATTTGCACGGCGTTGCTTTCAAACAAGTTACTATTTCTTTGTTGACGTAGATGGGTTTCATTTTTTTGCGATTCCTTTTGCTGTAACATAGAGCGATAGAGCATGCCAATTGTTTTAAGCTTTTCCTTATTCGGGGCGAGGCCTTTCAGGGCGACTGAAACCAATAGTTACCCTCACTGTATATAAGTTAAACATTTTTGGCTGTAAATAATTGATGCCTCTTGGTTATGTGGTGCTTTACCCCGAAACAACTGGGTGTTTTTGTTGTTTGTTTGTTTGTTTGTTTAAGAAATTGAAATAGGTATCTCGAGGTATCATTAGAATCCAATTTGGAAGGGATTTGTGCCAACATGTCGGTCTGATGAAAACGATTTATGGGCATAAGACTTTTTCAACAGAATATCTGTTGGTGTTCTAAGCACACGTACTTTACAATTGTTTATGTAATATAAAGTGGCGCATTTTTTGCGTTAGGCAATGTGAAATAAACTGAGAAACATGCGCGTAACTACAGGAATCTTTCTATTCTTTCTCAGGAATCGTACCCAGAAATCGTACCCAGTTGCTCTCTTCTTAGGTTGGGATGAGGGAGGTGTTAGCACGAAACACCCTTTAATTGCTTTTCATCCAAAAAAATCGGTTAGAATTGCGCTAGGCGACGCCAGTATGAGCACAACCGACGTATGCAGGCGCACGAACTTGTCGTTCGTGCGTCTGCGTCTGCGTCGTGTCGTTGGAACTTGTCGTTCGTGCGCTTGTATTCATGCGCAGACGCATGAACTTGAAGTTAATTGATGCCTTTTGTCGAAACTTAAGGTTCGTATCATGAAAATGCTCCGGAGATTACTTTTTTTTCGTGTGGTTATGCTTATAAGCAAGCCCCGATGGACCAAAGGAGCTGATTGGCCGTCCGCTTCCATATATATATTTTTTTCATAGAACATGGTTGTTTTTAGTGAAAAAAGTTTATATGGTGCTAAGATCTTCCTATCTCGCAGAAAGGAAGATCCTCAGCATTACATTACGGATCCCTGCTCGCGCTATTACCTTGTGCACTCTTGTTGCGTGTAATGCTGTACTCTTCCACCCAACATGAAAATAGCCCCCAAGAATTTGAGCCCAAAAGGTGCTCTCTGACCGGTAAGGTGCTCCATGTGAATTTTGCTATTCCCTGACATTTTTAGTAAATCCCTCCATGATAAGACCTAAACGGGTCTGGATTCCTGCTTAACGTCAGAGAATTGAGTAGGGTTACGAAAGTAAGGGGAGAAACGACTCTGGAAATGTAAATGTACTTTTTTAGTGGTAAAAAAAAATAAAATGAAATGAACAGTATTAGCTCAAAAGACGTATCGGTATCGGGGGATCCGAAGATCAGTTTATTAATAATTAAGTTCTTGTGAGTTTTATGCTAAATTTCGTATTTTGACGCTACAATCTTAGAATTTCTCGAGCTCTTCCTCTATTGTTGCGCGGTTATTGAGGTTATTATATCCTTGCATACGCAGTGCGCGCGGCAGTCAAAACTGTGCTATCCTGTCAATCATTTTCCCTTTCATCGGAAACGGTGCATTTCTGTGCGCAAACGACGTTGTTGTCGATCTACCCTGTCGAAAGGACGCCACTTAAGTCTTCATTCGCGAAGTTAACACAAATACATACGTTATCAATACAGTTTTGACGTCTTGTTACACTGATTCGAAGGAATGGTACTGAATTCGTCTTAAAATAGTTAGAAAAAGCTTTTAAAAAGCATAAGTAACAGCCTACGCACGAATCGCCGCTCTCTGGCAACACAGTTTTGGCGCCAAACTTGAATCAGCTGAATTCTGTTTGGTCAATTTAAATTTTACTAGCGGATTGATTACACGAGAAAGAATGAACTAGTGAGATAATACTTGAAAGGGAAACTAAAGGTATTTGCCCATTATAGTGACTGCAGATAAATTTTATTTCTTTTTTGTAGACACAGCTGTATTTAACATTCAGCCCACGTCTCAGCGGTGTTATTTTCAGAAGGCGCGAAAACGAGGCTTCAGGGTCAAAACAAGATTTCTTATCAAAGGACTGTGTGATTTTTTGATTGTTTACTGTTTGCTTCCCTTTTTTCTGAGTAATTTGAGGTTTGCCTGGACTAATTTTGTCGTGGAAAGATTTGCAAGGCACTGTATAGCATATGGATATGTTAACCGAAGTAATAACTATCGAGGACAGCCTCTATTCAACTACTAGTTTTTCCTTTTCTGAGGAAAACAAATTCTGGATACTTTTTTTTTCGCATTGCGCGCACTGAATCTCTTACCCTTCTCCATATCTGATCGAATGTTGACCCGAAGGGGCCTCGCTTCCGCGCGCTCTGAAGCGAACACCGCTAAAAAGTGCTCTCAAATGTAACAACAGCTATAAAAATATTTTCCCCGCGTTCTCCTGCGACGAGCGCAGGGCATCGGCAAATGGGAAAGGGAAACACTTGTTTGAACTCTTGTAACAACATACTTACTTCAGAAACCTGGTTGACAAACTCGAGGGTTTAGTAACCCATGATTGCTCTCTACTTTCCCGGTGGGTGTGGTAGCGTATTTATTGTCCCCGCTTACAGAAAGAACCGTTTTATTCTTCACTCTAGTCCCTTTATAATGGGCGTCAAGGTAAAATACGTTTTCATTCACTTGAAAAGAAAAACATAACTAGACACAAAGATTTTGCATGTGGAGTACAAAACACAAGTTGGTTTCTACTTCATCGAACGCAAAAGGGGATCTCTTTAAAGTGGACCTTAAGTATGAAGTTTTTTTTTCCTTTTTTTTTTTTGAAAGTTAGTTTCAAGGATGTAAATAAAAAACAAATTGCCAGCTCAATTTCATGATACCACAACTCGCGTCAAAACTGTGGCTGAGGTAAACAGGTATCTAACTGCAGTGAAAATCATGAAGTACCATGCTAATCCCTCCTCAATAACTTCACCCACATCTGACCACGAGTCCGGATTCCAACCCGAGCCACATTTGTGGGAGGCGTGTGCAATCACCACAACGCCATTCACTATTTGTCAAATGCCATAATACGCCTTGTCTACCCCCAAACGGTTGCACAATCATTGTTTGCAATTTCATCACGGACATGAAGATGTCCCAAGATAAATCAAAAACAGTGCATATGCAAAATTTTGGGTGATGAACAAGATGTCAAGAATGTCACTGTTGTGGAAGTTACGACTTGATGTTCGTTTTCAATGAAAATACTTCATAGTACACTTTAAAAAAGAAACACAAAAAATCGGTTTCTTTGTAATCCAGAACGGATCAAATGAGGCGATCAACTTGACTCATTATTTTCTTTTTAAATTATTACTTAAATTATTACTTAATTATTACTTAAAATTAACATACAACACAGACAAATGCCAATTGAATACAAAAACATAAATATTGCTCTCATTGACTTGTTCACTCACACTAGAAAGGTCCCCTTATTTCTGAATAAGCGATTAACATTAATATAATTACATAGGTGATTATTGAAAATTCTCTGCGCTGATTGGTTGCGCTTGCGGTGATTATTAGGCGATAATCACCTAAGCAGTTTTTCCAAAATGGCCGCCGTCCGTCTAGTCGAGGTGACAAACGGCGGAATTAAAGGTTCTAAAGAAAATGCGTAGTTTTCAAATAATCACGCATGAAATTATACTAAGACAATTATTCTCCTCAGGCTCGGTGAATATCGGTGAATATTTATTAAATATTAAAAGTTCTGCGTGGGGCAAAATTCGTCCTGCACGACAGTTGGTCTCATCTCCAGAAGACCACTGTAACATGGACGGTCACCTCAAGCATTATCGACTTTTGGATGGAAAGTCATTTCTTGATAATAATTAAAATCCTTTTGAACCTTGGAATTTGATATACATGACAGAAATTCAAGTGAGGCCTTACGCTACTGTAAGTGAGATGGATGATGGATTAGGACAGAAGTAAATGTCTGACCTGGGTGCGAACCCACGACCTCCGCATTAGTCATCGTTGCTCTACCGACTGAGCTACAAGGCCAGACGGGAGCAGACCGTGGGAATTTCGGGACAGATCGATCGGCTCGGCCCACGCCAAGTACTAACTATGAATGAGTGTTGTCCAACACTCATTCACCTTGGAGTTCGAATTTTTGGCAAATGATGGGCCACATGTAAATTGTAAACAGTTTTTAAGTTACTATTTAAATTACTATAGCTGGGCCATCAGCAATAACGTTTGTAATCTTTTTCTCTTTTACGTCTTCTCGCTGAGAGTTCCTTTAAGAGAAAACCAAATCACTTGTTGTAAGGTGTTATCAGCGGTTACTACTATCACGCCTCGTTTTAAAGAAGACATAAATATACTTCTCAACTATTGCCAGTCAAAAATGGCGCTTGCCTTCGCTGCATAACTGGAGCATATTATTCACTCATACTAATCCCTCTCGCATCGTAACTAACCATGAGTATTAGAAGTAATGAAGAGATTAAATGCATGATATTTCCAACTTATATTAGGTTTACTTGCACGTCTTACGAAGCAGCAGGCCAACACTTCTTCCGCTGATTCTAAAAACGGCGTCCCGCAAGGGCCTATGGGACGTAGTTTCATTTCTCATAGTGCACCTATTCCGGGCTCCTTTCCATTGACACTGCGCAAGATCGTTCCTGGCATGGCTCAGAGGAAGGACGAACTGTATAAACAAGTGCAGGAAGGTTAGGGTGTATTGACGAATAGGTGACCGACACTTCAAACACTTTGTTGACTGTTTACAAGAAATATATTCCTTAACACACGGATATATCCCAACAACATAGACAGGGCAACCACTGGGATAGCTTCACTTTACATATTGACGACGGACTTTCATCAAGACCAGCATATCATTTTGGCTTTGTCAGGGAAAGCATCCCCAGTAAATATTCTCTCAGTGTAACCTATTGCTTGTAATTCTCTCTTCAGCTAAGCTTATCTTTCAGCAGTAAAAGTCAGCAATAAAGTACGCTGAGGTGGTTAAATAATTTAAACTGCTTATGGAAGAAAGTCTAAAAAGGCTAATTTCCTATGGTTCTCTCTCCCAGGCGTACCTCACAAATACACACGTCTACGATTAAAAAACTACTCGTTTTCTCATTATCTTAATGGTGTTAAAACAATATCCGTTTTGGTTTACCCTATTCTGAAATGAACAAAACAAGCGCTAATTTTTTCCTTTTGATTAAGGAGATTTGAACCCATTTTGCGATCCAGTAACTCGAAGAACGTCTTGAGGTCGATTTCCTGAAATCTGACTCCACAGTGTAATCAAAAGCACACAAAAAGTCACTTTCTGTTATTCTGAATTACAATTGAAACTATGTCATTGTAAATGGATCCGATAACTGCAGTTGATCCCTGGTGACTCGACAATTTAAGGGAGAGAAAAAAAAAGGATCAAATAAGGGAAAGAAGAAATAAAAGGGGAAACTGGAGGGGGGAGGGGGGACCCTCACGGAGAGCAGAATGAGCCACCGGGATATCAAGGAGAAAAGAAAGCAAGAAAAGATGTAACGAGGGCTTAAAGGAAGAGATTTTTTAAACGCGCTAATCGTTAATGAGGGCTATAGTTTCCAAATATGTCTGTTTCTGTAAGGGTTAGGAAATAACGTGGAGTTAGCATAGGGATAAAATGCCCTTGTCCCTCCACTAGAGATTAACACACAAAATTATTCCCAATGTAAAATTAGTTTGAAACTGTAATATCCCAGTCATATTTTAATACTCATGGATCAATACTTGTGGTCAATCCTGAAAGTCTGTAGTTCGAGTCATTGTGAGTCATTTTCTACTAGACGGATTGAAGTGAAATTCAGCACCCTTTTTTTTCTTTTTAAATTCAGAAATCAACAGGAACAGCGTTCCTTCTGCTGATGCTGTTAATTTCGTTGCCAGTCAAGCAACTAACAGTCCAGTCGTCAGTAGTCTCGTCCCGCAACTCGTTGGTCCCGCCAATCAAGGCGTGTCCCGCTCTGAACTTACATCAGGTACCTTCACATACCCGAAAGTGAAATAAAAAGTTTTTCTTGTGAGAGGATTATATAAATGTAACGTGTTTTTTTTTTTTTTTTTTGGTATTAAAATTCAGCGATGAACGTGAACAGCATCTCTTCTGCTGGTGCGAGCAATTTGGTTGCAAGTCAGGCAGCCAACAATCCTATTTTCAGCAGTCCTGTCCTGCAGCCTGCTGCTCCAGCTAAACCAGGCGTTTCTCGCTCTGAACTTACATCAGGTACTCGTCTAATTTAACCATCCTGCGGCATGTCTGTTATTCTTTTCCCAGTATCGACGACGTGACGATCTCACACACGTACTAGGGTGTCATGCATTTTTTTTATATTGTATTGAATAGGACCTTATACCTCTACCGTGTAAGAGGTACGAAGTGTGGTCATCCTGCTGGGAAACTCGGTGATTATATTATTTATAGGGGAGTGCCTCGCATGGGACCTCGCGTCCCATTTGCTCCCGCCCTTGTGGATCTTCGTATTATCGTATTACGTGCTACTGCCGTGTGTTTCTTGTATTTTTGGAAGTCAAACCCAATAAAGCTGTTCGAAAAAAAAAAAGGTCCCAGCTTTCCCCCCGATTTTTTCCAAAATTCCAGTGTTTGAAGTTCCATTTCCAGTGCGTCCATTTCAGATTTTCTATGGAAACGAGTGTTGACGTTGGAACTTCTCCATTTTTCTGATGATGATCCACTGTATGATCTTTTGCAGCAAACAGCAGTTTGGAACTACCCTTACCCGAGACAGCAGCAGATGCTGTAAACGAAGCTCTTACAAGTCCCTCCATTCTGTCTCAAGATCAGCATTCCGCTGACCCTTTAACTGCTTCAATAAATGCAAAAATCACATCGTCATTAGACAGCAAGGAAGACACCCTAAACCAGGATACGTTTGCCACTCCAGAGGTGCAAATCTCTGGCAAAATTCCCAATGTAGACAACATGGATTACGGAACCGCTAATATCGGGGCCAATCGAGCCAAGATTTCCGATAATGGTAAGGTGCATGCACGGTATTGAGTGAATTCTTGAAATAATGAAAGGATTTGGAAATTCCTTCTACAAAATGTTTTACCGTGCCTAATACTGCCAGACAAACAGACCAAATTGCGCATTTCCTTCATGGTCAGCTTGAGAAAATCTCTCAATTCAATATTAATTTGTCCTTTTCGATATACTGGTGCTTATCATTTTGCAGTTTTACTCGTTCTATGTTTGTTCTAGCTATTTGTTTTCGATCCTAGAAAATAATACAAAAATAACATTAAATCAGGTTGGAGCAAGTAAACGGTTTGAATGAGAACGTAAACTACAGCTCTTTCTGTCAATTCGACAACGCAGGAGAAAAACTAAAGCAGGTGCAGGACAAATCGCACGGTCATTGGTTCGAATCCCTTTACACGCCTGGGTTTGTTCAGGTTTACTTCCTACCACTTAATTTGCGTATCCAACTGTGGTGATCATTCCACCCATTGCGCAGATAACAAATATGACATTTCGTAGCTGCTTCTGAAAGTGGCCAAAATAAGCGGTTGTAAAACTCCAGACATTTCTAAAAATATAAAGGGCGTTATTTCTTGGTAAGGTTGTCTCGTGGTATTCAAAGGTGATGAGCTCAAACCGCTTTGTTTATCAAACGAGATCAACAGCCCGTGATTCGGGGCAGCCTTATAACATATTATTCTCTCCTGAGCTGGCATTTCTTGAGATCACCTATTCTTAGAACAGCTTCTATCGCGATTTGTTGTCAACGTAACCAATCAATGTGAGATGCCACAGGTGCACAAAGTAACTTTTGAATTTATGCAATACAATTTTCTTCTTTTTTTTTTTTTTTCAGTGAAGTTCTTCTTTTTTTCTCAGACGACCTTCCTCTCAGTGACGACCTCACCGACAACGGACTGGCAAAGGAAAAGATTCCCGAGAAAATCCCAGCTCAAATTCTCCCGCCTGTGCACCAAGAATCTGAGCATGCGCAAAACCTACCACCGCTAAACCATGGAATAGAAACAGCTGGCGCATTGCCGCCGCTTAATCACAACATTGAGTCGACGTCAAGCCTTCCTCCATTGAACCACGCAACGGAAGAAGCTGCTAGTTTACCACCATTGCTTCATGGCATTGAACAAGCGGAAAATCTCCCTCCATTGAATCACGGCAATGATGCATTGCAGAGCTTTCACAGCCTGCCCCCTCTGATTCACGGTAAAGAACAAGCAGCAAATCTTCCTCCCTTGTTTCACGGAATCGAGGCTAAAAAGCTTCCACCATTAAACCATGCAAATGAGCAGGCTGGTATTTTACCGCCTCTGTTCCATGGTGCTGAGCAGGCTCAAGGTGTTCCAAGTCTGAGTGACTTCGAAAAGGATTCTTCACCAACACTTGATGCACTGTCGGCCTTTACATCTCAGGCTAACAATGCGTTTGACGATAATGGTAAGCAAACTATTGAGCATAAACCATTAGACTTAAATGGGGTAGGAAAAGATTATATAGAAATCCCTGAAGATTTAACCCACGCAAGAAACCCCAATGCAGCTGTAGCCGATGGTGACAAGAAATCTTCTTTTAACGACCGAAGTAATTCTTTGAGTAATTTAAACCAAGGGAAGGCGATCGACCAGCAGTCATTTGTACGTAAAGACGAAAGAGTAGAAGTCTCTGATCCCCTGCAAGACTCGTCACTTCCTGACAGTGAGAAAAGTACCCAGACTAAAGCCTCTGGTCCAACTGCCTATGATGATGAAGAGGAACTTCAGAAACTAATGACTGCAGACCAAATATCTCAAGGTGTGACAACTTCATCAGCGGCAGCGAAGTTCGGAAATCAGGCACCTCCAGGTATCAATTAGTGATGGAAAATTTAGTCCGTCTCCAAATTTTTGTCCAAAACGTCTTCTGACACTTTTATGTTTAAAGTTCAACCTTCGTTAAACACGTTTTAAATTCAAATGTCAGTTTTATCTTAACATTTCCATTCGTCTTCATATTTTTTGTAAACAAATTGCGCGACCTGGTCGGATTCGCAATGTTAACGAAATAATGATTGCGTTAAATTTTGATTATGGAAGTATGTTGAATCATTTCTGATTTCAGAATAGAACATATATGAGCTAG
>OX421445.1:9345271-9377771 GCA_949126865.1 Montipora capitata | reverse complement strand
ACAGATTTGCACGCTTATAACATAATCGACGGACGAGGTTTTGATTATTAGATCTACGCATGCGTCGTTTTAATGGTACAATGTCATTCAGCAGCTGCCTCAACCACAGGATCAGGGCCAATCATTTGACAGCAGCTTGCTGGAGGATCCAAGTACATTTCCACCCTCACAATCAACAACAGCATGGAGGAAAGGAAAACCACCACCTACACAACGCGTAAGACCCGGCGTTAGCGTTGAATGATTCAATTCATCACTTCAGTGAATCAACGATTAGTTTTTTAAAGAAAAATCTCACACACATTTCGAGAAAATCTGTCTCACTTACAGGAGTTCTTCACCTAACCATAACTTACTATACGGTACAATTCAGTGTGGTCCCGTATCGAGCCATCGTGGCATGACAGGCCATTCCATGCCATCCATACCATATTGCCATGCATTACCGATAAGCCATGTTTTCATGCCATATATTTCATAAGAAATCAAATGAGGCAAGCCATACCAAAATCCACCCCATGACCTAAGTTGTTCTTGCTCCTTCTTAAGTGATATACACGTTTTAAAAACAGAAACCATGTGGTGACGGGGACAAGTTTTGTCCGTACCCCTTCTATCCAATACCACTGCCACCAGAGGGAGCACAAAGTGATCAGAACACACCCGAAGCATCGCAAAAGCCAAACCCGAATCCAAATATTGGCAAGAAGAACCTTATTCGACCCAAACCAGGTAAGATTAAAAGCAATACAATTGTCCGATTCAGTACAATCGTAGACATGGTGGCTAGCGAATTTGAAATTATCTTGAACTGTAACGCCTAATATTTAACTTGTAAATGTATATGGCTCATAAGCGTAAATGAAGTCTTACCAATCTCTGTTGCAGCTGTTATGATTTTTAAATACAATCTTTTAAAGATCGATTTCACTTAAACTATTCTCAAAATCCCGTGCAACTAATTCTCCAAAAAGAGTACTGGGTAGTGTGAAGAAGTGAAAAATACGATCGGAGTAGGATTTGCAAAGCTTCAATGAATTTTGGCGTGAAACAAGAACAGGGTTCTGTTGACACCACATAAATAGTATTATGAGTTAACGAAATAACTCAACTAAGCATTCAAAAGTATGGAGAAGTTCTATATGCGATGGTAAAGGAAACAAGTTACAACCGATACTATCCTCATATAAAGAGGAAAACGCCAGAATATTCAGCACTCATCTGGCCATGTTGGCTCCATCATCAAGACATAATTAAAGGCTTGCCCCATGAGAAATTCACTCTCATTGGGTTTGCTGTTATTCCTGACAAGATTTCAATTGTGTTTTATGTGCTCGCTCTGTTTTCTGTAGTTAAGGTCTCAGTAAAGGAAAATGAGGTGTCCACGGAAAAATTATCGCGCCGTTATTTTTTTTGGACAGGGTCAAATTATATATGATATTAAAGTTGATATATTGAATTATTTGAATAAAGTTTTAGTTTTTTGATATTTAATATTGCCTTTTAGTTTTGAGGCCTCAAACTCAGAACGACTGAGTCTGCTGCAGAAGATCCTGCCCCTTCACTTTATTGCAAAAACAACCGCACTTTGTTGCATCTTAGGTCGTGTTCAATTGGGATCAACCGTTTTTAGTTGGTTGGGTTGGTTAGGTTTTTTCGTGTTCAATTGGGAAAAAACCGTTTTCGGTTGGTTTGGTTGATCAACTCTTTCAACCGGCATCAAACTAGGTTGAAACGGTTGAAAAAGCATGGGCAGCGACCGCTGTCGTTTGCGCGGACCTTTTGAAGTCGGCATCGGGCTCCTGCCATGTTGCTTTCCCTCAACTTTTCAACGCGGAGAAGTCTGGTAATAACTATTCCCAGGAGTTACCGCGTTTCAACCGAAAACGGTTGGAGAAGTGTTGTATTGGGAAACCTCAACCGCTTCAATCTAAACCGGTTGCGGTTGAAACGGTTGATCCTAATAGAATACGACCTTAGTCGTAGATGAATGCACTCCAATACCGTGTGAGGAATTTTTGATACGTTTAAGAATTGAAGGAAATTTCACGCACCACGAAGCCGAAACTCTCATCTCATACTTAATTTGAACAGAAAAAGTTCCATAATATCAGTCTCCGAAGACAAACGAAAAATTCCTCACACGGTATTTGGGGTAGTACAATCATCTATTAGAACTAAAAACTTTAAAGCGATATCCCGTCGGGACAGGATGTCCGAGAAGCTGTAATTTTCCAGATACTTTTTTTTTTCGGGAAAATATACTTCAAAGCCCACCGATTCAAGATTTGCAAAAACCAAAAATTTTTAGCGAGGCGCCCAATTAAGTGTTTCTTTTTATCCACCTTAAGATACAAGGCGTACTATAGGTAAACTGTGCGTGTAAGAAAGAATTGATCAAAGCAGATATATTTGTTATTACCCGTGCGATAAGAATTTGTTATCCGTACAGAGTCCTATGTTTTCGTGGGACTTCTTCGAACACGACGGTGTGATTATGGGAAACCTCATGTCAACCATCCACCAATAGAAACTAGTTGTATCAAAAGAACGCCAACCTCTATGTTTTTGTGCTTTCAGATCTTCAATGCGGTGCTGGTTGGACGGGTGCTTTTGGTGATTTTGGCTCATTTTGCTACAAAGAAGTGTTTGAGCGAAAGACGTGGGATAATGCACATAGCGCCTGTAAAAATCTTGGTGGCGAACTCTTCAGCGTGACCAACGCTTACGAACAACGGTTCCTTGAAAACTTTACGAACATTGAGTCATGGCTTGGTTATCGGGACAAATCACGCGATGGTACCTGGTCATGGAGTGATTCCAGTTTGTCCGTGTTTACAAATTGGGATAGTAGTGCTAAGAATGACAACGGGAAAGGAAAAGATTGTGTTGTTTTGAACTCTCAAGAGGGTAAATGGAAAGATGCTTCGTGCAAAGAAACTAATGAATACCTTTGCAAGAAAAAAGTCGAAGGTGAGTCATCTCTGAAAATACTGGAGAAGCATGCATAGCTCAGTCGGTTAGTGCGTGGCCTTCAGGCTGAGGTCACTAGTTCGATTCCCGTCTCATTTGATCGTCGTCTGTTTTGACTTTTCTCTGATACGTGTAGCCTGTAGCTTTGAATACCTGTAAAACGGAGCATTGACGGAGGAAGGGTTGGGGGGAGGGGGGTGAAAGGTGCCCACCGAGGGCTACACGGATAGTACGCGCACTCTCATTGGTCAATAGCTGTGTTTAGATGAGAGTATGGAAACACGGCTGTGACATGCATCACACGAATTTTGATTGGTTATGTATCGTCAGACGCGCGTTTTGATTGGTTGGTGGGAAATATGAGCGTGTGTCAAGAAAATCTGTTTCAATCAAGGAGTAAAAAAAATCAGCATTCTCCTTCATTTGTTGAATTGTCTTTGAGAAATATTTTATAAAAGCAATAGAGGACTTTTTTTCGTGTTTCCATAGCCTCATCCAAACACTCGGGGGAGTTGGCAGAATTCTCGACATTTATGCAAACCCTCGACTGCGTCTCGGATTTGCATAACTGACTCGAATTCTCCCAACTCCCCCTTCCGTTTAGATAAGAGTATGGAGACAGGGAAGACGTCCTCTATTGCTTAAATCAGTAACTCTTGTTCACTGGCACTTGTTACCCTCGCAAAATATGGGTCTTTACCTTAGTACGACATTGCATGGATATTGAACATGGGTGCCAGATTTTGGGATTCTTCGTACCAGTCGAGGTTTTCACAAATCATAACCCTGGAGTTTATTTGAAATTACCCATCGATCCTTATCAGAAATAATCTGCTGCCCGGAAAGTCCGAAACGCTTGATTGTCTCACACGCATGATACCAGATTTGCTAGCGAAATCGTTGATCTATTAATATATTCTGTTTGTTTTAAAATGGCCAAAAAGAAAGTAATTTAGCACTGACAGTTTCGATGACTGTCAGCCATCTTTATCAAGATGTTACGGGCTATAAAATCATGACATTGTATAAAAAAACTGACGCTGAATGAAAGAGGCAATTTTATACGCTGGACCAACGGAATTTAACGATGTTTGATGTGGGTGACGTGAACTTTGTCTTTACTTTGCTTAATCTACTAGGTTGTGGTCAGGGCTGGAAAAAGTTGACTTTGAATTCAGTTCAAGGATGCTACAAGCTTTTCAAAGAAAAGAAAACTTGGGAACATGCACTGGTGTCTTGTATGGACGAGAAAGCATCTCTAGCCAGTGTACTTAGTGACGATGAGCAGACCATGATTTCACAGGTGTGTGTCATTTTTTCGCATGGATCTCCTCTCCACAGTATAGAGCGTTTTCACATGACGTCACGGCGGCCATGTTGGTGTTCCAAAACAAAGAAATGGCGGCCATGATGGTGTACCAAACTAATCCTCCGGGAATTGATCTCTCTTTTTATGCAAATACTTTCTTTTGTCTCAGTAATCCAATAAGGCTGCTGATCCCGTGAGTGAAAACACTCTATAGAATATAAAATCAAACTTTTTGCACTGTAGTGTTACAACTCCTTCCAAAATGCCCGTCCATGGCACCGGAAACCCCGTGCCCTACTCTGTTGGGACAGAGTGTTATTGTTTGTTTAATGTCCCACAAGGATTTTGAATAAGGGTTGCGAGCCAGGCCCGTCATTATCAGCTTATCGTCCTTATCCTAGAAGCTAGAAAGTCTGAACATCTGCAATTATGGTGTCCTACCGACTGGGCTGATAACCTGGCGGTCGTCGGTAATTTAGTTGTAGCCTGGGCGCGATTTGAATGCGGAGTATCTGTGTGCAAATCATTTTTTTCTTGCCATTAAGCCATGTCGCATCTTTAAATAGTTTTCAGCTATTTAGAAGTATTCTGAGTGTTCTTCAAAGATTCGACGCGGTTATTTTGAATAACGTTGTCAGACTTTATTATATTCAGTTGTAAAGGGCCCGAAAAACTCCGGACATGATCTGGACTCGAACCCATGAGCATGCGATTGCACTGCACATTTCTCACTTTTCGCTTGTTACTTGAGACTTCGACTTTTTTTGCGGTGATCTTTCACTCAGAAAATCTATTCATAACAATTTAATTCATAGCTATATATGACTTTTATTTTCTACTCTAAGTCGACCATTCCTTTGAATCTCGCTTTTCGTCACTTTTTTCCAGATCTATTCCAAATCCAACTTCTGGATTGGCTACAATGACATCGATAACGAGGGAGACTGGGTCTGGAGTGACCGTACAACGTCATCATACACCAACTGGGACGATAAATCACCTAACAATGGTGGTGTTTCATGCGCAATAGTGACTACCCATGGCAAGTGGCACGATGAATCATGTCAGAGCCACTATGGATTTATTTGTAAAAAGCCAAGTGAGTGCGATGACAAAGCGTATTTATTACAGTGCTGCTTCTATTTCGTTTCGGAAAGACATCTTTCTTTTTTTTTAACATTGCTTTTATTATTTAAGAAAATGAAAATGAGAACGATTGTTTGAAGACAACGAGCTAATAAACAAGATGCTATTGACCGTGCGTACGTATGACAAAAATGCAAGTTATTTTCCTGAACCTCGATTCTCTTCTTTTGTTCTTGCGCAATTCGGAACAAGCCTATTTTTCGTGTAAGTTGCGCATTAGGATCACTAATTAAGCTTAATCATAATTTTATACGACTTTCTGGTTGCCAGTATATCGGTTGCACGGATTCACAGATTCAGAAGACAATTATTGACTAAAATGTTGAATAACCCCTTGTATTTTAAAGGGAAACCATCCAGCTGTTGAACAATGTACGGTCCCGCGGTATTTATCCAAGCGTTCTGATGATTCGCCGAGGGAAATACCAGGACTCGAGAAAAAACGAAACTGACTAGTTTCCCGAGGCACCAGACATTCAGTGTTTTGCTATATATTATATAGTGCTGTTGTGTCCGGCGCGGGCAACATTTGAATTTGGTCAGGCGCACGTGACCAAGAATCAATCAATCACAGTGCTCGTTTTGTTGCGTAAAAGTCTCGGCATATAACAAAAGTCTTTAAATTGCCACATTTGCCTGGTATCACGGTTCAATTTAATAAACGTAATCTTACAATTGTCTTTGGTAGCACGGGTAGATCATGCAGCACTCCACAACATATTTTTTTTAACTAGAAGAAAAGGTGATGAAATAGAGCAAATCTGTGCGATTTGGACTCAAGTGACTGTTTCCTTGTTTTAAAGTTACGCTGATCTGCCAGATGGTTTTATCGTGAGGTACAAGCATATGCTAATCATTTGTTCGTTTGTTACGCTTTTCAGGCCCCAAAGGTCCACATCATCCATTAAATGGTGAGCAAGGCTTTAATTTCCTTTCCCTCTTTTTTGAAAGCGTAAGATAAAAGTCACCTTTAAAATTCGCTGTTTTGTTTTGTATTGTTTTGACATGCGATATCTTTATCCTGTCATCTCCCCTTCTACAGACGCAACTTTAACTCATGAGGTTGAGAAGTTTGTTGCCAACAAATCATTGCTGAACCCTGACATCGACACCAGCGTAACCGTATTTGGAAGACACTCCGGTGAGCAGAAATGATTATTGGCTTACATCCGTCTTTGATCCATTCAAATCTTTGATCGGCTTCATTCTTTCACCTTCATTCTTCATGCTTCACTCTCACCAATCTTTAGTTTTGAATTCTCAATCTTAAAGCTTTGATCTTATATTAATTATTCATCAGTCTTTGCTCTTCAGAATCCAGTGTTGAATCTTTTATCTTCAATCTTCGATCTTGTTCTCCGGTCGTTATTAACGTCATATTATTCTATTCTTTTAGTGACCCCCTTGTACTTGTGGACGGTACAGAAGATATCAAACAGTCGTATTCACGGTTCCAATCCAATTGCTGTTCACGGCAACGTCAAATCAGTGGATGGTGGTCTGCAATTGAATGGCGTTAACGCCTGGCTGGATGCGGGAGATTTCTATGGACAGTGCTTGGGTGATCCGGATCTCTGTATCAAGGGATTTTCTTTTGCACTTCAGGTATGAAGTTGACTTTTTTTCTTACCAGTTGGCCAATACTGTTTGAACTTTCTTGATAATATATATTGTAGCTTAATTTTTAATAACTCTGAAACAAACTTTATTTCTCGTTCCTAGCTTAATTTAGACGACGACGTTCTGTCTTACAACGATAAACGATTTATATTGGACTCTAGCGGTGACTCCCGTGGTGTTGCAATTTTCATTCAAAATGGTTCCTTATATTACAAGGTAAGATTCGGGGATGACACTTCTCCTGGACTGTCGAATTATCAATTTAATTTGCCAAAGGGAGGTCTTGCTATTCGTTCGCTAAAGCCCACTTGTCGTCAGTCCTATTTTCTTGTATTAATAGTAATCATTTGACGATAAAATTGCGACAGAACATTTCTTAAAAGCATTCTAAGATCTAAAAAACTAAAAAGCTGAATAAAAATCGAGGACGTTTAAACGTTACCGTAACGTCATTATCAAGTCAAAAATGCATGAAAACTAAGTTCTATAGAATCTGATACTAAACAATCAAATTTGCCTTGGCACTTTCTTGCCAGTAATGGTAATCATCTTTAAAAGCCGTATTGTAAGGCTAAGGTTTGCAAAATACGTAGTGGGTCAAGGCCGGCAGTGGGTCTCTTTAAAAATTGGTACTCCCTCTTCTTCGCCATCTCGTGTTGTCTATAGAGTGCCGGGATATTGGTACTTCGGTAGCTCGATGCGTTCGGGTGAAAAACCCTAACGTCAAAAAATGCATCTTGTTGCCGACTCCATAATAATAATAATAATGTAACTCGCTCCCAAGGGAAATAATTGACCAGGCCAGGAGCACCTTTAAGGCCTGTGATGTTACATAGCAATAATAATAATAATAATAATAATAATAATAATAATAATAATAATAATAATAATAATAATAATAATAATAATAATAATAATAATAATAAATAGTAGTAATAGTAATAATAATAATAATAATTATTATTATTATTATTATTATTATTATTATTATTATTATTATTATTATTATTATATTGTATTCAAATCAAATCAAATCAATTAAATTTGAAATGAATTGGTTTTTTTCTAACCGTGATAATTATTATTGACCAAGTTGTATTTGATTTTTTTGGTGTGTGTGTGTGTGTATGTCAATAAGTATATGTATGTGGCAATAAATGGTATATTAAATTTGAAATTGAAATGAGGTTACCCTATATTTCCAATCTCGTCAATTAAAATGTGCAAAATATACATATCCAATAAAATTATACGTTATAAAAGAAAAAATGAAGAATTTTGTCCTAATTAAAATAATATGAATATATTATATTATTATTTTCCAGGTTACGACGTCGACTAAGGAATGGCAACTTTCAACGGAGCTGGTAACTAATCAGTGGCAGGATATTGTCGTGACCTGGAAAAAAGAGGAAGGTTTGATGCTGTTCGTTAACGGAGCTTTCAGGGATTCGCAAAAGGATGGAACGGAGACGAGCTTAGTGCCCAACAAACAGGCACGTCTTACAATCGGCAGAAAGAGTGGAAACCCGCCCTTTAAGTACACCAGGTAATTTTTCTGATTTTCTTGGATGCATTTTTGCAAGGTTTTAGGATCATTTCATTATTGGATTACGTGAAATATTTATTTTGAAAAAATCAGGGAACCTCTTTGCATTCTTCTCGGCAAAACAAAAATATTTGCATCCTCGAGGGTTTTCGTATCACTTTTTCTAGTCACTTATGTATACAAAGTCGCATGTGTTTCAATCAAGCTATGATCTCATTTGAAGTGGATCCGGTGTCCTGTAACGGTCTTACATTACCGTTCCCTAAAAGTAACCAGTCCACACAGAAAATGGGTTTTCAAACGATGTGTTTAAAGTCTTTTTTGAAGGTCTCCGTTTTTTTGTGGATGTAGAATGTGTTTTCAAAGGAACGCGCTGTAGTGCATCGGTGAAATTGGACCCTATCTTACATACACACATTACTTTTTCCTTCATAGAATGTACATCAGTTCGTTGTTTGCATTCACCCGTTTCCTTGCTCCCGAAGATGTCCCTTATGTTTTTACTTTCGACAATACAGGTAAGTGATTGCCGTTAAGTGTTAAACGTGACTTTTTGGTCAATTCTCGGTTTTCACATGATGTCACAGCCGCCATATTAGAGCCTTAAACAAAGAAACGGCGGCCATGTTGGAGCCCCGACCAAATCCTCCGGGAATTTAACTCTATTGTTTTGCAAACGTTTTCTTTCGTTTTCGTTGAAAAACATGGCTGTTGATCACGTGAGTGAAAACCAACAATACCTAGATCAGCGATTTTTTGGTTGGAACACGAGAATGAGTACGCGTATTAGGCTTTGAGGGCGACTTGCACGTGCTCAGAACGCAAAACGAAGCTGAACGCGGAGTCGAACCACAATCTAAAGGAGGCTAACATTGCGTTTCTAGCGTTGTACTTGGTTAATTCAATATGTTGCATGACCCCAAAAAGGAACCTAATTGCCCCAGTCAATATAAAACAACTTCCGGTCGTTTTGTAATTCAGATTTGGCTATTTACCATCTCATATCCAACGCGCGCTCATTACGCATGCGCAGCTAAGCGAATGAAGTATGTAATGCCCTTCGTTTCTTGTTTTCCGTGTCACATTACCTTACTGCGTGGAAATTTATGCTTGCAACATTTACATACATGACTGTAACTTTTCGTGGGGTGGGGGGTAGGGGATTATTCAAAAAAATTAATAGCTGCTGAAAAATGTATTGTTGAGTCAGTAAAATAAATAGAAAGACTTCAAAAGAAGTATTAGAGTCTTAAAATGTATGTATGCTTGGAATATCAGTCCAATTTGCATGACAAAATAAACAGTGCGTGTTTGAAGAAATCGACCATCCCTCTCATGTTTCAAGCCCTTAAATTCCACCTCACGAGAATCAGACGGCTCTGAATTGTGTGGTATTGAACTACAGCATTCCAGTCTCTGAAGAATAACAAAGAAAAGAGAAGCGAGAAACATTGGCTTCTGGGCTGACATGATGATAATTTTCAAGTTCCCTTACAACTTCTTTTCACCACAAGTTTAAGCGTGCCCTCTGAGCATCTGACAGTAAGTCCTGTCCGGCGGGGTTAGTATCTGGATGGGAGACCAAAACAATATACCCCTCACAAAACAGAAGCATCGGACCGAAAATACTATTAACGCTAACAAATGCGAACTCAGCAAGGTACAGATTTTGTTAGCTTGCTTTATGCAAAACAAGAACATCATTCTAAAAGCTTATTCTACGCAAAAAGTAGGTTCTGGAGGTAATTTTGAGAGTGGAAATCAAGGTTACGCGGCAGACGGCAAATACAAACTCACGATTTAATTAGTTAACACACCAGAAAGACGCTAACCTCATTTAACACACCAGAAAGACGCTAACCTCATTTTGACAAGAAAATGCTTTACTATTGCTATAAAAACTATCCAGTTAGGCTCGCATATCATAAAACATGATGAATTCATAAAAGCCACCTTTTCCAGCGAACAATTTTTTGAAACAAACAACATATTTGCTTTTAGAGGCAAAAACCCCTTCTATTTCATTACGTGCGTGAAGAGAAGAAACTCAATCGTGTCAAATACGCGCAATGTTGCAACAAACTAAATTTCAGGATCAAACCGTTTACATGAAGGACCTTTTCCTTGAATAATGAAGCACAAAATACACGACAAGTTTTCTTTCAAATAATTCTTGGCTGTCACATTTCCTTTTTTTTTTTTTACCTGAAGACTGTGCAGAGTTGATCACAGATCCACTTAAGGTGTTCGATTCGTTCTCTGTCTTTGTTGAACCCATAAGTTACCAGAGAATTTTCCATTTGGTTTCAGTGTTCTATATAACAGCACACTTGGTAAAATATTATTTTAGAAACACAGCTCACTTTGATTTCGGCTCGACAGGCGATAGATTTTTGTCGAAGTCCATTACTCGTCGCTTTTGAGATTCCAGGTGTTGGTTTTTCACCGCCTGCCTAGTTTATCCAACTGACTTTCCATTATTGAGCTCCATAAGGGTATATTTTGTTTAAGGATCCACTAAAACGCCATTCGCGTTACATGACTTTCGACGCCATTGCAGGCTAAGTCAGGAGCCCATCCTGGAGCGTGCAACTTCCATGCAGCGTCTGTGAAACGGCGTTTTCACAAGTAGGTTTATTTTTAGACTAGCCCTTCCCGCTAATTAGGTCAAAAAACAAAGTCAGTTACGGTTCGGTGACCCTATGACGTCCGCTTAATTTCTTGTAATTGGTCATTGGGCGCCTGAGGGAGTCTCATTAGCGGGAAATTCAATCTAAAAATAACCTTACTTGTGAAAACGCCGTTGCACAAGTATGGTTAAGTTGCACGCTCCCGGTGATGGGCTTCTGGCTAAGTTAATTATTCCACTGTGTCCACTAGAGAAATCTACGCATTTCCACTACCCTGTCGATCCTAAGAAAATACGCGCAGAAGGCTCTATGCACAAAGACACCACTTACCAGGGGAGTGACAAGCAAGACTTTTACCGACACGGAAAAAAAATAAATAAGTAAATGAAATAAAACAAACAAATCCCACCCACTTTCCGACTGGGATTGCCATACTGGCAACCCAGTAATAAACACTTTGCACGAGAGCGGGGATCGACATAAAGGTCAAGCAAACTGATCTCCATCAACAAACCGGTCATCTCCTAGCGATCTTTGAGAACCTTAGAGCAGCTTTGAGCGAAACTGAGAATACCTGAGAAAAACTGATCCGACTCTGAGCTGTTCTTAGAACTACTGTTATTGTCAGTATGGGCATGCGACGAAGTCAAAATGGGGAATTGTTTCAACAATACAGACTAGTCGTTGATATGCATTCTGTTTATTTGGTGGCAAAATAATTTAGAGGATGCTTCAAGGGGAAATTCTGGTTTTCTGTCTTACTTTTGTTTTACTTAGAGCCCATTTATTTGCCAGTATTGAAAAGTTTGGTTCACATTTATGAAATGTAACAAATTAATCATCTGTGGCCTTACAAAGATCTATTTGTATCGCTTTTACATTCCTGAGTTAATTCGACTCGCAAATGACGTACAAACAACCCAGGTCCAGGAATTGTTGATCCAACTAAAACTATTACCGCACCATACAGTCAAGGTAATGTTGAAGTATTTGGTACGGCAAATGCAGGCACACAACATGTGGCAATGTCTCTGTCGGCACTTGTTTAAAATTTCAGGAATCCATTAACCTCTTCAGCTGACTTGGTTCAAATTATAAACATTGGGAATAATATGTATTCAGCTTTGTCACAATCGTGCAAACAGGGACTCCTATTTTTGACAGATTTGCCTGTTATGGGTATAACTTAAGGTACATTAACTATCAGTTGACATACAGTGATAGTTATAGTGGTTTGCTAAATAGTGCACTTCCTCTAATTGCAGATGTTCCTTATGTTATATCAATGTTAGCTGCCTTTGATTCTTTGCTCATGGATAATTATCATGCATATATTTTAACAGTTGAACTTTACACAGTAGCAATATACTGTCTGCCTAATGTAATGTGTAATTTTTTTTTATTCTCATGGCAGAGATTTATTAGGTATGCGACCCATTTGCAACATGTACTTCAATTGAAATAGATTCATAAATGAATTTGGTACAACATTTTTAGAATATATGTGCACAAACTTATGTTACTTATGAGATTAAAATGTGTTGACATTATTAAAATGTAAAGCAACAGTGGAAGCATTGTTCATTCATGATATGTTCGAAACCAAAATTTTAGACCCTAGGAGCACTTAAATGGTGTTTATCTTTGTTCTTGCAAAGAATGTTCTGCTGTGTCATTTTATTCTATTTGTTTTTCCACCTCAAAGTCTTGTAACTATTGCACCTCTCAAACAGTTGATAGTATCATTGAGAATGGACGAGCAATTTATCAGAAATGTTACTCCAGCAAAATATGTTATTTCTGATTTTCTAAAGAAATTAGACGTAGGCCGCTGGCCATGTAAGAGTTATTCATAGAGCAAGATGTCAGGGAGATTTATCTTGTAATGTGGTTCCCAGTAAACAGCAGCTTAAAACTGCCATTTTGGGTAATAAGGAAAGCAGCACAGGCTTTTTGATATGAATTTCAAGCTACTGCATTAGTTGTGTTTTCCAGTGGTATGCAAAGCAAAAGATGAGTTACCACGTTTTTGTATACAATGGTTTCGAATGTAGATTTTGTTATTGATCTCTTTTTTTTTTCTATTATTCAAAGTAAATTTAATTGTTTTGAAACAAAGTATGAGTTTGCATTTCTTAGATGTTTATGTGAACTATCAAATATAGAAAGGAAACAAAATAATAATAAGAAAGCATAAATCTACTTCAGAAATTGCAGCAGACTGGAAGAAAGAGGAGAGAAATTTACAGCCCAATGGACCCAGAGAAAAAATAAGAACTTCCTTCAAATTGTTTTGAAAAGTACAGGTCTATGGACCCATCGAAAAAAAACAGACTCTTTCAAATAAAGATGAAAAGTATAGGTCAATGAACTCACACGATGAAGAGCAACTTCTCTCAAATAGATTCTTGTAACACAAATATACCTTGTTTTGTGGTGTACAATAAAGTTCAAAATACGTAGTGGGTCAAGGCCGGCAGTGGGTCTCTTTAAAGATTGGTACTCCCATCTCTTGTTGTCTATAGAGTGCCGGGATATTGGTACTTCGGTAGCTCGATGCGTTCGGGTGAAAAACCCTGACGTCAAAAAATGCATCTTGTTGCCGACTCCATAATAATAATAATAATGTAACCAGGCCAGGAGCACCTTTAAGGCCTGTGATGTTACATAGCAATAATAATAATAATAATAATAATAATAATAATAATAATAATAATAATAATAATAGTAATATTATTATTATTATTATTATTATTATTATTATATTATATTATATTATATTATCAAGAAGCGGACTTTGAATTAGAAAGATGCCTTGCGAAAATCTAGGTTCTATAACTTTTATATATACATTTTTATTATTACTGGGAATAATTTTTTTTTTTTTTTTTTTAGATTTGTGATTGTTTTATATACTTATAGATATATTTGTAAACAGTTTTATTCGAATTAAAAAATAAAGTTATTCATATTAATACTACTACTAATAATATTACTAACATGTGCATATTTTTGTTTGTTTTTGTTTGCTTGTGTAAATGAACAATGAACTTGAACTGTTTTTTATAATTGGAACAGAATATTTTTTTTATGTTCTTAATAATTTCTGTATTAACTGACTGATTTTCAATAAAGGTTTTTCTATTATTATTATTATTATTATTATTATTATTATTATTATTATTGTTATTATTATTCCTGGACTTGACTACAACAATTGCGATATTGAAATCGCAGCTGTCGAAGGAGCCATTGACATTGTTTAGTGTTTTTTTAGTAGCTTTGTATAATAGGGTTTTGGATTTGCCATTGGCCTTTCGCTTTTTTTTTAAAGATAGTTTTAGATACTTTTTGCTTCCAATTCTTAGTTTTTAATATTTCTTGTAAAATTTTAGAAATGAAAATTGTTATTATTAGTTATTAATAAGACAGTTTTTTAATTGTACATATTCATTTTTCAAGAACTACCCTTAGGAGTTCATTTTCTTGATGTAATCTATTTTCAGTTTTACTTGGCAAATAAAGATTATTATGTATTATTAAAAATAAAAAATAAAAAAATATTATTATTATTATTATTATTATTATTATTATTATTATTATTATTATTATTTGCAGTTGGTAAACGTATGAATGCTAAAATAGAACCACATAGGGCGCGCAGCGTAACCTATGCGATCTGAAGGAACAATAAAAAGAAAACTGCTGAGTAAAAAAATGAATCAATCAATCAATAAATTAAAAAATCTAAGGCTCTCTGATACTAAAACTATATTGAGCTCCTATACTATTCCCACGGGGAAAGTCAATTGGTGGCAACATTGAAAGCTCTCACTATGTTGAGAGAACTCGAGATGGTAGCCTTCTGTATCCTTCTCAAAACGTCATAGCCGCTACTTCCAAAGAGCTTCCTCATTGTCAGGTCTACATCACTTGACCATCCCCCCAGCACGTCAATGATGATGTTACATTGTTCAACGTCATAGCCAGGGTACTGTTTCTTTAGCTCAAATCGCAGTGGCCCGTACTTGACCGTCTTCTCCTCGGACTTCTTTTCCCGATGCTCCATCCACGGACAGGACATCTCCACAGCCCACACCACCTTATTCCTGTGATCCACAAATCGAGCGTCCACTCTGTTAGCCTTGACAATGGTGTGTTCCGCATAAACTGGAACATCCCAAAACGCTAATGCCTCAGATGACTGAATCCCTTGTCATCTTGAAGAAGAGGACTTTCAGTGCTGTGTTGTGTCTTTCTAGATATTTAGACTGGGTCATAGCAGAGAACCCTGCTAGCACATGCACAATAGTTTCAGGAGCTTTCCCACACAGTCTACACGTGATGTCACCCTGTGCTGCACCTGTTTTGAGGACTGTGTACACCTTAGTGGGCGTAAGCTGCTCGTACAATTCCATTACCCCAGCGATGGTATGGGTAGCAGCACAGGGCCAATCCCGCAATCACGCAAAGCATCCACTCTGATTTAACTCGCAGTCCTGCCACCTAGCCTGTAAGAACCGTCCATGCCACTTCTCCTCTTTGATCTTCTCTTTCAGCTTCTCCATATCTGCCTTCTTGAGGTGTTCTTTCACCTTTGGCCCTTTAATCTCCGTCTCAGGATCGCTCACATACCGACACGACGGTTGAGGGTACTCCAGAGACAGGCTCATACCCAGTTCCTCTGCAAACTTATGCGCTTCCTTTATCAGCGAAGTGTGTCCCTTCTCTACCGCCCTAGAGATCCATGTTCTGACAAAGCTTCATTGCCGCCTTGATCTTGGTCAACTTGTATTCGCGCGCAACCGAGCGCAAGCCACGCCCTCCTTTCTCTCTTGCCAAATACATTATCGCCGTCGAGCTTAAGGGATGCTTCCCACCCTTTTCACAGATGATCTTTTTAGCCTCTCTGTCGATAACTCGCAGCTCTGTGATTGGCCAGTGTTGAGTCCACATCAGATAGATTAGGACTGGCATTGCGTACTGGTTGCTGGCTCTTACTCGGTTAATATCTGACAGAGAACTAGACCATATCACCGAAAACCTTCTCAGATACACCTTGCTTGTGCACTTAAGGGCCAGCTTTTCATCTTGTGTCACTGTTTCTTGAACTCCTAAGAACTTATAACTGGTCCCTGGCTTGACGCTCTCAACCACAGATGACTGGTCCAGCTTCATCCCCACCGCATCTTGCACTTGGTTGCCCCTCTTGACATGGAGGACATTGCATTTCTTGGGGTTCCAATGTAAGCCCATATCTTGCATTATTATTATTATTATTATTATTATTATTATTATTATTATTATTATTATTATTATTATTATTATTATTATTAACAACAACAGTACAAATAACCTGGCAGCACATGAGTATAAGCCCTTTAGAGCCTCTTGTTTGATTTGGTTTGTTCGGATTTCAGTTTATTTGTAGTCTCCCCAATCAGTAGTGATTATTACCACTAGAAGCTATCGCTAAGAGCCAACGATACAGTCAAAATAATGCAGAGTTGGCAGTCTGCAACTCAACTTATGTAAGTTAACAATAACACCATAACTATAAAAGTGTAAGTGAAACCCTTGCACACTTTGTATCTCGGACATCAGTGTAAATTTCAACGTGTTTTGCAATAATATTGAAAGCAGTGCTGTAATTTTTCAACGGCTGTTAATTTTAACAGGGATATACAATAATTAATCTGGATAAAATCAATGCCATGTACAAAATCGCCAAAAGCGTTTTCAGGGTGAAACATGTCATGGGGAATAAAACTCTCTATCACATGTTCGTTGTTTCACTTGTAGAAACTTTATTTTGTGTACTTTACAAACAATATTATTTCCTTTTAAAATTAAATTAAATCGTTCACAACTCAATAGTCACAAAACGAAAAGGAAACTGCTCACCCGGGCCAAAGAACACTTACGCTGGTTCAGTCTTGAGCTCCTTAATCAATATAGAACACGCTGGTTCGAAAATAAATATTAAAGAACACTCAAAGCTAGTGTACACAACACAATGGTCAGAGAAATGGAAAAAAATGTGTTTTCTCTCACCTCCGAACACAGGATCATAAATATCGACGTAAACGATGTTTGTCTAATGATATCACACATAAGCGGCATTTGGTCCCTTACCTTGTCTTACATTACAGTTTCTCTGGAGCGCTCTAAATTTTTTCTGCATGCACAACACTCGCGCTTCGGCTCTATTAAGGCTGCTGACTCGTTGGAAATTAGTAGTAGTAGTAGTAGTAGTAGTAGTAGTAGTAGTAGTAGTAGTAGTAGTAGTAGTAGTAGTAGTAGTAGTAGTAGTAGTAGTAGTAGTAGTAGCAGTAGTAGTAGCAGTAGTAGTAGCGGTAGCGGTAGCGGTAGCGATAGCGGTAGCGATAGCGGTAGCGATAGCGGTAGCGATAGCGGTAGCGATAGCGGTAACGGTAGTGGTAGTGGTAGTGGTAGCAGTAGTAGTAGTAGCAGCAGCATCGGCAGTAGTAGTAGTAGTAGTAGTAGTAGTAGTAGTAGTAGTAGTAGTCATAACCCCTTGGACTCTTGCAGTCAGTTTTCAGTTTGGCAACACATTTGCGCAGTCAGTTTTCATTTTAGGTCATACGGTATATGAGCTGATAACCACGATTCAGTGAACCAATCAGAAAGCTAGAAATGCAATATCCGGAGTCGAAAGTATAATAGTAAGAGAATCAATGAGTCATTCAATTCGCGCACGTTGGATATGAGATTGGCTACGACCAATCGGTTATGGCTACCTAGTAAAAGTCAGAGCATTCAAAGTAGGGGCCATTTCATGACTTTGACTTCCTTGTAGTTGTTCCGCGTTACATGTGGCTATTGCCTACGCTCCAAGAGAAGAAGATATATGGCAGCCCGGATATCGAGGTATACGGATCTGTAAGAGCCGTCGATGGTGGAGTGCACCTTGATGGCAAGGAATCCTACCTTAAGGTTGGCAGCTTTGACAGCAGATGTCTGCATGATCCATCCAGGTGCCCTAACGGACTCAGTTTGAGCTGCAAGCTGAAATTTAACAGAGTAAGTGCTAGTGACCGATGAGCTAAAACGAGTGGTCGTTGTCTACCAACATTACAGCAACTGAATTCATAAGAACTTAGTATAGGCAGTCACCTAATTTTGAACGCAAATTGGTATTAATAAGCACGAGTAACTTCTTCATGCTAACAAAATTGCACAATCCCTTAGCCCGTAAGGTGATAAAATGTGCAATTTATACATGTAAAAAAGGAAGACAGAAAATAAATAACACAAGAAATTTTGACAGCGTGCGCAATAATTTACTTTGACCTTCATTCGACTAATTGGTTTGAACAGCTGAGATTATAACTTTTGTCAAATTCAGAGTTTTAGAAGAGTATAAGAGTATCGTTTAAAAGTCATTCAACTGTAAACTTGGAAACGTGCGAAGAGTTCATTTGTAGCTTGCACACGTGTTACAAATTTGCATCGATTTGCATAAGAAATGCACTCAGGCTCTTTTTTAAGCCTACCAGAACTGAGTATTTTTTCAAAGTTTATAATTGACAAAGACATCAGAACCCATATAGCGTTTTCTTTTTTATTCCTGGCTGATAGTATGTTTCAAATGACCATAGAATGCTGTCATTCTGCGCAAGTAATATTAATTCAGCTGACGCTAACCTGGCGGGAAACGTGTGCGAGCATGCACAAATATCTTTGGTTTCTCCCTCCGTAGACTGAGCATGTGGCGCGAGTTTTTATCACTTCTTGTTGCGATGCACAATCAGAGTAATCTGCAAATGTTTTTCCAGTTTCGATTTAAAATACCGCTCTAAGTTTTTAAAAGGATTCTCAGTTGAGTAGGTATCTACTGTTCATACAATGTTAAAGATGTAGCCGAAGATATAATGCGAAGATAGCGTTGAGAATGTCGCGCAATAAGGTTTTGTTACAAGACGTCCTCTTTACAGTCAACTGCAATTTTCTTTAAACCTTTTCTCATTTGTCTCTCTGTAGGTCGTCAGGAGTTATAAAGAACCTCATTACATTTTGGATTCGGGTGGCCATCTTAAAGGCACTAGAGGTATCTCCGCTTATCTCCTCAACAACAACTTGTACTTCAGTGTTGCAATGAGCACAGACGAGGACACACTAACTTGGACTGTAAGGACATCCATTTTTACCGTCAGGTGGGTGGTTTTAAAGTTTAAAGGCCGTATCGTCGACTACTTTAAGAACTTTGGAGCATCGAGATTTCCTCCGGGATGGAATGGATCCAAATCCTTCATGTCCTCACCATATATTTGTTGCAAACGGTTTTGTTTCTTTACATGATGTTTTTGGATGAAAAGGTGTTAACCAGCGAAGTTCAGTGCTATAGATCGATATATGCAAACACTTATGCACAATCAAGGAAATAGAAATAAAAAGGAATACTGTATATGATTCATTTCATATATTATTTCATTCACTGTTTCCTTCAGTTGCTTATTTACTTTCTTTGTTTCTTCACAACCCAGATGGCAACGTGTAGTCTTGAGCTGGAGTCTATCGGATGGACTGTGGTTGTACACCGATAGTCAATTCCGAGGCTGGACCAAGACTCCCAAGAGCGTACCACGTGACTTGGTCGACGAGAGTGCAGAATTTATTGTTGGCCGTAAAAACGTTGGACCTGACTACTCGCCAGCGGAATTCTCCATTGGATCTCTTGCGGTCTTTCCACGGTTCCTCGAGAAGAAAGATGTGGAGAAAGTGTTCAGTGGAAAAAGTTAGTATCAGAAAAGCTTATTCACCTACACAGCAAGAGAGTGACTTTAGGAGAATTAGATCAGAACGCGGTGTATAATTCTTCCCAGGTAGTTTCTTTCTGATAATTCTTGGCATTTAACTCCATGCTGGTTCCAAACGACTTGTAAACAAAACTTTCAGCAAATCTCTGTAAAAAGTCTTTTTTCTAAGAGTTTTGACATTAAATTTATTATTTCATGTCCCCTGAAAATGTAAAGGCACTGTAGAAGCCACTTTCTGGGTACGAGAAACGCTGTATCAGTATTAATTCTCATTCATAAATACTCTTTTTCTTTGGCCATATGAGGTTTATCGGAAATAACACACAAACACCGGGGGCAAACATCAGATATAAACGCATCATTTGAAATTATATTTTACTTAACGTTTCGTATGCTTCTGCATGGTTACATCTTCAGAAGTGACGATTAATACAAAATTGGAGTTTAAATATACAGGATCACTAACTTATAAACTAATAAGTTAGTGATCCTGTATATTTAAACTCCAATGTTGTGTTCATCGTCACTTCTGAAAATATGTGCAGAAGCATACGAAACGTTAAGTAAAAGATAATTTCAAATGATGCGTTTATATCTGATGTTTGTTACCACTGCTTTTGTGTTATTTCTGATAATTTTCATCCAAGAACAAGTATAAGAAATGTTTTTTTTTCCCAAGCCTTTTTACAGCAAGCGTGAATTGTTGTTGAGCCAGTTTGGTTTAGAACCTAAACAAGTAGAGAGGTTTTGCTTGGATCTTAAATGGTAGCTCAGTTTTAAAAAGGCCAAAATTCAAGTTTCTAAAATCCTGGTGGAATGCAGAGATAAGGAATCAGTGGTACTGCTGTTTATTTCGCTTTGTATAATAGGCTCTCTAAACAAAATCAGTTTGTGCTTTTACTGGATGGTCGATGTGTGGAGATCAAATGTGCAGGTTTAATTGGTTCTGAAAAGCATGGGTTTTTACACTACATTCCTATTTTTTTGATCAGAGATGCCATACCCAGGACTTATCCGCGAAGTGTGGAAAGAGCTTCCCGGAAAATCAATCACCAAACTCAAAGACGATCCCTACTACCCTAACGACCCCTCGCTCATCGAGATTATTGAAAACTTCGACTCTCCTTTTGACATTGACAAAGACTACGGTAGTAGGGTGAAAGGATACTTCGTGGCTCCAGAGACTGGTAACTACACTTTCTACGTGTCTGGGTCACAGAGCGGGGAACTGTGGATGAGCAGCACGGAAAGCCAGCAAAATCTGACCAAACTGGTCTCACTAGATCGGCCAACTGGTCACAACCAATGGAATAAGTATGTGTTTTCGCAAATAACGCAATAATGCATCTTAAATTAAACTTTTACAGAGGCGATGCTTATGAAAATAAAAATTACCTCTGAGCGACATTTTGACGACGGCTACGACTACGACAACGCCACAAAGCAATAATATCATTGGTTAAAAGAGCATAAATAATCGTGCTGCACGTGCAGCACGGATTTTAGCAAGTATCTTAGCGGTCCTCTGCATAACGACGACGTGAAATCACCAAATTTGAAGTTTTCACGACAACGTGAGCATGCAACAGAGAATCCTTTATTCTCTATTTTAACTCTGAAAACGCTCGTACCAATTTATTTTTAGGATACTTCGCCTACATTGTAGAACGTGAAAGAGACTGAATAATCGCGAAAGACTTATGATAAAGGAGAGTTATATATTTGAGGTGACGTTTTCGTCGACCGTCGCCGTTGTAGATCTTAAATTCCCTAATAGGGCACTTAAGCAACGACAACGGCGACGACAACGAGACCGTCATCGCAAAATACAAATTCGCGTTATTTTAATCGCTTCGTGACTATTTCAACCTTTTTTAATATGACAAGGGTGTGGTAGTTCCTGAAAAATGACACTGGTCGGAACGGCGCTTAATTTAGGGAAGAAAATGAAATTTTATCCTCAAGTGCTGACGTTGTTCATAAAACCTTAAATCTGGCTATTTCACGTTGTAGTTTTGCATACGACGGCAAAAAAATGGACAAAAGTGAAAAACGCACGTGCAGGACGTACAAAGCTATTGTTTTTGCCGACTAAATATGCAAATTTGTGACGTTCTCGTTGCCGTCGCCGTTGTCGTTGCAACGCCGACCTCAACAAAAATAACGGCGTTCAAAATTACAAGTTTGAAATGAATTTTCCAAACTTTTTCGTCATTAGTCCAGTTCTTCCAACTTCTATAAACTACCCTAACTATTCAGGAAGTGAAGAGGGAGGGTTGAAACTAGTGCTAACGTTGCCCTCAGAGCTTGAGATTTGGTCATTTCACGTTGTAGATTTGCAGAGAACTGAAAAGAAATGTACAAATTTCACACCGCACGTGCAGAGCGATTGTTTTGCTCATTAAATGTTATTTGGTGGCGTTCTCGTTGACGTCGCCGTCGTAGAATCGGGAGCTTACGAAACGAGGACGACGACGGCTACGAAAAAATACATGTCGTTTGGCGTTAAAAAATGTGTAGTACCTGTCGAAGAATTAAACTCTCTAAACTGGTGTGAGTGGGATGGAAGCGTAGAGAGAGAACTGAAAATTCATCGTCATGTGCTAACGTCCTCGACAGAACCTTGAATTTGGTCATTTCACGTCGTCATTTAGGAGATGACGGCAACGTATTGTACCAAAATGTAAAACGTACGTGCAGAGCGTGTAGAGCCATTGTTTTTGCTCACTAAACCTATTGTTTTGTAGCGTCGTCGTTGCCGTCGGCGTCGTCGTTTCGTAAGCTCCCTTTTGTTTACATTTGTTGCCTCATTAGCGCAAGGTTATCGTTTTCTAATCAGCCAGCCAAATACTGAAGATTGACAGTGCATTGAGCTATCTCGATGAAAATTTGAACCAGATATAATTAACAATTAGACCCGTAGCCCTCGCGGGCTAGGGGTCAATAGCCCATGAGGCGAAGCCGAAAATGTAAACAATGACGTCAGCAAATGTTCCCTTATATGAGAACCGTTTTTAATCGAGGCATTTTAAACTTATTAATTATTGAAGAATAATTATGGTTGACAACTTCCTGTGTTGTCCTCAGATATGCTGGCCAGAGTTCCAAGTCGGTGACTTTAGAGGCTGGTAAATATTATTACGCTATCGGTCTTCAGAAAGGATCAGAGTCAACTGATTCATTTTCAGCTGGAGTCCGTCTGCCCAGCGGTCGTTTCATGAGGCCTATCACTAAAGAAATACTACAATGGAGAATGCCGGGTAAGTCGTTGGAATGTTGACGACTTTGTCACGTTTACTTTGATAATTACTAACCGTGAGGTAACCGTAAAGGTGATCATGCATGAGCCTTTTAAAAAACAAAATTGCTTTTACTGCAATTAAGCGATTTAACGCAGTTAGAAAAAAAAACACGTAATACTTTTGAAATCGGGAGCCCCAACCCCATGAGTCACCGTTATATCCAACTATCTACAATCTTGGACATTTAAAACGAAAATTAAGATCATCCCATCCCCCAAATCTAATGATGAAAACATAGCGCGGATTGAGAGCGGATTCATCTTGGATCAGGGAAGGGAGGGGGGGTGGGGTCTCCTCTTTTTATTCTGTTCAAGACAAGTACTCCATATCAAAGTCACTCGGGGCTGGCTTGATAACTCAGTCAAGTAGTCAAGCGGTTAGCAGCGCCATTAATCTTAAATTCGAGTTCCTTAATCGTAAGTTGAAACTTGATTGAGACTCTAGTTTATTAGAGAACAAAAATGATTGTTCTATCCTTACAATTGTTGAATGTTACTTATGGTAAGGACACCGCGGACATCCATGTACTTCAGTAGAAAGTGCAGCCAACTTATAGTGTCGTATAAAAGAGGTCAGACGTCGAGTTTACGGTAAACGGCAAACGCCAGTCTGAATCATTTTGCGTTTTTTTTCCAAAACTTAACGAAGCCGGTTTGATTTTGGCTCATTTCTTGCCTGTCAGATTCACATATCAATTTTTCAAATGGGAGAGACTGGTTATGATAATCAGCAGTTTGCCGTTTCACATAAACGTGATGCTGATCTCCTAAATGTTTAAAACTGCAGAGATACAATTCCGTTTAAACTTCAGGGATTTTAAAGGGGAACCTCCACACCGATTAATGAATAATTTTTAAGCGAACAAAATAATATTTGCAATCAAATTTGATCTACAATTTTCATTTCTATCGACAAAATGATTTTTTTACTTTCAAATTTCCCGGGCGCCGCCATCTTGAATATGAATTGTGAGGTGTTACGGTTGCCCTTATTGTTTTCGCACAAAGACTTGGTTCACACTACAGGAAATTGTTCCGGATTCGATCTTTGTTACAAATCAAAACAGAGGTTTTCGAATTTTATTTATTTCAGATACGAACGCTTTCATTGGTCAAAGTTCGAACAATTTTTACTGTAAACATTATGTTCGGTGGTTTAAAGTTATTTTATTCTGTTAGTGGGGTTATTTTATATGATAAATGCAAAAAAAACACTTTCTATCCTCAATACAGTCGTTCAACTATATCGTTCGTGTTAGTACAGTGTTCTCAGACGAGTTGGAACCAGTAAGCTTCCAGGCATTGGAGTACAAGTGAGACCGTTCCAACTGACTCAGTATTTAGGAGAAACGAGTTCAAAATAAAAGGGGTGGAACTTGTTGAAGCGTGATAAGGACTTTAACAATCTTCAACGTCTCTTTTTAACATGGATTTCAGTTTCTTACAACGTTAAAACTTTGCAGGTGATCCATTTGCCGGTGTTATCCGTGAGGTTTGGCAAGACATTCCTGGCTACAGGATAATGGACCTCACTTCCAATCCGAACTTTCCCAATAATCCTTCAAGTATTGAAGTGCTGGACAAGTTTGATGCGCCACACAACGTTGATGATAACTATGGATCAAGGATTCGAGGATACTTCAAGGCTCCAGAAAGTGGGCTTTACAGGTGAACGACGTGACTGAGCGCTGGTGGTGCATGTCGGCATCGATAAACGCAAATATGTTTTTATCAAACGAGGGGTACAGATCAGTGAATAAACCACCGTAGGACTAGGATTTGAATTAAGCTGACGTTTCGAGCTTTAGGCCTTCGTCAGAGCAAGAGTCCATTACCGAAGAGTTAGGATTACCCAAATTGGCCAAATCCCCGTCAATGGACTCTTGGTCAGAGCGAATAGGGAAGAAAGAGCTAACGCTAGAAAGGACGACCTATCTGTCTTCCTCATGCATGGTGGTTATTTTAATCTCCTCGTTTGATAAAACAGAATTTTCGTGTTTCACTACCCACCGACGCTGCACCACGGTAGAAACTAAAGACTGGTTTTCACTAGCGACGCAAGCATAAACGCAGGCTCAAGAGAAAACGAACCACAACGCAAGGACGAGAACACGACGCAGAGACAAAGATTCACTAGTTCCATGTTCTCTCTTACAACGCGGCGCTGGGAGTGGAATCTGGAACAGGTCTTTTTTATTGGACGAACATCACAACCTGCGTTGTGGTTTGCGTTACTTTACGTCCCGTTTTCACGGTGAAGTAAGTGCTCTTGTGTTTGTGCTTGCCTCGCTGGCGAAAACCAAGCTTAAAACCCTTTATCTTATTTTAATACACTTTCCTATATCATAGTTCCTTTTATCTCCCTCGCAAAGAAGGCATCCTATGTCATAGAATATGAATAATACGGTTCTTCTCTTGAACTCATTTTTTTCAACGCGCGGTACGGAACAGCGCAAGTTGTGTCTGAAATGATGCGAGGTAGTCAATTATCATATGCGCACTTCGTTTTGGCGTCAGATTTTCGACCCATGTGTCTCACGTCTCTGTCAGTTACAAAAAACTCGAAAAAGAAACTCTTGACTTTAAAGCAACATGGACAGAAACATGCATAATTCAGTACAATAATATACATAAATTTATGACGAAGAGAGATAGTCCATAGAATTCTGGCCCCAGTTGTTCAAAACGTAAGTAACGCTATCCATCGGATAAGTCACTGTCCATTGGGAAGCGCAATTGCGTTTCGCTATGACTTATCCGCTGGATAGTGATTTATCCGGCGGATAGCACTATCCATCGTTTCAGTGAACAACTGGGGCCTGATGTTTATGTGTCAGGTAAACGGGGTTGTCTCGTCAGTATTTTTTCTAAATAAACACCGTTTTATCTGCTTTCCTGAAGGTTTTTCCTGGCTGCTGACACAACTGGGGAACTTTGGCTGAGTTCGGACGAAACGGAGAAGAACCTGAAGAAGATTGTGACTATAAATGGTTGGACAGCGCACAATGAATGGCTCAAGTAAGATCCTTTCTATTCTGTTAAATTAATTCTTATAAAGATCACTAGAAAGCACATTGTTACAAGACACTAGTAAAGTGAAAAAAAGTAAAGTGGTGCAGTTATATAGCGTCCTTATCACAACGTCTCAAAGGCGCTTTACAATGATCAATTTACCCCCAGCGGACTGGAAGCATATATAGGCGCAAATTGCAGCCGCTTCTAAGCAGTCCATGCATGCTGGTACTCATTAATGATGATGCTGGTACTCATTAATGATGATGATGATGACGACGATCATCATCGTCATCGTCGAAAAAAGTGCATTTTTCATCGAGCAAGGTAAACGCAAGTTTTGCGTACAATGATCAAACTACAGTGAAAAGATCCACCGTTGAAGAGGAAATGCAAATGTACTATAACATTCCCAATCCTAATCGTGAAAAGCTTGCACCCCAAAATAATCCTTCAGAAAACATTCCCAATCCTAATCGTGAAAAGCTTGCACCCCAAAATAATCCTTCAGAAAATCTGGAAATCAGCGAATGTCAAAAATACCATAATACTCTTTGTTTGTCCCTCCAAAATTTTGCATAAGCATTATTTTTATTTTCTCTTTGGACTTATGATAGTCTCAAGAGAAACTGGAAACAATGGTTATGTAAAATTTTGGAGGGACAAACGAAGAGTATTATGGTATTTTTTATACTGGCTGATTCCTGCACGTCATTTCTAATGGTCTATCTTCATAAGAGAAATTAAGCCAGTTTGGAAATACCAAACCCCTGCACATTTCGGCATAAAAGCAAGCACGTATTCAGAATACAATAGAATTCGAATGCAAGTTCTTGCAACTATTTTTAATAACAAAAGAAAAAAAATTGTTTGCTTTTTTTTATTCGATTCTGACGCGTGCATGTGTTTTTTTGAAACAATGCGACTAGAAACTGACACTCATATTGAAATGTTTGGCTTGGGAGGGTCGCTTTTGTTTGCTGTGTTCTGCAAATACCACCATTTAAGTTGACGGTGTTTGTAAAGCGATAAAACAGGAGCAAGGGACGAATTTCAGTGATAACACTGACTTAATCTTTTTGTCAATGAAAGAAGCATTGACAGAAAATGACAAATATGTAGAAAGCAGAGCTGGCTGAAGGTCAGCTTCGAGTAAATAAGATAGACAGACATTCGTTCCTTTGTGTTAATATTCTGATGTCTTTTAAGCTTAAACGGTCAGGTCTGTCGATGTCACTTAATTACATTTAGTTTAGAATGACCCTTTATACCAAAACTCATAACATTGTGTCAGTATTTTCACAGCCTTCTGAATCGTATAACGAAAAAAAAGGTGGTGTAATTTTTATCCGTCGGCAATGGTTTACTATTTTGTAAAATGCATGCAGTTTCCCAGAAACGTGAGAGCAATATTCGTTTTTGCTTTCATTTTAATCGATTAAAATGACTTTTTGTAACCGTATTCGTCATAAAAATAGAAGTCACGGTAAAAGCCCATCGATTGTCCCTGAGGCCCGTTTCAAACGTCGGACTTTTCGCGTGCCGAATCTAATGCAAATGAGAAAAATTGTTTTCGCTCATTTGCATTAGATTCGGCACAAGAAAAGTTTTACGGTTGAAACGGGCCTAAAATATTACATTTTGATTAGCAAGTTAAATGTTTTCGTTGGTATTCTTAATCAACCGTTGACAGCTGTATTCTAAACTTAGTGTATTTGCATATAAGCTGAACTAGGATTATCTCAAATTTTCGCTGATACTCCAAAGGACATTTGAAACCGCCAGCACATTGTTGGAGAAAACAGCAAATCATGTCTGAGCTTGTTTAAATTTATGATCATTTATAAGTAAATCCAAGACACAATAAATATCTCTTCGAGACCTGAGACTTTTTGATTCTCTTAGACTCGTCTGGCGTTGGATTCGGAAAATCCTCTCAACTTTTCTTTCTCTCGAATTAGAAGTAAAACTGACAAGCCGACGTTTGCTGTTACATCGAAAATTTATCACAAAGGCTTAATTTTGCTTGCCGATACTCAGATTTAAAATCACATATAAATGTTATAGAAATGGCTACCAGTCGTTTAATAATGATGCTAGATTTCCTGAATGGCAAAATGCAATTTTCTACAAGTCTTGATTCTTAACCTGACCTAAATATTCGTTATCCACGAACTCTAAGGAAACACGCTGAGTTTTATGAGGTTGCCTACAAAATCTGTGTCAGCCTATCGGCGTCGAAGGTGGTGTAAATTCGTATTCTGAGGGAGAGCACGATGACAGTATATCTGGCGGGAGTTGAGAAAGAGTCAGCGTTCCGTCCCCTAAGATGGAATCCAGGGATTCCATACTCCACGAAAGAGACGGCGATGTAGTAAAAATTGCCTTTCTATCAGTTGAAGTGAGCCTTAGCGTTGGATAGATGACCTGTAGGTTGTTTCTTTCCAATTTATGTCCCAGGATTATGTTCTTTTCCGGTGGTCTTGGTTGTCTTGGGGTCAACTTCATGCGGCAAATGTTCAGGCTTTTTTCCTCCTGAAATTTAGTCCGGTTTTCCGTTATTTGAAGATCAACCACTCGCAGTGATTTCAAGAGTTTCTGAGTGGCGGTTAGGTCAGTGTGAGATCTTGAAATCTTCACTTTGGCAGCCTCACTCATAACGTTTATCTCTTGCGTACAAATTGAGTTTAAGGGTGACGTTTCGACACGTGGAAGGCTTCTAATCGTTGATTTTCCGTAAAGATTATTATGCGAAAAGCTGCGTTTGCAAAGACTGAAAGTCCTGTTTAAATTAATCCGAGGTAGCTGTAACGAAGTCTTCAACTGGCTAAATTTGCTTTGGTTTGGTGGTGGTAACGATTCCGCATTAGTTTTCTCCTGATTTAGCTTTGCCATCGCGGGAAAGTTGGGATTTCTACTCCTTTGCTCTTTTCGTCTTTGTGTGAATATCTTTCTCCCTTTCTCGGTTGAATTGCTTTTACTTGCGTCCATAAGCAACAAGAAAATTCACTCCTTTCATTTGTTTTGGTGATCGATGAAACTTTTTACGCTCACGAACTTTGCATCATTCTGACTTACATGCCAAATTTTTGTAATATTTGTTTTATCTTTTTCTGTTTACATTTTTTAAAAAAGCATTATATCTGACAGCTCGTAAAAGGTATTACGTTAGTGCAGTTTCAAAAAAAAAATCATATCTCCTTGAGCAAAAGGTGGAGAGTGCAATTATAGGCGCTAAAAATATATATGCCGGATTTAAACTGATTTGTACATGTCATGCACGGCAGTTCTGCATCACATTTAAGACCTCGAGGAAGCCAAGAGTTTGTTAATGTAATACAACACTCACACGGCTTCTATGGTCTTTTCAACGCCATCTTTTAGTGTACACGTTTCTCTGTTAGTTTTTCGATAAAATCAAACGATTAGCTGGCGGAACTCAGGAGAAATTTGTATCAGAATAACAAACCATTTCTTTTGTTTTACGTATTGTACCATTAAAGCTTATTTCAATTAGAGTGCCAGGGTTTCCAAATTCTATATTTCAATATATTTTAAATTCAAACTTTTCAGCTACATGTAAGTTGCTTAACAATGATATTGGCCTCGGACTGTAAGTCTTAGCTTTTTCAGTAATTGATTTGATAGAGGAAAAATGTCCAGGTTGTGATCTTCAACGGCTTATGATGTTTATTCATTATCGACATGAGAAAAGTAGAATGGAAAGAAAAGGGGACGTTAAGAGGTCCTTCAATTTTTTTCAAAAGAATCAGCATCGGTTTTATAATTATTTCAAGTGGTTTTTGTTTTGTTTTGTTTTTTTTTTTTTTTGTTTTGGTGCGGGAAAAGGTATATGAGCTATCAGCAAAACTCAGACATGCAAATTAATCTCGAACAAGTGCATGTTCGGCGATTTGGAGCCAGTTTGCTGACGAATATGCAGGAGCTTTCATATTTAAATTTTTGCTTTTTTTCTGGTATACCGCGTATTTTTGTTGGTATTTTTCACAACCCGTGCTTTTATAATTGTTTTTGCTTTTATGTTTGGAGAAACACGTTTGAATACAATGAGTACTCGCTCGTGTTTTCAACATCAAGTACCGTTAATGATCACTTAGCCACTTAGATTTAAGAAAAATCATAAAATGAAAGAATCAGTCGTGAATTGACAAGAGAAATTATGGTGAAAAAAAAGGATAATAATAAAAATAAATAAATGGGAAAGCCCAAGAATCGAGTTTCATGTTAGGAAATTTAAGCATATTAACCATTGATACTTAGAAGACAAAATCGCCTTGAAATCAATTGCCAAGGCAACTCTCTTCAATAACCTTAATCAGTCGCTTTTACATTCTGTTTTCCCAATACATTTCATGTGATAATACTCAGGGGATTTGATCCTTTGTCTTGTTCATCAAAAAGAGTGAATACAAGCATGAATATGCATGCACTCTTCTCAAAGAACAAAACAAAGGACCAAATCTCCTGAGTGTCGTCATATGATCTGAACAAAATGCACAAGCGAATAAGGTCTATTCACACCAAAGCATAACATTCACCAAATCGGCTAATTGCGTCAGACAGAGTTGAACGAATACTATTTTCGTCGTTTTTCGAGATCCCTCGCGTTGTTTTTGATGACGTTGTTTTCGATGCCAGTTGATTTCAAGGGTTTCGACGAACTATCCGACTGGCGGACTGGTTCGCATTTCGGCAGGATTTGATGGGATAGAAAGGTAGCCATAGTGATCACAGGCATCCCGTCATGCCAAGGCGCTCGTTCGGGTATTTTTTCTTTCGCCGTTTTAATTTTAATTTTTAATTTCGCTAAGGTGAGTGAATTGTGTCGATTGGTTCGCAGTATCTCCAGCCAATATGATTGATACTTCTTAACAGAACATCAGAAAGCTGTGTACTGGTGTGTTTTCTCGGAAACAGACTTTGTTTATAAACTGTTTTGTAAATCCTAGGGTTGACTTCAAAACGCAACTACTACAACTTTTTAGAAAAATAAATAAGTGGTCGACAGACCATGTATAAAAAAATAGTGTTCTTTCCAGTATTCATCTCCATTGCTTCCAAAGTGATTGTCAAACGCACTTCAATAATCCGAGATAACTACCAGGATCATGATGCTCTATTATTATATAGACAGGAATTTTTTTACTTGAAAATACACCACTCATAAAATTCATACGAAACTAAATCCGGGACCCGAGTGGCATGTTTTCCATATCCTCACAGGTGAGGATGTTGATGACGTCATTTCCCGCCTTTGCATGGTTGTTTATGCAAACAGTCAGTGAAAATTGGCGAGCGATAGATTCGTGAAGTTCTCTGAAGCTGACGTAAAATAGTTTTCGGAAAAACAAAGAAAATTCTAACACGAAGAATAAAACTTCATGCAACATAGTATTATTATAGGAATTCCTTGCAAGTGAAGACGAAATGCGAAAATTGAAGAAATTAAATTCCTGCGGCCGAAGAATTTGCGATAAAGTTTGTACTCGGTGTTAGAAAGAAAAATGTCGAGTAAAACACTCCTGTCTATATAATAAAAAGAAATTGCACGTTAGCTCGAAGATATCAATCTTATGTTCTTGTGACAAGAACAGTACCTCACTCGTTCGCGTTGTCATAAAATTCATATCTCCTCGCCACCGTGTAATATCCTCTATTTCTATTCCACGTCATCTCATTTTGACACAAGATGCCGAGGAGCATACATTAGGAAACAAAGTCGTTATTTTTCAGATTCCCCGAACAAAAATCTGATCGTATTCACCTGCGGAAAGGTAAATATTATTACATTGAAGCGTATCAGAAGTCTGATAAACTGGCTGACTGTGTATCAGTGGCAGTGGAGCTTCCAAGTGGCCACTTTGAAGGACCAATCAAACGAGTGCATTTGAGCTGGAGATTGCCAGGTAAGACAACAAATGCACTAATGGCTGCATTAGTGGAGGACACATAAGTAGATACTCACTCGTGCATTACCACAAAATTAATGCTAATTTAAATGTGATTGGCTCCGTTTTTATTGAAGGCAAGGATACAGAGGAAATCGCTAAAAGACTCTTTAGTGTACTTCTTACAATGAAGTAACTGTGGTATGCAATCGAGGGTTGCTAGTTTGTTTGGAAAAATAACTAGTTGAGTAAGACTTGGCGCTGCAAACCT
>OX421445.1:9332771-9337771 GCA_949126865.1 Montipora capitata | reverse complement strand
AAGAAAAGAAAGAAGATTGTTTTTTTTTTTTTACCTTATAAAACTCGATGGGCCGATTATTTCAACAGAGTTCAACCGGGAGTTCAAGAACAGCGTTTCACCTGAGTCATTTTTATGATGGACTATCACAATACGTTATCAAAAGCAGCGTAAAGAAGGGAAGAGCAAAGAATAATTAGCAACTATTCACCGAAGTGGACGTAGCTAGTGGTAGATATTTTCCGACCCGCGAAGCGGCGAGGTAAATATCCATCGCTATCCACCGAGACTGAGTGAGGAAAAAGTGAGAAAATAGAGCAGAAAAAAATATGATTTTAACTCGTTTATTCCTGCAATGATGACAGTAGTGTCGGGCCCAAATTCCGCGCGGGTTGCTCGGCGGTGAATAGCAAAGGATATTGGGAGTTTGAGTATCCAATCAAAGCGCGCCTTCAACACAATGCGCTGTTTTAGTATGTACTAAAAGCGTTTATCCATTGGAGGCAACTCTTTTTTATAAAGGTCTGGAAGTTAAATAACTTTTCAAAACCCTTGTCTAACTCAGACGTCTTTCACGTAACCCGCTCCAAATCTCTGAAGAGCGTTATAAAGAGTCGATCGAAGGTTACAATAAGGGAGCCTTCCGATGTTTGTTGTGACTATTGGAGTTTTTATTTCTATGTGTTCTTTCAGTTTCTAAGCCAGATGCGGAAAATCCCATCGTGAAGAAAGCAAAGATTCCAAAACCAGAGCTCAAGATCGACAGTCAGAGCTATCAGAAAAACAGCAGCAACCTTGATCTGATTGGTAGGTTTTGTCTTTGTCCATCTGTTTTGTTGCTTGATTTGAAAATATACAATACATCCAATGAAAAATGGGAACATGAGTCCTTTAGCTAGGGGGCGGAGACTATTTCGTGTACACAGCGTGCTTTGCAAAAAAGGTGCGCACGATCCCACGGATTCGTCTCCGAACATTGAATGGGTTCTTGAATACCTCATGGAATTAAAAGTGATGCGGAAGGGAACCTGCTCATCATGATCAACGTCATAATCGTCGTCGTTACCGTCATCATCGTCATCTTCATGATCATTGTCATCATTATCAGCATCACCATCATCACTTCATTTAGCTTGTATCTCTGACGTTCTCAGAGAACAGACCATAACACGGAGAATTCCATTCCCTATTCCTTGCGAATAGCTTGTGGGTGTTGTAACATTCTAGTGCATTATCTTTCTTTTAGAAATGACTGTAACTGAATTTAGTCATTTCAGAAACGTACCCTTTTTTCGCTCAGTTATTTAAAGACTCTTAGTGTTTGTCCATCCGCTCGGGGATTTGAGCCCACGACCTTGCGCAGCCTCATCTTACTTTAGATCATTTTCACCACAGCAGAAAACACTCCTGAAGAAAAGAAGCAAGACGTGCTCTTACTTTTCCAAAAAGTCGGGTGTTACAAGGATGATAGACTAAAACACGATCTACCGGACAAAGCTGCCGTTAAATCGGTCACTCAAGAGGACTGCGTACGGTCATGCGCACTTGAAGAGAAGGGATACTCTTACTTTGGGTTACAGGACGCTGACAGCTGTTACTGCGGACATCGATATGGCAAATACGGCAAGGCGGACGAAGCGCTGTGTAACATACCTTGCAAAGGAAACGATAAGGAAAACTGTGGGGGCAACTCTACAAATATGGTCTTTTTCTTTGGCCTAGGTAAGTGAAAATGTCCACCAAATCACAACTCGATAGCCTGTACGGCAGATACCACGCAGTGCTTTAAAACAATTTCATTGGAGCGGTGTAGGATAGAGCGCACAGAGGGCCACAAGTTTATCAGTAACTCTAGTTCACTGTCACGTGTTACCCTCCTAAAATAAGGAGCTTTACCTTTACTTGTTAACGTAATTAAGCCTAAGCGTTTTCCGCAGTCCGAAGTCTTTTCGAATTAGTAATTAAGGAACTATTCCCTATTAGAAATTGCCGAATTATCGTTTGGCAAGGCTCCAATGAACTATTTGCATTCTAACTACCAGGAGCTCATGACAAGAAGCGAATAACTGGTACTCTCCTTTCACTGATCCTTCTCTTAGACTTTTTGTTTCTTTCTAGTTTAATCTATACATGTCTGACGTAGATGGAGACAATGTGCATTGATTGGCTAAGAGGCCTAGGCTTTTGTGATTGGTTCAGAAAACTATGGGCACAGAACATATACAACAGAAACAGTGAAGCCTTGCCCTAAACAGAAACCTGTCTAAATTAATGAAATCAGAGGTTGAACTCCATCCGCTATGACGAAGGGCTAAGGCTCGAAACGTCAGCTTTCCAGATCGTTCACGGTGGTATTTCGACCTTTATCAACCCGTTTGATAAAACCAAGTTTTCATGTTGGAAAGAACTGCTTGCTATCATCGATACTTGACTGTCCTGAATATAGATGGTCTGTGAGAACAATAAGAGGGATTTGGGAGTTGTAGGCCCCAGAATTTGTGAAATATTTCGATCTAAATTGCACAAAGGCTGAAATTTCCAGGACTAGCTGATTATACAATGCGCTTCCAATTTTGAGTGCTGATTCCTCGGAGAATTGATTACAGAACAACGGGCTTATGCTATTGAGGCAGAATTTGTGAGATTCGCTTTTTCGCTTCTTTAGCTTTTTTGGTTGTTTTCCAATACAGGTCCCGTCATCCCGCCTTGGGAATTGATCTTTCAAAAAAACATTTGCCGCTAACATGAACCAAAAGAGATGACAGAACAGTTCCTTTGAGAGAGACTTAATTGTCACATGATGAAATTGGAAATTAACCTTCAAAGCTGAATAGTAGGGTTCGATTTTGATGTTCGAGATATCATCGCAGTGAAATGAGCAAAAGTAGTTGCGAAAGAAGGAATTCAGGCTTTGAGCTAAAGAGGTTTACTGTATCTCTCAGATGGGACGCAAGCGCTATGATTGGTCATGTTAGTGTACCACATTCTACAGCACGGCTTGCTTGACTTCAGGGATCATACTTTGGAGTTCTCTCCTACTTGCATCAGTTGGAAAGAGATACGATAAATTGTCACTAGGGTGCGGGATTGCAGAAATCAACCTTGCGTCACATTAGCACCTAATTATTAAAACAAAACAGCGCATTTTATCATACATCGTTCCTTTAAAAGCTCTATTAATTTTTCGTGATCCCGCACCTCCCTCAAATTGTTTAACTGATTCAATTCGGGCATTAGTTTAAATACGGAGAGCCCTATTTTACAGTACGGCTCCAAAAAAACACTTTTAGTGAAAGACCGAAAGAAAGAATTTTCAGGTTGGTTTTCACTCTTTGATCAGTAGCCAAGATTTTCTTTTCAAAAGAAACAAAAGAACATGTTTCGTATAAGTGTAATATTGAATTGCAGGAGGATTAGTTTTGGAAATCGGGGGCGTTCCTGCTTTGGCCCGCCGTGATTTCTTGTAAAAAACAAAAGTTGAGCAAGACAAGTTAGTCTGACTTTTAAATTCTTTTTCTATTGCATCTTCGTAAGAGCCCTTAAACAATTCTTGTTTTGTTTTTGTGCATACAAGCTCACTTAATGTGTTCTTAGGTACAAACTACAATGTTAGTACATTAACTGGAGACGTGGAGGGAGCCGACACCAACGCCAAAGTGTACATAACATTATATGGAGAGAAAGGAGATTCGGGTTTCCGGAAACTCGACACAAAACATTTTGGAAGAGGAAAGTAAGTGAGACTTTGAAGGGAAATGATTCAAATTAGGATCGAGGTGAATGGTATAATTTACTTGGAGAGATCACAATAGTATCAACTGCCTTTGCATATTCAACTGACCTTCTTTTTCTCTGTTTTTCTTCTTTTATCTTTTTCTGTTTTTCCTTCAGCAAAGAAGACAACTCTGTCGCCCTGCTTTGTTTTCTCTGAAATCGCCCGTCTAAAGTATCTCCTAGTGCCGAACCTATTTAGTGCCATGAAGGGGGGTGGGAGCTTTTTAAGTCACTTTTGAGTTGTTAAGGAGATAGTAAGAAGTCTTAGTTATTTCTTCAAGGAAGAACATTCCGTACCTGATGTGACGTCACAACTTGAATTATATCGAAACCCCAGTTACCCTTCGGCCCAACCACTCAGTCATTTCAGGAAAGCGTAACAGAATACCATAATAATCTGCATAAAGGTCTATCTCTTATGTAGAAACAGTCAATGAGAAATCCCTGTAGGTTACATAAAGATGTCCAGGTTGCTCTAAAGATGAAAGCGGTTCAGGCTAGATTGAGACTTCGGTACTCACTGCTTGATCTTTAATAGGAAAGACACTAATACTCTGGTGTTACCTGATCTTGGTAAGCTGAGACAAGTACGAATACTTCACGATAACTCAGGAACAACACCAAGCTGGTTCCTGGAAAAGGTACATGTTATTGCTCCCTTATATCCCTTCCCAACGAAGGAGCAAGCTCTTTAGGTCAGTTAACTTTGTCAGTGTCACGTCGTAAGTCAATAGCTTTTTCATGGATGTGTCTGGCTTCGTTTGTGTTGGACAAGACGAATGACTTGTACTCTCCATTGTTTTGTAAGTAAAGAGGAACTTTCTGAGGCTCTCTGAAACTGTTCAATTAGCAGTCAGTGTGCCGTCAGATATTATAATTAGACACATTGATGAGGATACTGCAGAAAAAAAAGGAGCTAACAATAACGTTCACCATAGCTGACTGTTTTACTCAATTTAAATTCCATAAGTGGGTAGGAGCTAGATGGAGTCCCTGACGAGGAGTTTTCCTTGAAATTTTTAAATATTTGTGTCGGAGACACGGTTCGGAGTTCAGTGATATTTCTCGGATAAGTAGTTAAGGGGTTACTTAATGTAGTAGTTAAGTAGGGGATACCCTTAAGCTGGTGACACACGGTTCAACATCCTGCAACACTTGTTGCTCAACAAATGTTGAACCATGTTGCACAGACGTGTTGAACGGAATAGAGCTGATCTCTAATTTCGTTGAACAGCGCTCAACGTGTT
>OX421445.1:9315271-9325271 GCA_949126865.1 Montipora capitata | reverse complement strand
CTGGCCGGAGGCAAACCAGTTGGCTATTTACAAGTGCAGCTGGGAAGTTGCACTAGGGACTACCAGGAACAAATTCAGCGAGTAGTCAGAGCGGTTCTTGAACCCGGGATCTCCGGATCTCAAGGCAAGCGCCCTAACCACTGGGCCACACTGCCTCCTTAGTTGCTCACTGAACGCGGTTACCCCTCTTTCTTATTGCTGAAAAGTGATTAGAAGGCAACGGTGAAACATTCGGCAGAGTTTAAGAAAATTCTGACCAGCGGATTCAGAGACACCTTAAAAAATTCACAGAATTAAGGTGGCTATAAATCCACTGGACAGTTTTTTTTTTTAACTTTTCAGAAAGTTTTACCTTGCCCTTCTAATTACCGTTCAGAAATACAAAATGGGGATCACTGAGTTCGTTTTTGAGATATAAGCAACTAAAGACAAAATAAAGGGTGTATTTACAGAACTTGCCCGTTGCCACGGTGACATATTACGTCACAATAATGACTGTATATTGTTCAGCAATAAATCGTCTTTCATTTGCTACCACAATATTGCTAATACATGATACAGCGTTGTGGTGCCAATCCTTTTAATAAGAGCGTCACTTGGAAGCGTTGAAACTGGTTTGAGCCACCTTAATGCACATTCAAAATTCCCGTGAAATTAGGCCTTCCAGTGGAACTGGTACTTAACCGTGCAGAATTCCCCAAACCGTTTAGTTCTTGCAAGTCCGTCACCCAAGAGTAAGATTTACCCAAATTGGCCTAGTCCCCGTCACCGTCAGAAAAGTGTTTGTTTTTAGACCAAATCGGCTAACTCAATGTACCCAATTCAAACCCTTTGGGTAAAAAACGTTTTGTTACAGGTATTTCCATATCATTTACAATAGATGTGAATGCTACATAATAATGCAAAGACAATACACAAAGAATCTTAACCCTGGGAGATCTGAATTAGATACAATATTTGGTCTATTGTTTATTTCCCGCAAAACCTGGTTAAAAATATACTCTTGGTTCTTCGTAAAAAAGGAGTTGGGGCGCTTGTTACCGATCGTAAATTATATGGTCCGTTGTGCGTGGCGCGCGGAACAAGGGAGCTGAGAAGAGGAGAGGGGGAACTCTTCTTAATAAACTGAATACATACACCTTATTCCAAAATGGCCGCCATATAGATATTCTTTTGTTTTTATTGAAATTAGACCTTGATGCCTCGTTCAAGGCAAAATATTCTTTTGAATTTTCAGCACAAGAACGAGGCATCAAGGGCTAATTTGAATAAAAACAAAAGAATATTTAAATGACGGCCATTTTGGAATAAGGTCTATTCTTCCTCGATAATGTGAGATAAAGGGGTGCGAAGCCACATTGCTCGAGGGCATCATTAAACTAGCCTGCGAACACTGACATATTTCCCTCGAAAAATCGAGTGGTTAAACGATTTCTGTGATGTAATTTTTTTAGCCAATCAGATTTTGGCTCATAAATCTCCAGAACCAACACTCATGGAACACGCAAAGTACTTGCGCGTTGCCCACGTAAAAAAGAAGTCAAATTAAAGGCGGGCAATATGGAGGATGCGATTCAAAAAGGTTATGACATTTTCCGTATCAAAACGTTAAGGGGAATACGATCGATCAAGTGTGTTGCGGCCGAGAAAAAACGCGATGTTTTCGTCAATTTACGTACACGATTTGGAAAGTCCTAACTTTACGTAGCCTTTCTTGTGATGTTTTTGTCCGTGCGGTTCTCTTCTGAGAAAAATGTTGTGATTGTGATTTACTCATTACCAATTCTTTTCGGATTGTTTTACTGGAATATTCTCCAGTAAAATGTCTTTTGATCTCCTTTTCTCTGATTCTGGAAGAGACAATGCCTTCAAGTTAGCGCCTTGAGTTTTCGCTTTAGGAAGCGGTGTTGATGTAAACATTTCAGTATACATTAAGCCCCCACTGAAACTTCCAAAGGCTTCTTTAAGACCTTTTTGGTCTTCGTGGTGCAAAAACAAGCGCTTCGATCTGTGAAGGGCTAAGAATCCCCAACTCAATCGCCCTTATGCATATTCTGGGACATACAACGGCGCTCAGGGCGATTTTACTGGTTGGTTAGGGCGACACATTCAAGCAAGCTTCACCAAACGTTAAACGCAGACATTTCTCCGCATCCAGTGCTCTGCTTTAATCTTAACCTCGAAGAGTAATGTAACCGTCAAACTGTCTTTCAATTTATTCCACCAAATCGTCCACTTTACGTACAGCATTCTTGTATTGTATAAATAGCATTTCGTGTGGCAGCTAGCGCACGTAAATCGGTTCGAAATATCAAAGAAGAGATTTCCAAAACACTCTTACGAAACACATTTATCTTCTCCTTTGCAACCAAACATTTTGTCCGTCAAAGAATGCAACCTTTGCCACGGCAGGGAATCTAACTTATTGGCATGTGCCTTTCAAAGGTCCCTGAATATCTTAATGACCAAATTGAGTCAATCCATAGCCTGCGAACGCAGACGTATTTCCGGCGGTCGTTTCTCTACCCCGAAAAATAACGTCTGCGAACTCGAGCTGCTAAACGATTTCTGTGACGTAACCGCCTTTGTTGTTGTTGTTTTTTTTTTTTGGCTAATCACGTTGCATGTAAGAAGAGAGAGTGGCGACCTTTATCTCTAATTAATGTTGACGCAAAAATAATCTCTAAAGTTTTATAGCAAAACGCTTGGGAAAAGTACTGCCCCTTATAATTTATGCGGATCAGAATGTATTTGTTAAAGTAGGTCTATATTCGATGCAGTCAGAACAATTGATGATATGATTGATTTTACAAAGCGTAATAACTTATCGGGTTTTTTGATAGCAATAGATTTCAAGAAACCCTTCGATACATAAAATCTTAATTTTTTGTTTAGAGCACTTAACAAGGCTAATTTTGGTCGTTCTTTTATACACTGGATTCGAATTCTTTATAACAATGTGTCCAGTTGTGTAATGAATAATGGTTTCGCCACTGCACCATTATTTACGTTGGGTTGAGGGGTCAGGCATATGAGGGGTGATCAGGGTCAAAATTCAGTTTTGCTATTCCGCAGTTCGATTTTGCAATGAGATTGCGCTGCTATCTTATTACGCAATTTGTTCGACTTGTTATGACTCGCCAGCAAATCAGATATAGGCTAGATATAGGAAATCAGATGACACACGTCCTTGTCGTAACCCTGGTAATGTAGCAATGTGCTACAGCAGAGTGGCAATGGTGAAGGCGAGAATCCGGCGCCTTAATAACCGGAACCCATGGCTAAGGGAAGGAACCCTGGCAGAAAATACACTGGCCCTCCAGGTTATTGGGGGTTTAGCGTGGGGCTAACAACCCCACCGAGGAAAAAATGCTACTGTTACAGAAACACAGAGGAAGCACCAAACACACACCAGCTGTCTTGTAGGATGGAGTTCATCCTGTAAACGTATGACGTCGGGTGGGGAAAGCCAGTCTGAACGGATAACTACACCACCGATTCTCCTTTCTCCAAAACAGCGCATAACAATTGCAGCCTGGAATGTAAGAACGATGTACGAACAAGGCAAGGTGACGATAGAGATGAAGAGGTATAACATCAGCCTACTTGGCATCGCAGAGGCAAGATGGACTCAAACGGGCCAATGTCGTCTCGCCACTGGTGAACTGATACTATACTCTGGCCATACCCACGATAGGGCACCACACACTGAAGGAGTAGGATTCATGCTGTCCAGACAGGCAGAGAAGGCTCTCTTTAGCTGGGAGACAGTAAGTTCTAGGTTAATAACAGCCACATTTAGAACGAAACAGAAAAGGATCCTCGCCAGATTCATCATGTGTTATGCACCTACTAATGAGGCTACTGATGAGGTAAAGGACCAGTTTTATGGGAACCTCAAAAACGTGCTGGGCAACAACAGACCCCAAAGATAATTGACCGTCTTGATGGGAGATATGAATGCCAAGATTGGAAGCCGCAACATCGGCTATGAGGACGTCATGGGGACACATGGAGTAGGTGACATGAATAATAATGGTGAGAGATTTGCAGTTTTGTGTGCCGAGCATGAGCTGGTGATAGGAGAGTCCGTTTTTCCGCACAAAAGAGCCACTTGGGTCTCGCTTAACTATACAACTGAAAACCAGATAGACCACCTCTGCATATCAAGGAAGTTTAGAAGAACACTGCTGGACGTGAGATTGATTAGGGGAGCAGACGCTAGCTCAGATCATTATCTCTTGGTAGGTAAATTTCAGGTCAAGTTGAAAACGTCAGCCAGATGCGTCTCAAATAGGGTGAAATATGATATCAACTTATTTAAAGATCCTTTTATTGCACAGCAATTTTCCATCACGATCAGGAATAAATACCAAGCTCTCCAAGATATGCAGGACCCTGAGGACCCAATGGGATAGCCTAAAGAAGGTTTGGACTGAAACAAGCGAGGAAGTACTTGGTCGAAAGAAACAATCAAAAAAAGCTTGGACATCTAAGGACACCATCTCTAAGGTTGTCCTAAAAAGATCAAAAAAGGAGAACCTTAACAGAGCACGCACAAGATTGCAAAAAGAAAGGGCCCATGCCGAGTACATTGAAGCAAATAAGGATGTTAAAAGAAGCGTGAGAGAGGACAAGAGGAAGTATATTGATGACCTAGCTAAGGAGGCAGAAACGGCAGCCAAGCAACATGACATGAAGACACTCTATGATACAACAAAGCAACTCTCAAGTAGATGAAGGGGTAGTTTCTAAAGAAACTGTGGTGCTGCGTCGGTGGGGAAGTAGTATACAAAAATTTGGTTTTATCAACGGAGTTAATAATGTAAATTGGCCACCGTACAGAGATTCTAAAAGCTGACGTTTCGAGCGTTAGCCCTTCGTCAGAGCGAATCGAGGGATTATGGGTTACCTACTCTCAAGTAGGTTCAGGGTAATAAACCACCAAATTAGAGACTTAAATGGCTGCCTACTAACAACAACTGAGGACCAGCATACAAGATAATCGCAGATAATAGTGATGGTTGGGGAAATACTGAAGGGTATAAATTAAAGTAAATTAACCCGATCGGAGCTTAATCCAATATCCGTGGGGTATGCACATTTGTGAACACTAACAACAACAACAACAAATGACACCAGACTGGTTTTAAGACGTGGTATGCCTTCGACGCATCGTTGGTCCGAAAACAAGAGTTGTTTTGAAAACGAAACAACGCACCATCAGTGTACAACAAAGATTATACATGTACCGGTCCTACATTTTTTTGCATGCAGTGTTGTTGACAGTAATTGAAGCTTTATCAAATTCACAAACAAATTTCTAAAAAATAATACGTGCAGTGCTCCTTTGTAGACTCGTTAACATGAATAGAGTGTAGTACTTTGTCTTGGTTTGTGTTTGCGCTCGGAGTTGTTTTGCAGGACACCCCTTTCACAGCACAACTCGGGAGCAATTGTTAGATCTTCTAAAATAGTTACATCCAATGAACCCCGGTGGCTTGTTGAGTTTTTACATGGACCAATGCAACGCTACATTTACCGAACAATATGCATGCCACAAAGTGTTTTGTCACTGATCACGTACTCGATACATTATCCTTCTTTCTGGTGGGTGGTTTAGCAAATTATAAAAAGTCTATGAAATGAGGAAGATCTAATCATTTGTTTAACACCATGGGTAGTGCTGCAAGCCGCGTGTATGGAAGCTCATCGCCCACAGTTCCTTTAATTGACTTACGTCAGAGAATGCCATGTTTAGTTCTGTGTTGCGGTAGCGAAGTTCACAGCGAATTGAAAGATGTCACCGACATTCACGTAGAGGAAAATGCAAAAGAAGAAGAAGAAAACGAGGACCCTAAATCAGACGAATCAACTATTACAGAAACTGTATTATGATGAGGATCGACCATTCGCTTTATGGGAGGTCGACAAACTGTACCGTGCGGCGCGCCGTTATGGTTTGAAACGCACGCAAGTACTCAATTGGCTCCGGCAAAAACCTGGCTATACCCTACAAAAACATGCAAGAAAGCACTTTCGTCGTAACCGAGTGATTGTGTTTGATATAGATTCGAAGTGTCTGGTGGACTTGGTTGAGTTACAACATTTGAGTCGGTGGAATAAAGGATACAAGTATCCACTGACCTGTATCAATGTCCATTCCGAATACGCGTAGGTGGTCCCCTTGAAATCCGAAACAGGTGCCTCGTTAGTGGTGGCCTTTGAAAGCATTTTCCAGGAAGGTCGAAAACCTGCGAAGTTGCAAACAGATGCCGGAACCGAGTTTAAGAACAAGACTTTTCAAGCCTTCCGAAAAAAAGGAGAAGGTACACCATTTTGTATCGTACAACGAAACTAAGGCTCAGTGGTTGAAAGATTCAACCGCACTTTGAAGCAACTGATTTGGTGTATGTTCGCCACCAGCAGCTCGTACCATTTTTTGGACCACCTGGACGATTTGGTCAATGGGAATTACAATCAAAACGAGCATCGTAGCATTAAAATTAAACCGGCGGATGTTCATGAGAATAACGCATCGAAGGTGTGGAAGAATTTGAATGTATGGAAATCTGTTTAAAAAGCCAACAAAGTATAAATTCGAAGTGGGAGATCAAGTCAAGATCAGTAAGCATAAACGCGTTTTTGAAAAAGATTACTTACCATCCTGGACGGAGGAACCCTTCACTGTTGCTTAGAGACTTCCGCGCGACCCACCCATGTATCGTCTAAAGGAAGCAGACGGTGACTGGATTCAAGGCACTTTTTACGAATTTGAGTTACAGAAAGTGATAGAAACGGCAAAACACCTGTTTCGTATTGAAAAAAAAACTAAAACGCTGGGGACAATGAGCGAATAAGGAGGTTTTGGTACATTGTGAAGGTTGGCCAAAGACATACGACAGTTGGATTCCGCATAACCAGTTGATGACTTTATGACAGACATGATTCAAGATAGCGACTTTTACGTGACGCTTTCCAGTAATGCCGTGCAGTAGTAATTTATTTCTATACAATTGCAAGTCTTCCTTTCGTGTAAATCCATCTGAAAGATGAAGAAGATTGGGATGTAGGATTACATCATATCGTGTATCCGCTATCAGTGTTTGACATTACTAACGACTGCAAGCATGCTGGAACGTCAAGGTGACTCCACACCGTTCGTATTATCCGAGGGCAAGTATCATACGGCATTAGATGTGACAGAAGGAATATTAAAATTTCTGAGCAACGCTGACCCAACATCTTAGATTGAAATCACAGTGGACGACGAATGGGATGTAACCTTAAACTCGCAAACTGAAGGACGATGATCACCCTGTCTACAGCTCGCGCGTTGGGATGGGTAACCGAAGACAACATTCTTACACACGGCGTTCGTTTGAATGCTTCACTCACCTCAGAAAATAAATACGGTCATGATTGGTTCATCTTACCAGTTAGCACTTCCATCGCGTATCCCGGTATTTACGCCTTTCCACCTTCGTTGTCGCTTTGCTCGTGTAAGCAGAGGCTGGTTCAAGTTCAAACCAATCTCCTGGAACCGTGGCACGTGGGTGACAAGCGCTTACCTCTCCTGCATGAGATGATACCCCATTTATCCTAAAGTTCTTTTTACAAAGTTTTAAGTCATTTTGCTGTGGTCACAAGCAATAAAATCACGTTGAAAGTAAATGGGGTGGGAAGGCTCTCTCGTATACTCAAATCGTTGAAGCTTCGTCTCGTTAACATGTCTTAATTGAAGTGCCCCAGCAGTGTTATCACTTCTGGCCCCAGCCATTGCAGAAAAACAACATTTACGCGCCAGATACTTCAACCACAGATTGCTTGCTTGAACTCCCCATTCGTAAGATGGTGTGTTGCTACGGTCAACGGCAAGATTGTCGTAAGGAATTGGTAAAGGAAGTCACGTTTATGGAGGGTATACCCTACGACATTCCCGCCTTATTTCCACACCACTGTCGTCCGGATCTGCTCGTGTTAGATGAGGTCGTGAGAAACTGTAGCAATGACGAGCGCATTCTGGATTTGTTCCTCTTTCGATTCCTTTGTCCTGTCTTTCTATTCCAGATCCCGCTCGGCTTTTTTCTTTCCTTTTTTCTATGTATCCCGCAGTCTGCCTTGAACTCCGTACCACTGTAAACCTCTGGATTACTTGTCCCTCTTCTAGACCACTGAGCTAACGTGTCAAATTGCTAATTCACACCTTGATAATGATATTTCTTTGGAATTCTGGACGACAATCTACATAACAATGATAAGTAATTATATAAGCGTGCCGTGCCGACTCCCAACAAATGCACTGATTTTTCTTCTTTTGAAACAAATTCACCCCTTAATAATGCTAACCGTAACCATAATGAGAACTGAAGACACTCCTTAGGCGTAATGTTGAACCCAGTAAAATTCTTTTGGAGGTTAATCGAGTATATCTGTGAATGTATGACTTGCTTTTTTTTTCATACCCCGTGCTGCACACTTAAAAGCACACTGCACGGAAGAGTATACCTCCTTGTGATTGGAGCATCCTTTATAGGAAATTTTTATGCACGAGTTATTGCCGTATAAAATCTTTGAGTCCACGTTAACCCCTCTCTTTAATCAAACTGTGAATTTTAAAACTAGCTAGTAATCCAGAATGGCCGCCGCTCAAGATACAAATTTAAACTTATGGAAACTCTCACGACTTCTTGCCGATCACGAGCGGTGCACAGAGTGGTGCAAAGAGCACAATCTACTCTCGTTGTCAATGAAGTGCCCTAAACCTGAGTAAGGAAACGCACTCACATGGCACAGACGAACTGCATCGGGAGATGGATTTAGAAGAAATTGCAATAGACAAGCTTCAATTCGCCAGAAGTCATGGTTTTCTGGTAGTAAGCTTTCCCTTGAAAAAATATTAGACCTAACTTACGCTTGGGCGCATAAATTCACCACAACACAAGTAGTGCACGAAACCGCGTTAGATGAAAAAACCACCTCGACAGAAACGGTGATAGATTGGGATAACTATTGTCGGGAGATTTGTGCAGACAGAATAATGAAACAACACGCGAGGCCAATACGCGGTCCTGGTACAACTGTTCAGGTTGATGAGTCCAAGTTTGGCAAGATGAAGTATTACAAAGGTCCCTACATCGAAGGTCAATGGGTATTTGGTGGCATTTGCCGCGAAACCAAGGCCTGCTTCCTTGTTCCGGTAGAGCGCAGGGATAAAGAGACACTCTTGCCAATTATCCGCGCTCAAATATTGCATAGAACACGCGTAAGGAGCGACATGTGGAAAGCTTACGATTGCCAACAAGACGAGGGCTATCATCATCTCACAGTTAACCATCGCCTAAACTTCGTCGACCCAGACACCTGTGCCCACACGCAGAGCATTGAAAATACATGGTAGGGAGTAAAACGAAGTATGCCTCGTACAGGAACATCCGTGCATCTGTTTGAAAACTACCTACAGGAGTGGTTGTGGCGTCAGCCAAACAAAAGTGATCCATTCGGAAACATCATTGAGCATGTGGCTGAATGTACAATGTGCGATAAAGAGCCCTCTCTATGCACCGCTCGTGATTCGGCGGAAAGAGCCGTGCATTATACAGGAAAGAAAACAAACCTTCACTTTGCAGTGCTTTGGTGAATAGGACAATTTTAAGAGCAAGAAGAAGGTAGGCATTCAATTTCTGCAAACTTTTATTTGGTCCGTTTGTTTTGTATATGAGAATCTGAACCGTATTTGTACAAAGATTTCTTAAAACTACACTTCTTTCGCTTATTTTAAAATTGACAAATGGCTAAAATTGCAGCAGAAGTGCAAAAACTAAGTTCAAAATGTTCGATTTTCCGTATTTCAGTCAGAAATTCTACCCATTTTTTTGAAGTCCATATAGACTTCGGAAAAAAAAACCAAAGAAGAATAAACAAAGCGCTACAGTCCCAAAGGACGTCTATTGTTATCGCTATTGTTTTCTTGAAACAAAGGACCGTATGCATAATGAGG
>OX421445.1:9282771-9300271 GCA_949126865.1 Montipora capitata | reverse complement strand
CTTGAGTGTTTTGTTTCGTAAAGGCTTCTGGCAACTGATACATACCACATTCAATTCGGTGCATCTTATCAGACCGCCACTGGCCCAGCTGATTTCTGAGGTACTGGACAAGGCTTTGATCGAGCTGCTCGGTGTAGGAAAAGACGCTGTAAGCGGTGACGGCTGAACGAGGCCAAGGAAGGTATTTCTTGAGATCTTCAAGCTGTGTTTTCAGAATCTCAAAGGGGATTGAGATTTTTTTCAGTGTGACTGTTTCCTCCACTTTTAACATGATTACTTCGTAGGTACTCTGTAGGAAGTTGTCAAGAGAGAATTGACTCCATATGTCAATCCAATCATCCCACGCCCTCGCTTGGTGATGCCCACCATATTCATGTAGGAAAGTACGCAGCTGGTCCGTAACCACCTGTGTCGTCCGGTCATAGTAGGCGTCTACAGGATAGAGCACAAAACATCGTCTAAATAAAATACGTAAAATTCACTTATTTTTTATAAGGAAAGCCAGGAAAAACGTAGCATTCAAGTCAAATATATACTCTGTGTATTTTAACATAATTATTCCAAAATGGCCACCATTTTATTAATCTTTTGTTTGCTTGCAAATCAACCCTTGTTGCCTCGTTCAAGGTTAAATAATCTTTTGAAATTTAAGTTTAAGAACGAGGCAAAAAAAGGCTAATTTGCAAGCAAACAGCTGAATACTAAAATGGCCGCCATTTTGGAGTGACGAAAATAAATGTTTTTTGCCTTGTTCAAGTCTAACGTATCTATTCAATGCTCTGATAAAACCATTAAGAAGTCTTTGGCTGATGATCAATTTAATTAAACATTTATCACGTCATTACATATATAGAGAGAGAGAGAAAGAGAGAGAGGGGGGTTGGGATCGAATGAAAAAAATGAGTTTCCAACGAACTTCTCGCATGGTCTTGTTTTAATACTGTGCAGACGTGTCGCCCTTCGGGCTTCTTCAGTACACATTAAAAATTACCTGGTAAAAGCTAAGATTGATCCTGCGTTATTTATACAAAATTATAAGACAAAAGGTGTAAGAAAAAAAGTGTATTAAAAAGTGTATGAAAACGCAGTATGGTTGCATAATCGTATTACGTAATATATACAAATAAAATTTGATAAAAATCTAAGTTACAAAAATGCTCGTTAAGTAAACAGTACGTGAAATAAAAAAATGAAGAAAAAAAGAAGAAAAGAAAAGAAAAGAAAAGAAAAGAAAGAGCTAACTCTATTACGAGGTGAGGCATATTTGCCCGACGCCGAGATTAAGGTTAACAAAAGGACCTTTGTAAATGTAATTGTAAATAGCAATGAAATAAAGCCTCTGCAATAATGCTGGTGCAAAAAGCAACAAAAAAACTACCATCACGACAACCCTGCTGGCAACAGAGCAATCAGTGAAGATACTGGTTAGCCACCGGTTTCCCCGGCGTTATTTAACATTCAAGAACAGGACATACATCGGATATATGGACTGTTAGACTGATTTACTCAAGATTTACCAATATTGTCGATATCAGTGACTCCATTCTTTTTGAACGTATCATTCCATCCAGGCCAGAGTTCGTCAAAGGTTTTGCTTTTCCAATCTGAAGTAAGAAAAAGAAAGAAAGAAAGAAAAAATTGTTGTGGCTTAGTGGCCACTAAAACAAACTTCTCTAAATTATTGCAAATTATTGTCTCTTCCTATAAACTTGATAAGAAGTTACGAGATACGAGATGTAGAATCGCCTCAGTGAGAAACTGTCTTGGGGTTAGTTTTCTCGTGTAAAGAGCCCCTTAATTTCTTTCGCTTACAATTCACCTCAAATAATGAAGCACTTCGGCTGGGCTAAATAACCTTGATACTCAAAGGAAGTTTGTTTGTTATCGTTGTTTAATAGGTAAACTCAATTTGTTTCAAAATAGCTGCTGATTGCAGTCGACTTAAGGAGACGGCAAATCCTATTTTTTTGGGGTGTCCTGTGTGAATTGGGGTACCTGGCAATGAAAGCTAGCAGAATTTTTTTAAGACAGCGGTCATTTTTATTAGTTTTTCTGCTAAGCAAATTTACCTCGTTTTCACGCAAGAGTATTGCCTCAACTTCAAGTTCCGACATGTGAAAGCGTTCGAGTATAGCCTGCGAGCAGGTGTGGAGTTCTTGCAATGAGATTTAGGAAGACTTGTCGATTTTATCTGCCCTTTGTAGCACATTTTAGTGTGTTTTTTACATTTTCAATGAAACTTGTTTACTTTCTTCCTACTGTAGTCATCTCAGAGACTACTTCAATTTGCAGACATCTCCACCGCACTTTGTTAAATTTTGATTACTATTCTAGTTAATTATATTATCAAGCTTTTGTAATATGTATATAGTACAATCCCTTGGGGTATTTTGCAGAGTACCCCATGGTCCTTTTGTTTGTTCAGTGAAACACGTGATAAACGTTTGCGTGCATTTCCGAGTCATCATTATTTTGCTTACCCTTTATTCGAACAGCCTCTTTCATGTTATAAAACTTGAGATAGGCTTCACTGCAGGAGTTGGCAAATTCAGCCAGACGTAAGCCAAAATGTGAAGCATAAAAATCTGTGAGAAAGTGGGTCTTGTTTGCATTTTTGGGACAACACGGGAGTCTCATTGCCCCAGCTATAATCACACATTAAAAAAAGAAGAAAAATTGTCAAAATTTGCTATGGATGAATTTCACTAAGGAGTGATCAGCAATCTTCTTGATTTTTTGAGAACCTGTTTATTTAACATACAACTCACCGGAAATATTTCATACCCTCTGGGTTTTAACGGTGAAGAAAAGTTTTCCCACTAGTTCCTAGTGTTTAACAAACCGCGCTCAGTCAACTCTGGTTTGACTATGGGGCTGCACGCAAATGGCGGAATTGCGGCATCAAGATTTCGAGCCTGTGCAAAAACGCAAAACTCAAAAAACAACATGGAAGGTCAATGACGGATGCATGGAAGGGGCCTAGAGGGCCCGGGGTCCCTCCGTAGTTTTGGACCAAAGGCGAGAGCCGCAAGGCTGCGGCACGCTGTAATGCTACACTTTGGCTCTAGAAGCAAGGACGAGGCCGCAAGGGCCCCTCCCTTTACTCTAGATCAGGATTCGCTATTGAAGTTTGTAGATACATCATCTCATCCGTGGAAAACCCGGTGAAACTCAAGTATGGTGAAAGAAAAAGAAAAATCAAAGAGCAAAATAAACAAATAAATATTGTATATGTAAGAAATAGATTCCATATTCCATGTTGCCGTGCATCTATTTAACAAATAGATTCCATGTTGCCGTGCGTCTGTTCAGTAATAGATCACAGATGACGTCAAAAATGTGGTAAGAACAAAAAAGTGGCACACGAGGCGATAGCCGAGTGTGTCACTGATGACACCCAATCTCAGGGGAGTGTTTTCCCATATCTTCGCTAGCCAGCATTCAAAACGTTCCGCGGTTTTAAGAAGAACAGAGGGAAAAGTTTAAATGATGACGTTATCTGCCTCTAAGAGATCATAAAAAAAACCAATCACAGCGCGCGTAACAGATAATTCATTTTAAAATCAAATAATAATATATACCAATATAAGGCAGCGTTTACACAAACGCGGTTTCATTTGTAACTGCATGGTTTTCGATGCGATTACGCCTTCTGTTTACACGACACCGATCGAGACCGTTGGCGAAACGGGTTCAATTTATTAACGACACCAAAAGTGGAGCGTTTTCAAAACGATACGGTTTCATCTGTCTTGTAAACTGCCCAGGAGGGTCACAGTCCAGTTTTAATTTTCACAGTCCAGTTTTAACTTTTTACAGTCGAAATTTGCATTGTTCGATTCAAAAAGGTGAATTTAGCTCGTAGTGCAGCGCTCGCTTTTACCATCACAACTTTGATTTTCTGGCAAAAACGTAGACGATTCCGTGTAAACACTTCCAACCCGCATCGATTTTTTTACGTGGTTTCGAAGTCGTGATATCGTGTCGATGTGAAACCGCGTTCGTGTAAACGCTGCCTAAGTCCAAACCTGGCCATGTACTGATATCAGTACAACCTCGTTCCCAGTGTCGTTTAACTCAACATCCCAGAGGAAGCGGGGAAACAAAGACTCAGGAAACGAGGTTGTTTTCAGTCAATGCAAATCGAACCAAGAACGGACAATTAAGTGTACTTAGAGAGACCCTACGTTAACACCACTGTACCGGTTGAGTTCAATTTAGGAAAAAGGTATGGCGCCGATAAAAAACTAGACAATTCTTTGCTTTTGTCTTTTTTTCCGATCGATTGTCGAGGTCGTGCACCTCTATGAATTGTCGCCACCTTTGTTTTTACAGCAAAAGGAGACTTGGAGATTGTGACAAACCTACCCAGTAGGTAGGTGTAAGGGAAAAAAAGCACGATAATATTCGGCTTTGACGTCATATGTGGGTTGAATTCGTTGTTGGTTTTCTACTCTGCTCCGAAACGTTTTTCTCCGAATACTCCTGTTTTCCTCCCTTCTAAAAAAGCATCGTTTCCAAATTTTAATTTGACCGGGATTTTATGGACACTTCGTGAAGACGCTACTCTTATAGAGCATTTTCATATGACGTCATGACGGCCATACCAAAACTAATCCTCCGGGAATAGAAATTAGCATACCTGCTAGTCACGTGAGTCAAAACGTTCCATTACTATCATCACTTACCCTCCCCTTGGAGTTTCCCATCAAAGCAATTTCCTCGCAGTGTATGAACTCTGCCACCTACTCGGTCTTGGCTTTCCAGCACTGTGACATTGTGTCCAACTTGTTCCAACTCATAAGCTGCCACAAGTCCCGCCATACCAGCTCCGACGACAATCACTTTCTTTCCTTTTTTCGTCTTTGAAAATTTCTCGGGTGTTGGCATCTTCTCGCACCATTTCTGGTACGCATAATTGAGGCCGTTCTTAGTTATATCACTGGTTAATGGCTTAAGAAGGTCGCTTTGTTGGATAGGACCTTCCTCACCAACCTTCCCAATTTTTGACTCTCGAGTCGATGATAAGGTGAAAGCTTGGGATTCTCCCCTGCGAAGGGCCCTCGGCTCTATTCCGCGGGGGATCTTAAGATCCCCAGTTATCCAATTCGGTTCGTTCTTCACGGGAAGCCTTCCCAGCCGTCGCCTTCTCAAATCACCTGGCATTGCAATCGTCTCCATGTTGAAGCTGTTAAGCAAATTGTGTCGCATGAAATAAAAAACATATAACTTCCTTGATGGTTTGCTAGAGAAATTTTCAAGTGAGTGTCGAGAAAACCGTGACAATGCCAAGGTTTTTTTTGTTTTGTTTTGTTTTTTTTTTTGTTTTCGTTTTTTTTTTTTTTTTAATTGTACTACTTACGATACATGTTACATGATTTACACTTGTACTTACTTCTTACACAATACTTGCACTACATTAACTTGCACTACATACGATACATATTACAATACCATAACACTAGTCAAATGGAATTATAGTTGATCTGTTTACAACGTAATTGTTTACATTTTAATTGTTCGAGTCTCTAATAAGAATTTTGTTTGTTACTTTCACTATGTAGGGTATTGGCTTTCTAGGATTTAATAGGTTGTTAAATAAATAGATAGCAAGAAAATCAAAATACAGAAGCTGAGAAGTAGAAGGACACAATGTAATTTTATAAGGACAGAAAAAATTTCCATTTGTTCCTAAATTCTTTCTCCTTATTACAAGTGGCTGCAATATATTTTTCTATATTAATTTTTTCGCGCACAAGTGAGGCAAAATCATCGAAATTGTACTTTATGGTATTTAAAGCGTTAACATACAAGAAATATTTACCTAAAATAATAAGATGGTTGAGGGCCAAACAGTAGTTGTGACAGCGAATAATTCCGAACATAATCTCCAGTTCTGACATAAGCAGTTTCGTATTACTAGAGGTTGAGTACCACTCCCGGAATCCATCCCAAAAGGAATTTGCGTGCTTGCAGTTTACAAACAAATGCCACAGGGTCTGACATTCAGAAGGACAAAAGGGACAGAAGGGCGAGGCAACTTTTTTCATTTTATATAACAAGCTATTCGTTGGTAAAATTCGGTGAATGATCTTGTATTGGAACATCGTCAATTTAATTTCTCTCGTGGCTTTGAACGGTAGGAGGTAGATTTTAGACAAGTCACTTTTCTCGACGCCAGACGCTAAAAGTTTTTTCTCAGAAGTTGGTGGAGGTAGATCTTCAAGGTAAAGTAGGGTACTGTATATTGTCTTACATGACAGTGAACAGATTGAGGTGGGCGGCGTGACCGAGTCTTTGGAACATTCTTGCAATAGTTTCTTCCAATTTTGGGGAATAGAAGAGAGAATACTATAATATTGTAAAAAGCTACATTTTACATTGAATTTACTGCAAAAAGAATTAAATGGGAGGAAATGGCCCTCACAGGAGTCAAAAAGATCCGAGATTTGTTTTATTCCTGCCTGATACCAATGAGGAAAGAATACCATTTTCTTATTCACAGTTAAAAATCGGTTATTCCAGATTGGCTGCGAGAGAACCTCATTTTTATTTTTAGGTGTGGCCGTTGCGATGTCCTGCCAGTAGAAAATGATTTGTTTGTAGAAAGCAGGAAGATGGTTGTTTAGGTCAAGGAGATTATAATCATAATTACATTTAAACAGTTCTGTACCGCCAACATCGGCTAGCAGCAATTTAGGTATGTACTGCCATGGGGCATTTGAGTTAGAGCATAACCGTTTCACCCAATTTAACTTAAGCGCTTTGTCGAAGAGAGAAAAATCCTTCATGTCAAGGCCACCAGCTGTTTTTTGCTTGATAAGGGTAGTCTTTTTTATTTTGGCGGGCTTGTGATCCCAAATAAAGTCGAACGTAATCTTGTCTACTTCTTTACTGAATTCTGTAGGGGTATTCATGACACTGCAGATAAACACAAGTTTTGAAAGTGCTAATGTTTTAATTATATTTATCCTGCCAGCGATGGAGAGGTCTCTTTGGGACCACATATTCAATGTTTTCTTTAAAGATCCTAATTTGTCAAAAACATTTTTCTTTTCAGACACTTCTAGATCATATGTGAAATGCGCGCCAAGCGCGTAAACTGGCTCGGCGCTCAATTGGAGATCATGTATGGTGTCTTTTCTGTTACGCATAGAGCCAAGCCATAACATTTCAGATTTTGTTTGGTTTAGTTTTAGACCAGAACATCTTTCAAAAAGCGATAATAAATCAAATAACCTTGACAGTGACTGGACATCAGAAAGAAGTACAGTTGTGTCGTCTGCATATTGCGAAAGTTTAACCTCATTATGTTCATCTATTGGAATACCTTTTATTTCTTTTGAGCGTCTAATACGTTGTGCGAGTAACTCAATAGCAATAACGAATAATGTGCCGGAAAGTGGGCAACCTTGACGCACCCCGCGTTCTAGATGAAAATGTTTTGAGGCGTATCCGTTATTCAGAACACAACTAGAGATATCTGTATAAAACACTTTTATCCATTGTCGGAGGTCAAGACCGAAATTAAACGTTTCGAGGCATCTATGAATAAAATTCCACTCAATCGAGTCAAACGCTTTCTCAAAATCCAAAAACACGGCTACCCCTGGAATATTCTTCGCTTTAGTGAAATGCATTGTATCTGCTATTAACCTAATACTTTCTCCAATGAACCTTCCTTTAACATATCCAGATTGACAGGGATGAATTAAGTTCGGCAAGATCTTCTCTAAGCGCAGAGCAATGGTCTTCGTCGCTATTTTATAGTCTACATTCAGTAAAGATACAGGCCGCCAGTTTTTTAAATATTCAGTATTCTTCTTCTTCTTCGGAATTAAGGAAATAATCCCTTGACGTTGAGAGATAGAAAGAGTTCCGTTTCGAAAGGCGTAATTAAAGCTACTTACCATAAATGAACCGAGCAGGTTCCAAAAATAGCGATAGAATTCAGGCGTTAGCCCATCCGTGCCGGGACAATGCCAAGGTAATTACTCTTTCCATTCACAACAGGTGCAAACAACAGTATTTACCAATCAGAATTAGCTAGAATTCACTTTAATTGCATGTATTTGCTCAAAGCGCGGGAAAACGTACGCCCGTGTAAGATGTGATTGGTTTAGATTTTGCTCCTTGTTATTGGATGAAAAAACGGGGCTTGCTTTTTTGGCCAATTAGTGAACTTCACGGAGGCTATTTTGGCGTCCCTAAACAAAGGAACGGCGGCCGAGCTCTGTTATCATGCAAACATTTTTTTTTTCGGTTATAAAACACTGATCTCGTAGGGGAAAACACTCTATTACTGTTAACCATCATTTTCAAATAATAAGTAAATCAAGTTCAGACAAAAGAACCAATTTTAAAGCTAATTACTAGTTTACCTAAATGGTAGAAATGCTGCCGAGGTGAAGAGAGATGTTCAATTATGCTTTCGGTAATTAAACGACGGTTCATGCGTGGAATTGAAGGGAGATTTTAATAGGTCTTGAGAAGGGACGGTACAAAACGTGAAACCCCAAACTGGACCCCCAACTGGTCCTCCTTCTCAGTGGACCCTACTCGAGAGAAGAAAGAAAACAGTAGATGGTTTTCACAGTGACGTCATCAAATTCTAAAATCAAAATCGCAAAGCCTTCTGAATTTTTATCAAAGAAAGATTGAAGATGATCTAGAAATAAATCGATTTTCAAGTTTCCAGTTCCGCGATGTCTTTCGTTTCGAAAATACAGCATTTAAATTTTAGAGTTGTCACTTTGCGTGACCATCATAAAAAGCTATTTGGTTGAAAAAAAAAAAGTCTATCCCTATGAATCTTAGCAGTTTCGAGCCTCTCCATTAGGAGATGTGTTAATACACATGTGTTTTTTATCTCATGAGCGAAAAGTAAGCGCTTTCATCCCAAAGTGAACTCCAGATGTTTTCGTTGATTACCGGCCGCCATATTGGTGGACCTTGATCGTGAAACGCTTCGACAAATAACTCAGAAAGGATGTATCGCACAGACCTGAGAATTGGAGAGGTGGTTAGATTTGTTTCCTACAACTTTCCAAGTTCTTCTTGGCCTTCATGGAACTTCGCAACTCCATATGCAAAGCCCGAGAAGCGTTTCTTATCGAAAGGGGCCAAACACGTGAACCCAAAGGTATAAAGAAAAGAGAAGAACTGTAAACTGAATATTTATCTGTAACCCTATACATATATCTATCTATATATATACACATTTATGTGTAATCTTATACCTAGTTTTTTCATGGCTTATGTTTGAAGTTCAAAAAATGTAACGGAAAATAATTTAACTCCCTGAAGAAGTCAGACCGTGCCTGACGAAATGTTGGTAAATCAGCCTCGCAGTATTATTTTGTTTCAAATCTACAAATTATTTGCTGCTTAGATGTCTTAAGATCTGGCGCTTCCACTTTGTTCAGCTAGCCCTTGTATAAAAAATCGTCTACAAGTACCTTTTTCATCGCACGATTTCGAATTTTTTATTTATTTATTTATTTTTTTTTTGGTGTGATAGTGTAAACTATCTGTAGCTTGAGGATACGAGAAGCGAAATGAAAAACATACCAGGTTCTAATCTCTTGTGTAACAAGATCATACCACGCATCTTAATTCCTTCATTCGTGCATAACCACAATTCCTTGCGCCTTTGACCACAATCCCTTGCGTTTCGAAGAAAAAATATGTCCTTCTCCCGATTAGAGAGTTGCCTCGTTCGTTTGCTTCAGGCTCACTCGCCGCGGCAGCAATTAAAAATGTACTCATTTTGATTTGAAACGTATTGACAAATTTAGATAGAGGTCAAAATACCTATCACTGTTAAGTTGAGCCAAATGAAAGTTCAATAAAAAGATGGTGAAACTTCTCCGATTAAGTAACTATTTTTTTCTGAAGCATCTCAGCTGGCCGGAATCTTTAATACTTGAATTTGATTGGCTAATCACACGCTCATTTCTACAATACGGACCACGTTCCGGAATTTTATCCGCGCCATTCGCGACAAATCAGTCTTACCCATTCCAGCGGAAGAAAAGACCGCCGGGTATTTCAGGGCGTGCGCTGTGAGCGAGTGGACGTGTTCCTGTAAGCTCCTCACTTTGGGTTGAAGTAACCTTACAATGATGTCTGAATGTTCGTGTATTTGTTCTCTTTATTGTTATCTAAACCCCTATTATTGTAACCTTTTACGTTTCCTACCCGCCTCGATTAGCTAGGCTATTTAGCGGGTAACGTTCGAAAGGTGACAGTAGAAATAAATAAATAAATGAAAAGATGCTCATGCTCTTCCAGATAAAATATATATATTTGTTATATAGCTGAACCTTTTTCCCCCGCAGCGCGCTCTCATTGGTTACTTCGAGGTCACATGACATCCAACAATAAAACTGTTTCCCGCCAAAAGTCTCTGAGCGGGCAACAGTGCAATCTCAATGTTTCCCTCCGCTACGCCTCAAGGAAACATTGAGATTCTCAGGAAAAAAAATGAACTGTTTCCCGAGGGACCAGTCATTAAGTGTTTAATATTTTGTCGGTCCGTATGGGAAAAAAACTGTGCCCTTGGTTTTAAATACTCAAAACCTCGGGCACAGTTTTTTCCCATACAGACTTCCCGTCCGGTAAATAACATATATATACTTTCAACTCCGGTAGAGGTTATTTTTCTGCAAATAAGCTGAGACTGTAGCACTCGCAGTCTATCCTGGGCAAAGCACGTGTCATGCTAATTATTGTTTTAAACTTGGTAAAAAAGCAACACACTTGGGAGAGGCCGCCCGTCCTTCCTTCGTTGCAAAATGCCTGAGAAAGAAAGTTTTACACATACTTTTAAGATCAAAGAAATGAAACAGTGCATTTAAGCTATGTTGTAGACTGACTGGTGAATCTACTAACTACCTCGCATCAAGATAAAACGTCTAATTCCATAAACTTTCAATCCATGAAACAATTGATTTTGAAAACAATGCCACTAGTCTGACTAAAGTTCATATAACACCAATATTTCCAAATTTATCGCCCCCTTTGTATTTTATCCGGGCTTGACCATAATTTGAAAACTTTGATTCAGATTTGATGAAATTGATTTGTTTTTGGGTAATTATATAATTAAAGATCGAATTAAGGAGTAATATGCTTAGATTACATGAGTAATACAATGATTTCTTCAACGGTTTACTTCATATGATTCGTTAATTTAAGACTTATTTTCTTGTTAATGGTACAAAATCAGATCTTGTTGAATTTTGCCGCTCGTTATGAAATTGTGAGCCCAACTTGTTTCTGGCCCGATTTCGTCTGTGAGATATCTTTATCTTCCACCAGAATGCCTCGGTTGATGTTCATTGGTTCTATGAGCTTGCTGTAATCTGTACGGCCTCTGATGGTCAGGTCTGCCAGAATCTTTCCAATAACGGGAACAAACTTCATACCCCATCCACCCGTGTAAAGGACCAAGCGGTTGTTAATTCCCTCTCCTGGAAGAAAATCCAAAACGAAGCCGGCACTCTGATCGTCTTCCGTTTTGCTACCAGACACCAACACAGCGAAGCCAGAGAGACATGTTGCAAATTCATCTTCTAACAGAGTGGGGCTCAGACTGGGCATTGATTTTTCCACAAAGGCACTGGTGAAGTGTAAAGCATTTAAATCCAGAGGTCTATTTTCAATTGACGGAGCGTAAAGTTCGAAGTCGAAAATCTGGCTAGATGTGAAGGCTGGTGCAACTCTCGCGTAACATGCTTTCATCTTTTCGTTTGGAAAACCATAGAAGACGTGTAAGTCTTGACCCTTTTCAGTGCTGCTATCGTCGGGCTGGCCGAAGAAGATCCAGACAGGCCATTCACAAGAATCTGACTGTGTTCCAGGCATTTGGTCTACTGTTTTCTTGCTCTTAAAGTACGTTGAACCCCAAAGATAGATGAGAAGGTTTATTCTTTTGGTGAAGGCCGGTCGGAGGGTCGACAAGAGACAGTTGACATCGGCTCCAGGGGTCATGATTACTTTCTTGCCGTAAATGAGTTGTTGCTTCTGATCGGACACAACTGATAATTTTAACACGTCTTGCGAACTGTAATCAATGCACTCCACGTTTGCCTTTTCAAGGAGGCCAGTTTCCTTTTCTTTCAACTTCTTCACTAGGGACCTAATGAGGGCAGGAACATATATTGTCCCCCCATCATCAAGATATAAAGCTTTCGGTTTATCTATGTCGTTGACTGCTTGGGAAACAAAAGAGAACCGTTCGTCCTTCAAAATGTCCTCTTTACCTTCGAGTAAGGTGTACTTCTGTTGTAAGTCCCTTAGGTTTTCAACAGCTTTGTCAATATTGCCCTCACCGGTTTCGACCGTACCATCACCAAACCACAGTACACCTGTTCTTCTGAGAAGAGACTTGTCATTCAATTCTTCCATGAGTTCGTCCCAGAGTGGACTTGTTTCAATGGCCAGTTCGCACAAATTACGTTCCGAGTAGCAGGTTCGAAACTGGCGACCAAAGCCGGGACTTGATCCATACGCATTGCCAAATGTGTACTTTTCGATAACAATTACCGTTTTGTTTTCCTTCGCGGTGCACTGGTACGCTGCAGATAATCCCATTGGGCCACCACCAACCACGATTACGTCATAAACAACATCAGAGAGTTTTGCGGCCATCCTATTCAAATATTTTTTTTCCTATCCCACGAAACTTTGCGATCCTCCCTCTTTTCCTCCTTTCAAAGCAGTAGAGAAAATCTTTGTGCTAAAGAGACAGACACCTTTTGACTTAGATTTAAAGACTTAAGCGAAGAACACTATGACTATCATTCTCAGAAACATGTTTTACAATAACAAGATCTCTTTATTTTGGACCCTAAGGGTTCCTTCAATTCAGGATCAAGCAATCTGCTTTAATTGCGTCTGAAATTAGAGGAAATCTAATTTAGAATCATGAACAACACAAGTCTGTGTTCGCTTGTAATGTGTGGCCTTGTATATACCAGTGGCTGCGACTTCGCAGGAAGCCTTAATCATGTTAAATCTTGTGGATTCGCTGGCAAAACGCAGTAAATTTTCTTAACAGCCTGTAATACCACATAAACCTTCAAAAAAGCGTTGTAGTTACTTCCCTCTCAATCTAGTGCCACTCTAAATATAGAATAATGAGCAATAATTGGACGAGGTTGAGCAAAATATTTGTCAGTGGCGAGCAGATCAATTATTGATCTGCGAGACACTGACAAATCACGATATTTTGTGATAACCGAGTTCAATAATTGCTTTATCATTCGATGACTCGACTGAGTTAACTTTATTTTTCACAATTCCCAACAATTAAATCTTTTTCTGAAAGCTCAGGAAAGCGAACTGCCATTTTCACACGAAAGCGTGGTTTCAATTACGCATGAGCGGAATATTATTTGCAGCAAAACACTTATTTGTACACAGTTATTTGCAGGTCACGTGGGGGGCTCTCGGCCAATGAAAAGAAAGGAAAAAATCCATCGAATGATATTCTCGGTTAGCAGCTCTTATAACCCACCCATTAATTTTCGCGAGATTTTATTGGCCAATTCATGTCACGTGGTGCAAACTCACAGGACAGTTATCACGCAACAACCTCTTCAAAAACGTTGACAGCATGACTTTCTTGTACTTTCCGGAACAGCGTTTGCGACCAACTTTTTAATGTCACTATCACTAGACTCCAGAAAACGAGTTGTTTTTCTTCCATGTAAAATTACTAAATATACCGTAATGACCTTATATGGAAACTGATTGCGTTGGTCGTTTTTTAAAAGCTGAGACAACATCCTGTCGTTCTGTAAGTAAAACAGTTCACAATTTAATGAAAATTTAACAAAACAATTATTCCATTCGAGCTTATTGGATATGAAACTGGTTATAGCAACTCGGCGCTACACTCCTCATTGGCTATTAACCACGACCTCATATCCAACGCGCGTTCGTGGAATAATTGTAAATTGTATTTTGACTCGTTCAAATGAAGTTGGTACGAAGGTTCCAGTTTTTCCATCAATAGAGTCATGTTTGAAAACTGATTTTTTTCTATTCTTTTATAAGTACTTACGAATCCAGGAGATGCGATTCATTCACTCAAGATCTCTTTGTTACGGGACAGATTTTTCCGAAGAAGTCGCCAGAGATTAATGTCCAACTTGCATTATTCACTGACAGCTCTTCTGAGTACAAGTTCCTTCTCTTTTCCTTCTTACAGAACAGCTCTACTTATATTGCAGCCTGAAGTTAATTTATTCTTCTTAAAGATAACCATTGTTGTTATGAGAAAAGAGGTGTCTTCGACTTGTCATGAGTCGGAAAACAAAAAGAATATGAAAATTAGGTTGGGTTTCTTTGTTCGTGCAAAATTTTGACCGACCAAAGATATCTGAAAGGCTGTCAGTGAAATCCGATAGAGCAAACCAAAACGCTAGTTTGAAAGTAACCTAGCTTTACTAAGATCCTATCGAATTGGATTTCAGCTTTAGGCCAAAAGGAAGAGTAACTTTAGCTAAAGATAGTTGAGTTGGTAACAAGGAAACAAATAGGTGTCAAAGTATGCCAGCGGACGTAGGTTTTAAATGAGGCACGTAGAACTAATCATCGTGCGAAATTCGGCTTTAAGGTGTGAGTCTGCAGGAGCATAAAACAAAATTTCATTAGGATAGGCCGTCTTTTTGTTCCAGTTTCGCAGCTGAAAACACCTTTTAAGGAAGTCGTTACTTTGGGATAAAAAGAATTGAATTTTATAAGTTTCAGAGGTGTTGTTTTCTGTTAAATGAAACTGATCTTAATTACAACATGCTAAGCCGGAACTCGGTTTCCCTGGTTGTAACCTAAATTGTACAACCATTCTAATTTTGGAATCCAAAATAAGATAATATTTCGAGTGCAAGGACTCCTTCTAAAACGTTATGTTAGTAAACATAAAACTAAGCGTGATAAGTTTTGGACCAAGAGCTCGTGATAACGCTAACTGAACTAAATTAAGGACAAACAAGGAACTCAACTATATAATTTATGTCGAACCCTTAAAATTCTACCCAAAAAGAATGAAATAACCCTATACTTCCATTCATAAATGTATACGACCCCAAAAGACGGATGTAGGGAAAATTGAATAAATATATGAAACGAATAAAATTTTTAAAAAGATAGAAAGCGGCTGAACAAGTACTAGTAATGGCAACAAGTACTAGTAATGTGAGCGCGATAGCGCTCCTCTTTGTAATGTAAAGATGATTTTTTTTTGTGGTGTTTTTTGTTGTTGCATAGTAATACAGTGAAAAACTCAAGCTCCCCAAAAGCAAATACAGAGAATACAGCTTTTGACTGATCAAGCATTTCGACAAATTGACAAAATGAAGAGTGCTTAAAAAATAGGGACTATTCCTACGGTTACATCTTCCCTTGATTGGATCAAGAATTGGACCAAGAATTGTTTTTGATGGAGTGTTTTTCATGATCAATCAACAAAAGTGTGCCATAAAGTTACTTACTTATTACAACACAATCTCCTATCTGACAGGCAATTTGGTTTATAATTCCGGTCCCATCATAGCACTGGAGACGTCCTCACTGTTAGCACTTTCCCAGCGGTGGTCAAATGCATTGGACAGAGGACGCGACATTCGCCTTATTGCACTTGACATCAAAGGAGCATATCATTTGACAAGGTTTGGCACCATGGTCCCCGCTCTAACTGAGCTAAACGCGGGGAAGCAGTTATTGGCAGCTTCTTGACATGGATAACAAGTTACCTGTCTGACGGATCATCTGTCATCGGCCAACGTACAAATCAACGCCTCAGTCTTCCCAAGGCTCTGTGCTTGGTCTCCCGCTCTTCTCGGTCTTTATTGGTGACTTTGGGGATTAATGTGAGATCGATCTATTCTTCTATGAAGACGATTTCACCTTGTTCTGTGAGTTAGGCTCAGCAGGAGATGCTGATGTGGCAAGTGCATGCATGCCTGAATAGAGACTTAGAACCAACAAAGTGCAAGGTACTGACTATTTCTACTAAGAGACAGCTGACAAGAATAGATCTCTATTTTGAAAACACCAAACTCAAAGAAAGAAAGAGCTAGACATCCTTGGTGTGACCATTGACAAGAAGATGATCTGAAATAAGCACATTACCAACGATTTCTGCAAAAGCAGGGCTGCGCCTTGGCGCCCTCAGAAGAAACGAACCCAAGCTTGGCGTTCCTGGAAGGGCCTCTGTGTGCAAGGCTCAAATTAGCAGCGTTATGGAATTCGCCTGCTTTTGCTGGATGAACGCTTCAGCAATAACTTTCAGCCTACTGGACCGTATCCAGAAGAAAGCCCTGCATATTATCGGTGTAAATGATATGGAGATGAAACACGGTCTTAACTGAACATCCCTCCCCTTTATCATAGGCGGCAGGTTGCAGATGCAGTAGCCCTCAGTGTACAGGATGCACACTTAACTATGCCCGGAACAAAACCATGCTCTCTCAACCCTACCGCCCAAAAAGTGCAACTCGCGCGACTCTGTGTATGCTAAGTCATGCCCTGGAAGTACCCAAATCAATTACTCACTCGACAGGAATTCTACGCTTTATCCATCGTGCTGTTAAAATTTGGAACAGTCTGGCGAACAATTTTCTCAGATTTGATTGGTGCATTAAGTGCTTTATATTTCACTAATTATTGTGTAGGGTTGGAATCGGACAATGAAATCGGACAATTGGCTGTAATCGGATACCTGAAATCGGACAGTTGCATCAACCAATCATATTAAGTGCATTCAGCTTAATCCACCAATCACAGAATTTATCACAATAACCATAGCAACAACCACTTGCCCCACCAAACTGGGGATTTTCCTAAATGAACAAGTTTGCAACATTAGACAGTGAAAAAGGAACGCATTGTAATAGTTATGATTAATGGGTAACAGGAATTGGACGACACGAAGTTCCATTACCAATTAATCATAACTATTACAATTTCCAGAAAAACAAAATTAATGCATTCCTTTTTCCTTGTCTAATGTTACAAATTTTACCATTTTGGAAAATCCCCAGTTTGGTGGGGCAAGTGGTTGTTGCTATGGTTATTGTGATAAATTCTGTGATTGGTGGATTAAGCTGAGTGCACTTAATATGATTGGCTGATATAACTGTCCCATTACAGTGTCCGAAAACAACCCTACACAATAATTAGTGAAAAATAAAGCAGTTAATGCACCAATCGAATTTGAGAAAATTGTAATGGTTATGATGAAGGGAGTAATTGTGCTCGAAATTTGAAATTACTCGCCCTGATTACTCCCTGAATTGTACTCCACTCATTCCTATTACCAAAATTAATAAGAGGCAAGCAAGGACCGTAACAGCTCTTCAACTTCCTAACAATCAGAGAACAACTCAAAATCAATCAGACATTTCAGAAATACATTGAACCATCACTTCGCGACCGAGGGAGCTTGCAAATAGTATACCACCTCGCACTAGGGAATTTAAAGATTATCTTG
>OX421445.1:9257771-9277771 GCA_949126865.1 Montipora capitata | reverse complement strand
GACAGCTGGCATCACCCTTAGAGAGGAAAACATTATTTACCAAAGTTGACATATACCATCTTCTGTTTTGCACTTGTGGAAAAAACAAATTAGTAAAATCCTTTACTTTTTACTTTTACATGTAGAGCTCAAAAGCTTATAATATTGTGTACACTTTAAGTGCATCATGGTGTCTTCAAAGAAAATATCAGTGTACTGTATCATGTTTTTAATTTTGTTCAACTGTTTTTCAAAAAATAAAATAGAATTTATTTTTTTTAAAATCCAAAAATGTTATCCATTTGAATTGGCAAAGAATAAATTGTTTCATTTTTTTGGTGGCAATTTCATGATTGTGATGTATTAATTAAATAGCTACAAAATGGTTTGGGGAGAGTATTAAATGGGAATTGAACTGAGTTTTCACAGCTATGCTCCAACTCTGTTTCAGTGAAACCAGTTGTTCGTTTGCGAGCCACTTTGCAATATTGTCACGCAGTTTTGCTTTTTTGATTGGCTCTTTGCTCCGAGCAAGTTGAAAGTTCTAATTTTGCAACTTACGCACAGTTGAAGTCCAATGGTTTGCCTCCAACTGTAATTATATTGTGAACCATCTCCATAGCCGTTTTGGAATTGATAACTTCAATATTTTGGAATACCCTTTGGCTTCAAATGAATTTGAAATGATTAATTTCTTCAAACGTTTACGTGGGGAATCTAGTATTGGTGAACAGGGTTTTCGTGGAAAACCGGTTGTGCTTAAGCTAAGAAATCATGGTGTTGAATTGATATTTCAACCTCCTCATACATGTAGTCCTGAATTAAATTCTTGTGCGTTTTGTAGGCCGATGAAGGCGTATTTGAGACAACACGAACAGTTTTCAATTAACTTCACAAAACTTGCGTAATTCAAGGTTGCAAACAATCGTGCCAGTGATACATTTGGATTTGTTTATTTGAAAATTGCTTTTTTTCACAGTCTTGCGAATCCTACTCAATGTAGAGTTATGTGTAAATTTATATTGCAAAAGACTGAGTTCAAGGTTGTTTTGATATACCTGACTCTGGGATGGTAAACACCGGGCAGCAAGTTGAAATTTGAATTTGCAACTTCCTTGGAGACGGCCAATCAAAACACCAACATTGTGCCACAACATTGCAAAGTGGGCGCGCAAATGAACAACCGGTCTCACTGTAAAGGATTTGGCAAAGGAACTTTATTATTTATGCAAGTGTCTGGTCTTCTACTGCTGGAGCACTAATTGAGGACACTGTAAATTGAAATGAACCAATTAATGGAAATCAAATGTTGGTTTTAATTAGGCCTCACCTGTTTTAATTCCTTAAAATTGGAATTTCAGTGCTCTAATTAAGGGTTACAACTTTGGCCCCTGGCTTATTATCCTCCTTAGAAATCCAATTTTTCATCTACCAAGTTTTTAATATGTGTGACCAAAGTGATCCAGGGTCTTCAATTTCTTCCCTCTCTCCCTCTGGGCCAGGGTACCTGTAGGATTGTGAAATCCCTGGGGACTAGACTGATGCAAAGAAAAACTGTTTAGCCCGTTGAATCTTGGGTGTGAGACTTTACAGAATTAAGGACGGTGCCTGTTGCGTAATTCAAAGGTATTTTCGCACGGCTTTATGAATATTCGGGAAAAGCAGATTTCAACAAGTGTTATTAAAATCCAAAAAGAAACCTGGGGGTAACCACGCATTTTTCAAAGATACCAATTTACGGTATCAACAATACATGTATTGGCAAAAAGCGTTAAAATACAAAGCAATGTATGGTGTTCCTTTCCAAATTAAAGCTTAGTCATCTCTGAAAAATGCATGGTTACCCCCAGTTTTCTTTTTGGATAGCAAGAGCATTTGCTAAGTTCTGCTTTCTCCGCATAAATTTAAAAGGTGCAAAAATATCCCTGCATTACATGTAGTAAGCACAACCGATAGGAAATCCAAGTATCTGGAGATGCACAGAACGTATGTGCAATACAGTGTAGTAACAATAGTAGGCACCCTCCTTAACTCTGTCATCAGCTGGGGGCAATAAGACTAAATGAAGAACAGTGTGGAACAAAGAATCTCAATAGACCTCTTAAGGACGTTTGCGCGAAAATCTTCCCACATTGAAATTTGTTTCATTTCTCGCCTGAAATTAGATCATAAATTACTTATTACAAAAATGAAAAACAATTGTGGGGTCACCGACTTTTTTTCAGAGAAAAAGGCAAGGGAAGAATGCCCTAATTTTGATAGATACATTGTACATGTAGGTGATCATAACGGGATGTAGCCTCATCTACTCATCCTTCCAAAATCATAAAAATAATATGTTAGAGTGAAGGTTTCTGTGCATAGAAATAAAATTATAGCAGTGGGTTTTTTAGATAATTACATGTACATGCCACAAGGGATGTCGTAAACAGTAGAGTTAATCCTCAACGAGCGTTTTCGCAAGCGCTACCCGTTGTAACTAGTTCCAGAACTCAGGACACAAGGAAAGAAAAATTTTTGAAAAGATAACTTCTGGCATTGTGATTTTTTTCATTTCATCATATTTTGTAGATTGTAAGAAGAGCAAGTGATTTGTGTCTTAAAAAATAGGGGTCACCGATGATCTAAATCAGTAAAATCGATGTGATGTTGCGAAGCTCTTGGAACGATTTTGCGTGACCTTTCGGGGAAGGACTGGAACCCAAGACAGGATCGATCCTTGAAAGGTTTTTGCAAAAAAAAAAAAAAAAACCTCCAGCATAGCAACGAAGTTTCGGGCAGACATTATCTTTATTTGGTTAGTGTTTTGTATCATATCTCTCCATTGCCGTCTTTCTCATCTTCTGGAGTGTGGTTTTTGTGAAATATAGTCTCTGGTTGTATACTCTTACATGTAGGTCCACACTATTCAAGTGGATTAGGAAGAGAAGATAATTCTGCTCTATTTTCATGAAAGTAAAGGAAAAGAACTTTAAAAAGTTGCATTCATTTTGAACTAAGAAGTTCGTAACGTAATAAAAAACATTTTAAAAAACCAAACTCATTAAATTTACATGTACGCAACATTGCTGACTAAAACTAACCTTCCTCAAGTTTTCAAAACTTTCAACCAGTACTCGATTAGCGAGTCCTTTCTCTTTAACGTTTCATGATGAATTGGAAATAAATGTGCCATTCTTTAGCCCACCCGGAAATTTTTCCCTGGCGTTTTTGTCACCATAAGATCTTGACTACTGCTTGAAGTAATGCGTGACATATTACAGTCATGTTACCTGCGCAGTAAAAGTTGCACACAAACAATTGGCGCGAACGTCCTTAAGCTTGTACACTTTGTTTTCTCATTTCAAACCACATGATGTGACTCAGTAGAGAACAGCTTCCTTCAAATGTCGTTGTATGCTTGTGCTTACATGTATGTGCGAATAACTTTATGAAAAAAAAAGGAAAATTCCCTTGTCAACATCACATGGTCTGAAATGGGAAAACAAAAGGTACAACCTAAAGAGGTCTTTTTCCCTGCTGTACATTGTAAATGTGGTCTGCTGTCATACATGTACCTGTACATACTGTGGCACTGTGACCATTGAACCACAAGGCCTCGACCAATCAAATTCAAGTTCCCAACCTCTGAGATTCTTTATGACAGGGCTTCTGATAGGATGCGGAAAAAAATTAAAGATTATGCGGAAATTTTTGGCCACATTATGCGTAAACATGCGTTGAATTTGATTATGCGGAAATTACACCGGATTATGCGGAAATTTGAACGTTTATAGAACTAATAATTAGGCCCGTCCAATGTATTTACATGCTTATGGTAAATCAGGACTCGAAATTACGACCAATACAGTCGCTTTTTCCCTTTGTGATTAAGATATCTGGCCGAGTCGCCAATTTGCGACCAGCATTCACCGTTAAAATAAAAGGGTTAGTAATCGGCATTTTGCCGAAACTTTTGCTAAAAGAAATAAAGCGATGAAAAAATCTTTTGTTTCTTGTCATGAATTTTGTTTCAATTTGGAAATATGGAGCAAAATTGTGATGTGGTTGAACCACGATCCATTCCCTCGATCACTTACCATTTTCAGCGTTTTTTTACACATACGTATTGCGGGCTCTTTGTTTGTGCAACTTCGTCGCTCCTTCATCGCAATGATTGTCCCTACTTTACCAGAGTTACAAAATGATGCAATTTAATTTGCTACTATAACTTGCGGCTAAATTTTCATACCTTGTACCTTGTATCTTTTTTAAAAATCTCAAGCCTAGGGTATGTTATGAAAACGGTTTAACTAGAGTCCAGGCTCATTCCCGAAAAATGAGTGGAAACTGCTTACGAACTTTCATCTTGTGAACGAAATGCCGTGTTTTCTTCAATGTTCAGGAAAATAAGCGTTTCAAAATAGTCAATCTCTTTGGCTTTTATGTTTGTGAGGATGGTAAGCAGCTGCTTTATCGCTAATATCAGGCATTTCTTCTGTTTTATGTGGAAAATATCGTAATTATGCGGAGGATGCGGATTTTAGGGAATTATGCGGATCCTGTCCTGTCAGATGCCATGTTATGAGGAGTAACAGTTTGGTTGGTTGATTTTTTCAATGGCTAACTAAAACACTGTATTTTTATTTTATTAAATTTCGCCTTCTAAATAAACTATTAACAAAACATGACGATGTAAACAGAAAATAAGCAAATACTGGGTTAAGGCAGGGTGTCCACAACAGCTGACGCCAATTACTGTATTAACTATTAATTCGTTAGTTTGTGTTGTGTGATAGTGTGTATGAAGATGATTCCCTCGTGGTCAATCCAAACAGTGTTCGAGAAAGGAAATTACAGCAACAGGTAGGAAAGTGGACCAATAAATATTGATATTTAATTTTCACAGACGTTAATTGGTTTGTTGTGGTTCCAGAAATTATTGTTAGAGATTGTTTTGCTGGTTTTAAACTCACACTATTGCAAAAAAGAGGTGAATTTTGCAAGATTGTGCCTACTATAGATGTTTAACACTTAAATGCATGGTTAAGGGTTCCATCTGAATGGCACTGATTGCTCTTTGGTGTTCAGTGATCAGCTAAACAGTTTTGACTAGCAGTGCTAGAAAGCTACATGATATTGTACATGTAATTGGTACAGTACATGTAGATTAAAATGAAAGAAGTAAATAAAAATTATTATATTTTTAAAGGGGCTAGGTCACGCTATCTTAGGTAATTTTGTTTAATTTTGTTAATTATGAGCTCTAAACGTCAAATTGGTAGAGCAAGAGTCTTTCATTTGCAAAATCATGGTCACATAACAACTGAGAATGATTTTCCAGCTTTGAAATGACATTTTGATATAGACTGATATAAAATTGAAAATACAGCTGTAGGTGGGCCGACGTTTTTCAAATTTACCCAAATTCAATCCATTTCAATCCTCTCCAGTTTTGTCCATCCAGGTCGCTTCTTGGCTTCCCTGTGTTTTGTTAGAGTTCTTCTATAGTTTTGAACGGTTATTTTGTTATTTTAGTTAATTATATGACCATTCAATCAGTGCTAAAATTGCCTAAAATTGTGTGACCTAGCCCCTTTAAGTGGGATAAGAACACCAGTTTTTCCTCATAGAGTGGAAAAACATGAAATAAATTCTGTTTGGAATGAAACGTCACGTATCTGTGTAAGGTTGAAAGAAGAGAAAATGCTAAATGAAATTTGCTTGTGGAAAGTGGCATACTGTACACCAAAGTTTAGTCCAGGGGTTAGTAGGCATTACAGTATGTTAAGCATCATGGACACTCTCTTCTCACTGCAAAGTTTTCCCTGTGACAGAATCATTAATTTATCAAGATTTGTTGTCCCAGTTGCTTTTAATAATATTTTACGCCAAGTTTCACTTACAAATTTGTTTGCCACTACAGAGAGATCTTATGAGGAAAAAACAAGAAATGAAACGAGCACAGCCAGGTCAGTGATTTATAACCTTTTTTTTTTACCTAGAGTACATATAGGTGTACTGTAGTAATAATGCAGGGCAAGAATGTTACATGTATCCTAGTTATGGAGCAAGAGAGTTTCATGACTGTATTAGAGAAATGTGTCAACCTGTTTGTTGATTATGTCAAATGTCGTTATTAAATAATGATTATTGATCTTTGTTTATTATGTAAAGCAGATGTACAACTGTACATGTAAACAAAAAAAAAGTATTTTGAGAAGTTTTGGATGGTCTTCCAACAGAAAGGTTCCGGTGGGGTCAGCTCTTGTTGTCTTTCAGTTTTGATTGCTTCAAAGATCAGTAAATCATTGACCAACATTGCTTGTTTGGTTGTGCGTGATAATGCGAAGACAAGTAATTCAGCAAAGTGAACATGTATGGTTTTGAGTTTGAAGCTTTACGCGCGCAAAATAAAGCCATAATAAACCAAAATGTTCATGTATTTGGATTCTTCTTTTTATTATCTTTTTGGTGATATATAGTTTGCTGGAGTTTTACCGAAAATAATGCGCATACGAAAGATTTCCCAGAAGGCACCCCAAAAAGTTAGCCAGGGCTTGAGACTAACTTTTCAGCTCACTAACGTAGTGGCTAGTATCAGGTCTGATTTCACTAGCCAAATCTAAATTTGCACTAGCCTGTCTCGTCATGCGCAGTTTCGTTCATTTGTAAAAACTATCCAATCTCGACCCCAGAGCTCTCCTCTTGACTAAGGGAGAGAAGAAGTCTGGGGAACCCTGAAACAAATTGTCTTCTCATTGGTTTTGGTGAAGAAGAATTAAAAGCGTCTCTAATTGGTGCATTCATGTTTAGCATGAGGAGTTAGCAGGCGCCGTAACATTCAAATAGCCAATTTTTGGCTACAAGAACCTTCCGATGCATGTTCTCACTACATAGAATTTCTCAGAGCCTTGGGTCGATCCGAAGCTCTGGTGACGAGAATGAAAACTATGCCACATTTGCAAACACAACCTTTGCTTTTAGTAAATATTTCCATATTCTCAAATCCATCCTCGCAAACAGCGGCGCAAATAAGCTGGAGTTTACGGTTTCCCATATTTTTCTCACAAAGGCAAAGTTTTCGCGGCGGTGAGGCCAATTTTCTCGGAACTGTTGCCATATCTTTGCAACTCACAAATGCACTGGAGTATGGAAAATGTGGAATAAAGTAAATTAATTAATAAACCGTACATAAAACTAAACTGCTTGTTTGGAGGTCTGTGGAAAGGCTGTTCCTTTGATTATAAATTGAGCTATTTGTGATCGAAATTTCAACGTGAAAGCGTCATTCTACGCATGAAGCAAAAAAGCAGCGGAATGCGTGAAAATAACATCTTAAATTGGATAAAAAGGAAATTTGGAAGGACAGAACATAGTTAGTGGAGAATTGGCTCATTATAAGCAGTGTTTTTAATAGATTTAACAGCAATCCTTGTGTTTTGTGCTTGAAGGATTTTTCGGAATCAATCACTGTGCTCGCCTGCAAGTTTTCTCTCTTTTAATGTGAGATTCACCATTCCTAGTAAACAAGATAACCTAGTACCGGTAAACAAGATAAGGCGCTCCATATTATCTCTTTCTTTCTTTTTTTTTTATTCGAAATAAATTGTTTGGATTCAACTTCTAAACAAGTACCTGATCTGTTTCCATATGTACATGTAACAACGTCGCAAACAGTTTGCGATGGCTTGATCGCAAACACTGTCACTTTTCGATTGTGTTTGCGATTTTGTTTTTCATATGCGTGATTGCTTTACGCAACCTGATCTCGTGACATCGTAAGAAATGGGCGCAAAATTAAAAACAGAATTAGGTTTTTACATCGTGTTCAACCTATTCTTATGTTGGAGCTGTTGCGAAGAAGAAGGCAGAGAGGAATTGTCAAGATGCATTTTTGAGGAGCAGCAATGGCTGCAGCATAGCCAGTATCAAATTATAGTGCAGGAACTGGCTCTTCGTGATCAAGAATTTTGCTACAGGTACATTTGGCCTGCGGTATTTCCTTAATGATATTCATTAATTAAACTCACACTGTTTTGAGGAGTATTCTCATTGCCACAATGTACTGGGACGCCATTTTCATTACTCTTTGTCAAAACAAATCACCTTCATAAAAGTTATCGTCGATTGATCGCAAACAGGCGATTTAAGATTGTGTTTCCATATCGTTGTTTCCTCTCTTTTTCATTCATTTGCTACTTGTTAGGAACAACACGTAACAATAGAGAATTTCTTGCGATTGCTTAGAGGACTTCAATTTATTTAAGCAGAAATTAAAATTCTGGAAGGGTTGATGAGCTGAAGGTTGTGTTGTTCTCTCATTGAAAAAGAACATGGGATCATAGGGCTGTGATTAGCAAAGATCAAATGAAATGAAATGTGTTTTTACAGTATTTAAATTCATTATGGATAGTTCTATGATGTTTTTTCTAAAGCAGAGGTAGTTGTTGTAGGTCACACAATGTAGGTAGTCGCATGAAAGTACAGTATAGTATTTAAATATACATGTAATTACATTTGGACATCATTTGTAGCCGGCATGATGTGATAAGCAAAATTAACTTTTTTGGTGCCAATCAGGTCAGTTTTTGCCTTCTGCACATTTTACCGGTATTTGTTGCCTTTATACCAGAATACATGTCATTATCAACCTCCAAATTTTACTTTTCTTATTATTGTTTCAGTCTGCTTAATAATATTCTTAGATTTCTTGTTTCCTAATTAAAACAAAAAACAAAAACGTCACATTCTCTTCCTGTCTTTTGAGGCTAAGAGGTGATAGCCAGCGAGACTGCAGCTTTTGAGAGCAGGTGCTTTTAGGACATTAGATATCTGTATTTCCTAACAGTTTTTTAAAAATTATTCATTTTTGTTTTCACGGTGACATAATTTGTCATTAGGTACATGTACATGTATGATACCACCTGCAATATGTACAATGTAAGCGCAATTTTTTTAAAATTTTAAAATACCTGTCTTTAAGTAAGTGGTTATGCAAACACTTAGCATTGTGCAATACTGGAAGTCTATAGTGTCGGTGAAGACATGTTGAAGAATTATACAGTAGTCTTCATTTCAGAATCATTCTAATTTTTTAATGATTTGCCTCGCATAGTTGCCCAATACTAAAAAGATACAATAGCATTTTTTTTTTCATTCAGAGGGGTTACCATTAAAGAAAAATAAGTTGCATGATACGCAGAATAAGCTTGACAATGTCAGTACAATAATTATTATAATTACCGGTATATCAGGTTTGATGTTAATTTTTCAGTTTGCAAAGTTACATGTAGCCTTGTACATGTATGTACTGTGTTGAAATTTAAGGTGGTTCTCTTTAAGGTGTCAGTATACAAATGCACCCCAAATTTGATAATAAAGCCAAATTTTAGTTTTTGATATTCCCAGGTACATTGTACATCTCATAGAGTTCTTTTAAGAACAAGAATGTCTAATATGTGGCAAAAAAAAAACCATGTAAGGGAATTTTTATTTTTTGCCTCCTTCAAAAGTAATGAATATTTAGCAAAGCTAATGCATGGTTTGTAACAGCGTATAAAAAAATAAACCAGACAACCAGACCCTGTTTTTTAGATCAAGGTGTGAAGAAAAGGTAGCGATGTCGATCACTTTCTGATTCTCTGTTTAAATTCTGACCGGAAAGGAACTCAATTCATGAAACTACATACTTTAGAAAAGGTTTTTTTTATTTCTTGCCTTAAATCAACTAATAATCGGATTCAATTCCTCAGCTTCCAGAAAATTTATACTTCATTGGGGTTTTTATGAAACATGTGACCGTGAAGCAGCGACAACGCGAGGTTGCCATTTGGGGTACATGTATACTGATACCTTAAAAGGAATTAAACCAAAAATAATTTTCTTAATATCTAAACCTCATGTTGTACATGTAGAGGTGCATAAATTTTGGTGGTGATATGAAGAATAGTCTTTTCGTACCCAAAATCAATGTTGATACATGGACTAGTTAATAAAATAATTACTTATCTCCTCTCTCTCATAGGAATGGTTCAAGCCAATGCTGTAGCTCGCCCAATGTCCCGTCATTCAGAGAGAACCCCTGTTGCCTTTGGAGGAACACAATTGCATGGTGGGTAAAATAATGGGTTACATTTTGTATTTTTTTTTTTTCAGTGCATGGGAATGTGTAGGCTGGATTGATCACACCCAGTCAATCAGAAAATTGCCTGCCTGCCAAGTGCAAAATGCAATTGGCTGAATATAAAAATAATTTAATACAACTGAGATGGGAGCTACAGTCTGTCACAGACAACCAACTTGGTCAAGTGATTCAGCTATTCGTAGGGAGCAGGATTTTAACTGCACTCCCAAAATGGCTAGAAATCGAAATACAATTACATGTATGTATATATGAAGCGTGGGTTATAGACGAAGGAAAGAAGTGATCCTCACACTTACATGTATCTGGACAATTTGCATGTAAGCACTTGTCTGTCTTTCGTAGAAACCTGAAAAATTCAGAAGGCTCCACCTGAAATTTTCGACTAAAAATCTCTTATGGTGGTTAATTACTTTTGTCAACTCATTTGATAAAATTGAATTTTGCATGTTTCATTCCCCATCGACGCAGCTCCAAAGTTTCTATAGAAACCTAAGCCCATAATTTGTCTTAAATGATATGCTTTGGCTTCAGAGGACAGGGGCAGGCAATCATCGTAATCAGTGGTTTATTTGAGGTTTTCTCTATGTTACTTGATAAATAAGTGGAAGAATACATGTAAGTAATTAAATTGCTATTGTATTGGAATATTGGAAGATTCTTCTTGGCTATTAATAATAATTTGTCAACATGAGGAATCAAGTGTCTTTTTTTGCAAAGCACCTGTAGGTCTCAAACCCCTGTCCTTCTGCTAATGATAAGAGTGTGGTACCTTATTACCGTATATACATGTACAAGTTAAAACTTGTCACGTAATCGTCTAGATGTACCGTGCATCTTACTGCTTTCTATCACCTTGACATCTTAGGTATTGATGGCCCGGTTACATCACCGTTTCCCTCGCCTGAACCTGCCTTTGGAGGCTTACTGGTAAATGTTGGATCTGAAGATGTGGAACCACAACCCAGAACCAAAGTATGTACAGTAGAGTGCTGTAGAAGCAAAGTATTATGTACTGTATGATTAAAAATAGGCTAACCCTGTAGTAATGCCTTTTGTTTTGCTGTATCTTTAGCAAACCACTGATACAGAACGGAAGTTAGCTGCAATGGGAATTTCGTCCAGTGCAGATTTTGCAGAGGATCTTGATGAACCAGAGCTAATGTCACAAGTCATAGCACCAGCCAGGGCAAGAACGCCATCTCCTAGCTTTAATTCAGTGCCTCCCCCCACATACGATTCTGCTACAAAGACCCAAAAGGTACAGTGTGCATTGGCATGTGATATGTACGATATGAGAACATTAATTAAAATTGCGTAAGTGAAACTTGACACCAATACTGGTAAATCTGATTATGAGATGATGACTACTTAAGGGACATTTTTTTGCCTGACCAAAGGAATCGCACCCTCTGGGAACAAGAATGCTGTATGTGGCAACATAAGACTTAGTGGTAACCGTTGTACCCCCACACTTGACCACTGGTCACTGAGCACCATTACTCTGAATGAGCCATATTGGGGAAAAAATATTAAGAAATTAGTATAAATTACAAATTAAAAAAATTATCATACATCAAACAACTGTACATGTACCTTAGACATCCATTATACATGAAAACAATAATTATTGTTTTACCTTATTTGTGGCACATGCTAAGGATGGCATGCAGGATGGCCTGACTAGTTCCTGTCAATTAATTTCTATAATTAATTTTCATTTCTGACCTTCATATTATTTATAATTATTTTAATGCAACAGAGTAATGAGTTTATTTACATGTAGTTAACTTTTTTGGTTTAAAATACATGCATTCTTCCCGTTTCCCATTATTCAGACACCTGGAAACAGCAGAGATTCACCTCCAACTACTTCGCCTCCAACTTCGTCATTGAATCTAGATGAACTTGAAAAATTTGTTTTTAAGTGAGTATTCTTCGTGAAATGCAAATAAGTATGATGGGTGGATTAGTTTTAATAAAAATAATTAAGTCTTCCATCAGATATTTGGCATACAGGACACTGTATACAATGTAACGTACACAGTATAAGACCACTTTAATTTTAAGTTAATAAAAATATTGGGATTAGCCTCCTTATCTTAGAGCTCCTATTGATAAGTCGTAATTTATTCAAAACAGCCCTGCTCACTGATCAATAATAATTATATTGTATACAGGATATTTGCATCTTTCTACTAGAAGTTTACAAACTTTGTCAATTTTACATGTATCTCCCCAGACCTGCTCCACAAGGCACTTCTGTCAAATGCAGAATAACCAGAGACAAAAAAGGAATGGATAGAGGGATGTATCCAACATATTTCCTTCACATGGAGAAAGAGGATGGCAAAAAGGTGACTGAATGATGCACAGAATACAATTTAACTTACAATAATTGTGTTCAACTTAGTGTTCTATCACATTTACAAAGTCAAGGTGAATGTTACTTATTAATGATTGATGCACATTTTCTATCGTTAAATATATATCACCATAAAAGTTTATTAGATTTTTGGCAGTATTAAAGGCATCTACATGTAAATTACTAAAATTGAACTACATTTATTTTGTTAAATATAAAAATCAAGAGGTTGGATCAGATATACAACCATTTATTAATACGACATTTGAACATTTCCTTTGTACGTAACTTATTAACAAGCTGAATAAAAAGAAATCACATACACATAACCTGGAAAATTCCCTTATTCTGAACTCTGAAACTTGCTGGGTAGCAGTACTGCACTTAACAGAAGGAAATCAAAATAATTGAATGATCTGGATCAACAACAAGTCTCTGAGTTTTGGTTCTTAATGTTGTTGTCCACCACACTTGTCAGAAAGAACATCTTACACTGTACATATAAATGTGAGTGTTGATTAACTCAGATTTAACTCATTTGTCACCAAGTAAAAAAATAATAATTATTATGTTCTTACATTCATAGAGATAACTGGCATTGATGCTGGTAATGATGTATTTTGTCATAATTATAGAGAATGTTGAATGAATAATTTATGGTACCTTTATCTTACTCAGATTACATCATTCTCTCTTTATAGGTGTTTCTTTTGGCGGGTCGTAAGCGAAAAAAGAGCAAAACTTCTAACTATCTTATTAGTACAGATGCGACAGACCTTTCAAGAGGTGGAGAGAGTTTCATTGGAAAGTTAAGGTACCATCAGTTTTTTTTAAACTTACTAACAAAGACCAGAATGGCTAAGCTGTTTCCAGTGTGTCGCTTTTGGAAGTTGAAACTATTCTTGGCTTTGCAGAAGTTTGGTGCTTAAATGCAATTGTTTTCATTTCCTGAATTTTGGCACCATGCATTAATGTATAGAACTACTGTATACACACAGCCATTGAATAGTAGACTAAAATAATATTTTCATAAGTTGCCTATACTTTTATTAAAAAAATGCAATACCGTTATTCACTTTTTCAATGCTAACTCTAGATAGTTAGAATTATTATTTTTTCTTTTTTTCTTTTCCCAGATCCAATTTAGTAGGAACCAAGTTTACTGTGTTTGATAATGGAGTTAATCCAAGAAAAGGAGGTGTTATGTCAGACCATTCAAACATTCGGGAAGAAATAGCTGCTATTATTTATGTAAGCAAGTAACACCTCTTGTCTGCAGATAGAGTACTTTTTTGCTGGTTTTGCTTTCAACGTGTTTTTTTTTTTCGCATTTTCTTTAAGTTGCTCAACAATGTTTTGGTTTGACAAAGTAAACCGACTGTCAGCCATTTTTTTTCACTTTGGTGTTCAAATTTGGCGCTTCTCTGGTGTTTCCATACCAACTTCCGTATTGCACTCTATAACCTGGATTGCACTCTATAACCTATTATGCATTTGCCATTGGCCAATGTATTTTGTTGACTATAATAAGTACATGTATTGAAAAAAAAGTAGGGTACTTCCACTATCTTCTTCTTCAATATCATTTGTCATGTAGATACTGTAGAGATCTACGGCGGCGACGTCGACGAAAACGTCACCTCAAAATTGAACTTATTCCATCATGTTCACTTCGTACAATGTGGGCGAAGTATCCTAAAAATAAATTGGTACGAGTGGTTTCAGACTGAAAATAGAGAATGAAAGATTCTCTGTTGCACGCTCACGTTGTCGTCAAAACCTCAAATTTAGTGATTTCACGTCGTCGTCGTGCAGAGAACCACAAAAATATGAGTTAAAGTCCGTGCTGCACGTGCAGTACATAATGTGGGAGGTAGCGAATACTAATAAACTTGGAGAATGCAACAGCGTATTCAACTCACCAGTTTAAAGAGCATGTCTGTGGGCCTGCAATACGTCTGCATTTACAATAATTTTTAAGCTGTACAGTGTATGCCAAAGATGGACAACTTTTTCTTGAGGCTAATGTTGCTTCCTACAGCTGTAGCAATTGAAATTGTATTTATTTATCATTTGACATTGTGGACTGATATCAGTGAACAATGTGCTGTTTTACACAGGATACAAATGTACTTGGGTTTAAAGGACCTCGTAGAATGACAGTTATTCTTCCAGGAATGGGCCTTGATCAGCAGAGGATACCTGTTCGACCACTTACGGTTTGTTCATTTTCAAGCTCTTTTCTTTCATTACAAACAGTACAGCTTCATCCTTTACATGTTTACATGTACGTGTTTCACCACCCATTAGCCCCTCTGTAACTTATGACTGTTTCTGCTTATTAAGTGGCCTCATAGAACTGTAACCCACAGGGCCTTTCTGAGGTGTCACCACCTGAGGCCAGCCACCTAGCACTGGATAGAATACTGAAAGGACCAGAACACTAGGAGCCCATTTATTTCTTTGTAAAGAGTGTGAGTCCTTTACATAATTATAAGCAAGCCCTGACTTAAGGGGACTTGAGGCTTGCGAGACAAGGCCTGCACTTTACATTTATGGTGTCGGACAGTTAATTTTGTGGATAAACTTACTCTCTCCTTACTTTCTCCTCGGCCAGGGTTCAAACTTGTAACCTCCAGCATGGTAGTCTGATGCTCAACTGAGCCATCAAGCCCTGCTTTTTTGAAAGCCCAGTAATGTGCTTAAGATTATTATTAATTTTTTACAATGAGATTCATAATCTAAACATCATTGAAAAGGACAGGAATTGGGAATGGCCAATAATCTCTTTTTAGTGTAATTTCACTCTTTTCCTTAATCTCCACTTTTTCTCAAAACCAAATTACTGTAAATAAATCTTACATGCAAGTGTCAATCGTTAAAACTTAGTCAACACAAAAAATGTTGAATTGTTCAAATTAATGTGTTGCAATTTTTAGGACAATGATGGTTTGGTGGAGAGGCAGAAAAACAAGAGAATGGAAAATCTTCTTGAATTACATAATAAAACGCCTGTGTGGAATGATGGTATAATAAATTTTATTTTAATGTTTTATCATATGAAGCAGTGTTCGTATGGGTCATGGAAAACTTCGAAAGTCATGGAATTTAAGAATTTCATTTTCCGGGACTGGAAAGTTATGGAATTTTATGGTCGGTCATGGAAAGTCATGAATGGAAAATTAAAATAATTAATCATGGTAACTTAATCACTGCAGATGTCAAAGCAAGGATAAAATGAAATAGACAAATTTCTATCAAACAATAATATTGGAAGTTTGGTGGACAGAGGTCTGTAATACTTTATTCAAATTTAAACGGAGTTATGTCAGAAAATATCCTAAAATAAGGATAGTTTTGTAACTTTTCTTACGTGACACCTAAACTTAAGCACTGAAGGTCGTGGAAAGCTAGAGAAGGTCAAAGAGAACGTCTTGGAAAGTCATGGAATTTGAAGAGTTTAAAAGGGTGTGAACCCTGTAAAGCACTTTCTTGTAAAACTACAGTACATGTTCATTCCATTGTCACAAACATTAATTTTCTGGGGATGTTCTAAAACTATGGCATACAGAAATATTCTGGGACCAAAAGAAACACAAGTCAGTTCCTGTCATGAATGTAATATAATAATTACACTCATGACATGAAGAATCACTATAAAAGGATTCAATTCAAACTCTGCTTTTGATTGAGCTCAATGTGAAGAATGGCTGACACTCTAAGCTGGCAATCAACAATCATTATCATATGGTATTTCCACTGGGGATAAAAGTGGGGGTCTTTAAATTGACAAGCAATGCTCTAAAAAAAAAATAATAATAATGATAATAATAATAATAATTATAGTTATAGTAAGTTAATGTATTTAAGTCACAAGGTTTTTTAGCCGAGCATGAGTGCTCTACTGATTGGGGAGACTACAAATCAACTGAAATCAGAACAAATCAAATCAAAATGTTGGTTTTTGAGGAGAGGGGAAAGCTGGAAAACCCAGAAAAAAAAACCTCTCGGAGCAGAGTAGAGAACCAATAACTCAACCAGCTATACCTATGGCATTGAATCTGGGAATCGATCCCAGGCCACATTGGTGGAAGACAAGTGCTGTTGGAGGCCTTTCTTATTGTACAAAATATTAATGTCTGGTGATCACGGAGCCCAGGCCTGTAGTCTCCAGAGCTGAGTGACAAATTAAATCATGATCTGAAAGTGTGTAAGGCACAATATCTTTTACAACCTCTGTGTTTTGAGTCTTCATTAATGGAAGTATGGTTGGTTGCCGCCTCAAACAAGTTCAAGGTGCTGGCCATTGTTTTACAGTACTATTGTTTCAAAGAGAGGGAATTTTAAAACATGGTTGAATTTCGTTTTTTATTAGATACGCAATCATACGTTCTCAACTTTCATGGAAGGGTGACACAGGCTTCTGTTAAAAACTTTCAGATTGTTATGGATGCTGATGGTGAGTGACAAAGATACATGAGGATATTACATGGCCGTGCGAAGATATGAAATTTCTCTTCTCCTGTTGAAAAGTATTTCACCAGTGAGCGCAGCGAACGAGTGAAATATTTTTCAACACGAGAAGAGAAATTTTGTATCTCCAAGCGGCCATGTAATAAATATCCTTTATTTTTTAAACCAAGTTTCTATTTACTATATAAACACCAATGAAATACTAAATCATTTCACGAAAGGCACCGAAAGGCTCGATTCTTGTATGTAACCATAGCAAAAGTGATCTTTTCACGTGTGAAGATAACATGTTTTCTTCATGTGAGTTTGTTAGTAACACGCAAGGTAACTTGTTCATAGGCGGCTGCTGAAATTAATGTCACTTTCGAGTTTGTGCAGCCAAACGTACAATAGAAAATCTGAATGTGTTTTTCACTGATGGTAACTTTTCATATTAATTTGCGGCACAAAATTTGATGTTTTCAGGCTGCAAATCTCCCTCTACTCTTCCGAAAAACTGTATATCAATATTTATTTACTTTTGCATCAATATTTGTTTTGCATAAAACAGGCTAACAAATAATTATCTGTACCTTGCTTAGTTCGCTTAGAATTTTCAGTCCTATGTCATCTATTTTGAGGTCTCGCATCCAGATACCAACCCCACCGGATAGGGCCTAAATTAAGTGAACTTTTGTCGTGGAAAGATGCGCAGACGCTCAGAGTACACGCTAAATTTGCTGTAAAAAAGAGAAGTTGAAGGGAACTTCATGTCAACCTCGAAACCATTGTTTCTCGATTCCCTTTTATTTTCTTCAATCTGTAAGCATGGGTTTAGTATTTTACTAGTAACCACATGTCTTCTCAGGGGGCTCTTAAGCCAAGACGTCTACCATGGCACAAAAATGATTTATGATACCAAAAAAAGTTACTGCACTACCACACGAACGCAATGCGAACTTATTTTTTAAAATTATTTATTATTTGAGAACTCCCTCTTGGGGTGGAGACTAATTTACCGGTACCTTTTCATTAATTGGCCGTAAATGTTTGCCAACAAGAACATTTATGAAGAGTTTAGTTGTGGAGTGGTTGTTTTTACAGATTTCGGCCCTTACATGTACAAATATGTCAAAGCAAATAATTATACTGGATAAATGTAAATTTAAAAATTATGATATTGCATCTGCAAGGTTAATTGAGTACATGCAAGTTTCATGTAATAATCATTAAAATCAAGGATCTGGTTGCTTTCCAGTTGATTACATTATCATGCAGTTTGGACGAGTGGCTGAGGATGTGTTTACGATGGATTACAATTACCCAATGTGTGCTCTCCAAGCATTCGCTGTGGCACTTAGCAGTTTCGATGGAAAGCTAGCTTGTGAATAACCCTCCTTCGCAGGTCTTCCTGGCCTATTAAAATAATTCAGAAAATAAAATGATATTAAGAACATTTTCTTTTGAATTGCTCTTTTAAAGGCAAATAGTTACTATATGCAGTTTTGTTAGTCTAAATTACTTGGTAAGTACCTGTAATGTACCGTATCAATATTAAATGAATCTGCAGCATGATGAAGATTTGCCATTATACCTCTTGTTGGACCCAAGGTCCTGTTCAGTGTAGAATAGCTCCACATACCAGTAGGGGACCTTAAGATTTGTGGCGGTGATGTCTACGTCGACAAAAAACATCACCTCAAAACTTTAATATAACATTACCTTATCATAAGTCTTTCACAATGATTATTCCATCTCGTTTACCAGGAGATCTGGTGACGTAATTTGGAGGACTGGGAAGAGACATTTTAACGCCGTATCCCACAACCGCACGCGGCCTTAGGTCTTATTTCCAAATTTCCTGCAAAAATTCAACAGATCATTCCGTGTCTCCCACATTTCCCGTTACTGAATGAAAATTCGAGTGGAAACCACCGAGATCTAAGCTTTCGGTTGTAGGATACGGCGTTAAAATTTTTCTGCCCAGTCCTCCGAATTACGTCACCAGATCACCTGGTACGTTGTACAATGTGGGCGAACTATGTCTAAGGTACATACGTGTAAAAGTCAAGTGGTTTCAGGGGAAAAGTGGAGAATGAAAGATTTGCATTATTTTGTATGTCCATGTTGTCGTCAAAACCTTAAATTTGGTGACTTCATGTAATTGTTATGCAGAGTACCACAAAAATGTACTTAAGCATGCACATGCAGCATGATTGAATTTTTCCTCTTTTAACCAATGATGTTATTGTTTTGTGGCATTGTGGTTGTCAGTGCCATTGTCATTTCTTGAGCTCCCTACTACTCTGTTCAATAAGCTTGACAGGCCTTTATTAAAAGAAAGTGCCCAAGAGCCCGGAAGTACAGTCATACGTGTAGCCTCCAGACAAGATGCAGCGCTGTAATAAGCATCACACTTGCTATCACCGTGGCACATTATTAATATGACTGTAAACTGTAGGAATAATTATAATTACTGGTATTATTAATTTTTTCATTTTTATGCTATTGCAGACAGAGTTGAATTTTAAGACAAATTCATATCAAAATGTATGGGCTTCGATCTCAATCGCTACAAAAAAGTCCTAAAGCAAGGTACCAATGAACTGCATTCATTTATTCAGTATTTTACTGATAATTGGAAAATAATGTCATATTGTAACTATTAAAAATTCACCCTACACGCACTCTCTCAACGCAGGAGAAATTACCATTTATCCACTTGTTATACTTGTGATTTTTGTCTCTCCTTGTTGACATGGAAATGAAAATCTTCTTCTCTTAGATTTATTATACATCCTAGAAGGTTGGTTCATCAGGCAAGTTACTTATGATGTGAAACAGCTTTCTCTTAAGTGACAGTAACAATTTATGGCTTAGTATTTATTCGTAAGGTTAGTATTCTAACCAATGCACAATAATGTTGGTAAAAAGTTAATACAGAATAGTTGCATTGCCATTTCAATTTAAATTTCATTATATAATTATTATAAATAATGGTGTTTTGTACATACTGTATGTTATATTCAGTACATCTAAAACATGTTTATGATAACTGTCTGACTGTAGTGTTTCTAATCA
>OX421445.1:9242771-9250271 GCA_949126865.1 Montipora capitata | reverse complement strand
GGTGCCCAACACCCACTAATCCCCCGCTAAATTTGTTGTTTTTGCCCACACGCTCATAGCTTTTATGGCAACTCAAAAGAGCCATCAAGCCGAGAAAAAAAGTTTCACAATGCCCGGTCATTACAAGAAAATCTTGCCCGCTCAGCAGCCAATCAGAGCATGCGTACTATTGTAGCCATATAATAATACAACATAACTTTGAACCATAGCAGTCAATATAAATAACATTTTTTTCATGTAGGGGTAGAGAGAGGTGCCCAACACCCACTAATCCCCCGCTAAATTTGAGATAAAAAGGCGTAATAAATTCATGCAAATTGGAAAATCATCTATTGCCCAGAGACAACTGATACAGTGTGTGAAAAATTCTGCTCAAAATTGTAGTAAAAGTGAGATAAAGTGAACAAATATTCCTGTTGCTGTCAAAATTAATAACATTAATTCCACACAAGAGATGGTGCTGTGATTTCCTCAGAGCAGCTTGAGCTGACCACCGGTAACAGTTTCACACCACAATATGTCAGATAGGTCAGATTAGTTTTTGGAAGCTAATCATTTAATACATTACCTTGAGATTTGATGTCATCTACTCCCCCAAATTTTTTCTTGAAGATGACTGCTATCCCTTTACCCATTCTGGCATCTGCACTTATGCAGTGAGCCAGGGATTCATTGTCTGGACACGAAAATAAATCCCCATGCTTTTCACTCAACTTGTGTGTGGATGACTTGCATCTAGTGACATCAGTAAACTATGACAATTAAAGAGCGAGGACAAGGCCTACTCCCTTTATAATACAATATTATCAATATTATATTCTCCATTAAAATACTTTTTGACATCAAGGAAATAAAGCTACAAGTGTATTAGCATTAGTTTCATGTAAACCCTTTGATGCCCAAACCGGCCTAATGTCAGATGATGTTATACTCGTCCATGGGGAACCCCTGGGAGTCAATGGGTTAATAACTCAAGTTCTACTGGATAAATTTTTCTTATACCTCATAATAGGTGACATAATAGGTCTCAAGAAAAAATACTAAGTCAATGAATTACATGTTGTTTTGGGGATATTTTCCAAAATCTGGGTTTTAGAGGGTCTTTTAGCAGTGCTGTATTGTTACCATGGCAACAGTTAAGGTGTCACAAACACTCTTAAAATTGCATGAGGATAGTATAATTTAGGCGAATATCAATATCACGTCCTACTGAAAGGATTGACAGTGTTGTAATGGTTTTCTATTGGAAACCCACTGCAATATGGAAGATTCTTTGAGCATCAAGTGGCACAGAAGAAATTTAATTTATTTTGGCCACATAGCCACATGGTATGTACACTGTATGAAGGTATCAGAAACCCTGATCTATAATACAAACTTGATAAATGCTGTGTGACTTTTCAGGTAAATGTAATAAATTTGACCACAACAATTGATGAGGTCCTGCCAGTGGGGAGGGGGGGGGGTTATGTCACTTGTCTGAATTTTAAAAGTCTTGTGTTGATGGTTTGTCAATGTTGGCACGTTGCTGTGACCGTTGCTGTCGGAAATTTAAAGAAAGGATGCCGTTTGTTGCGATTTCACTTTACAGTGTAAGTGCTGTTGCTACTTTTTAGGCCATGTCGCTTGTTGGAATTTACCCTGGGAGAGCCTCATTTATGACCACAATGATGATGACAACAGCCACGATGATGACAATTGATTATTATAAGCAAATACCGTCAAGCGCACACATTTGCTCTACTAATTAAAAAAAATCTTTAGACGAAAGAGAGGAGTGATCCTCGCACTTATCTGGACAATTTAAGCAGGAGCCAATGAATAGGAGCGAACAACTCCCATACTAAGTCTATGTTGCGGCATTTTTACAGACCGATCTATTTTAGACTACCTTTTCCACAAAAAAACGAACAAACAAACAGTTCTGGTTTAGAAAAGCTATGAACTCAAGTTAGTTTCTTGTGATTGGTCACCAGGCTCCTGTGGGAGTCTCATTCACGGGAAATTCAATCCAAAAACAAATCACTGTCTGAAAATGCCTGGTGACGACAGGAATACAGAGCTGTTGTTCGCTCCTAGTTATGGGCTACTGAGATTAAGCAATATTGTCTCTTAGAGACACCCATACCACTTATTTGGTGGCTCCAAAGGGATAAATATACATTCAATTCATTCATAGAGTCCTTTACCGGAACAAATGAGCCCAACTGAGTGGCTGATCTGTAGCGCAGGTAAAAAGGTAAAGTCTGCTACGAGCCTAAAAGGCCCATCAGGCCGGCGCTTATCTCCGGTTTCTGTAGCATGAAGCGACTAGGAATATTTCTACTCCCCCCTGGATGGGATGCTAGCCCATCGCAGGGTTACCCTCAGCATTAAATTCATCGGTACCCATTTATACACCTGGGTGGAGAGAGGCACCATGAGAGTAATTAAAAGTGTCTTGCCCAAGAACACAACACAATGTCCCCGGCCAGGACCGGAACCCGGACCACTCGATCCGGAGTCGAGCACACTGACCATGAGGCCACCGTGCCTCCCACGATCTGTAGCTCAGTTGGTAGAGAATTGCACTGGTATTGCAGAGGTTATGGGCTTGAATCCTGTTGGAGCCACCTGAATTTTTCAGGTGTCTACATAAAGTGACAATTGCTTAAATTGTCCAGATATTATAAGTGCAAGGATCACTTCTCTCTATCATCGAAAGATTTTTTCTGCTTTTGACTTTACTGAATGAGGGGTGGTCCACAGGGGTAGTCCATGGACCTGGGGTCCATATTTTCTATACATCCGTCAGTGCCAATAAAATTCCTGCTCACCCTCCATAAAAGAAATTTTATTTTTCATTTTATTGAAATGGCAATGCAGCCCACAGGCCTCAAAGTTTTTACTTCTACACACAGAACTTTGAAAGCCCTTGCAACAATTTTTTTGGCACCTATATATACCTCGAGAACCACACTCACTGGCTCCCACGTTTGTTTACACAACTTCAGCATGGGATCAACCTGTTCAACAAATGTTCAAATTTGACAGCAGTCTATCACTTTCCAAGCGTTTTGATTAAATATTTCTTCTTCCCTCCTGTCTGAGGCACAGAGGTAATTTTTATTGTCCCTGACACTTGGTCACAAGTTACTCCCAAATAATGGACCACAAGGAGGGGGCAGAGGACTCCCTTATATGGGCTATATAGGTATGTGTGGCCCCAAAGGGTATGGTTTTTTTAGCTGTTTTGGTCTGAAATAGGGTATCAATTATGACCATTGGTCTGTAATGGGGTATGGTTATTTCACTCAAGTCTTGAATTGGGTATGTTTTCTAGAAGAAGCTTCTTCTTCATCATTAGGCGATAAGACCATCAACAAATTGTTAAGCTAACCATGTAACAGCTACAATAGGTCTGAAAATTGATCTGAAATAGTGTATCAAATTTTTGATCAGGTCTGAAGTTGGGGCAGATTTTGGTCTAAGACAGTGTTAGGGTTTCAGGAAGTGGGCCTCACACCCCAATCCAATTTTTCTGGGAGTACCGGGGTCAAAGGCAAGACACACCAGAAAGCAAGAACTATTGTTTAGCGGCTTAATTTCTATAAAGTAGGTCGTTCCACACCTGCTGTTTGCTGAACTTTGTATTCCTTTGGCCGTCATTGCTGATGCTGTCAACACTAGACTCCAACTTGTGTTTTCTATCGATTGAAAATGCAATTTAAAAAGTGAAAGAATATTTCCACTTCACGGATATCATAAGCTAGTCTCCGTATCAACAAATAATAAATTTCACTTTCACAGTCAAAGGGCAACTTTAATCGAACTATGACACGAAATTCACGAGCAAATTATAAAACTAAGAGAAGCATCCAGTCTCATTGCACTTGCAGAATAATTCTTGAGACCTTTACCTAATCATACCTCACCAAGAACTTGTCCATAGTTCCTGCTTCCCTGGCTCGTTCCCAGTGCTCCCGTCTTTAACAAGCGGATGTAAAAGCGAAGGGCGAGGAGTACGACCACAGGCAGCCCAAGCTCGGTGTACGATTTATAGCCTTTGTATGGGAAAACTAACTTTGAGTTTATAAATGCTAAAATAAGCTGTAAATGTAGAAATAAACTTCACTTACCTCTGCGTACAGTTGTCCTCGTCTTTTCTGTGCAATCGGAGGGCAAACTTGTGTCCGTTTTAGACAGGTTTGTGGTTTTCGAATTTTTACGATACCGTTTCTTGTCATTTTCCCTTTATCTTCTCTGTATGAGGCAAAATGACAACTAACTGTAAACAAACCTGTCCGTCCCGGTTAACTTACATGAAAAATAAAGAAACGTCCTTAGTTGAAATTGAAACACTTTTTTTTTGCTATTTGGGGTTCTCTGTGTTATAAATATTTTTGCTCTTTGGCCATTTAAATTTCAGCAGGAAAAGAAAACAAACAGCGGTTACAAACATTTTCATTTTATACTTGACGTTTCGTTTGCAGCAAAATACATCATCAGAAGTGACGGTTAAAACTGTTACACAAAAATTTAAAACTTGAGCGAGGCAATGGTGACTAGTTACAAAGTATTATAACAAAACCGTAACTTCCGGTAGTTGATACTTCCGGAAGAAATTAATAAAGAAAAAGCTTCTCACTACCAATGTTTTCGTTTAAGGCCCACCTTCAACCGACAGGCTTTTCGACCGTTTGTTTTTGTTATGGAAATTCGCATTGCTTATCACAGCGATCTGATTGGATAAATTTCAGCTTTGGCTGGATTTTCATGTATGAAAATTGTTCTACGGCACGCAAAGCGTGTCGGTTGAAGGTGGGCCTTTAAGAGAGGGTTTTAAGTCCCTGATTAATAGCGATTCTTTAATTTTACACTCCAAGTCAGACTTTCCAGGATTAAGTCTTTTTTTCCTTACAAAGATCGTTTCAGTCGTTCTCAAAGATCTAAAATAGTATACAAAGCCAGTTGTTGGGACTGTGATTCCTTCTACATCGGTAAGACAAAAAGAAAATTGCATGATAGGAAGTCCGAGCATTTCAAACCTCTTACACAAGTCGGTCACGCCTCTGCTGTTGCAGACCATACTATTTCTACCGGTCATAACATCAAATGGGACCATTTTGAAATCCTCGCTATTGGAAAGTCTGACTTGCAGTGTAAAATTAAAGAATCGCTATTAATCAGGGACTTAAAATCCTCTCTTAATGAAAACATTGGTAGTGAGAAGCCTTTTCTTTATTAATTTCTTCCGGAAGTATCAACTACCGGAAGTTACGATTTTGTTATAATACTTTGTAACTAGTCACCATTGCCTCGCTCAAGTTTTAAATTTTTGTGTAACAGTTTTAACCGTCACTTCTGATGATGTATGTTGCAGCAAACGAAACGTCAAGTATAAAATGAAAATGTTTGTAACCGCTGTTTGTTTTCTTTTCTCTGTGTTAGTACAGGGTCTCAATGGGAGAACTTGAACGGTTAAAAAAATTGCCTTTTCACGGCTAGTGGGCTTTTTTCCGTCGCGGTTAACTTGCATGAAAAACAAAGAAACGTCCATCGTTGAAAATGAAACACTATTTGTTTTGCTTTTGGGGGTTCTCCTTGTTGGTTAGTAGGGTTTTAGTACAAATAGAATTAATAAGTCCTTGGTCATCAGAATGCGACTTACATTTTTGTCAAAACCTCCAACTGGGTTCAAGAGAGGATGAGGTAAAAAAAAACGGAACCCCCATACATGGGCAAATGATAGTTTTTTAAAATCTAATTTTAGCTATGCAGCTATTTTTAGAGAGGCACCTAATTGGCCAGTTGTATTCACGTAATAAAATTTTAAATATGCGCAGCGTTGGGAACGAGAACTTAAAACAGCTTTGCGAAACTAAAAACTATTATGGGGAATAGAGATCCGTTCTCTTACCTTATTCTCTCTTGCGGCTGGGGGTTAATTGCGAATTGTTTTGTCTCGACTATCGGGACGGAATGTCAACGAGAAGAGCAAAGGAGGTAAAACGCACTGTGTCAAGTGCTCTGAAGTCTCTAAATATTTCGAAATACTCCCTATTCCACTTTTCAAAATTTAAAAACAATCACCGTTATTATTTTTTTTTTGTCATTTTGACGGCTAACGGTTAACATTTCTTGACGTTTCACGGCTAACGGTTATAAACCCCATTTATGGTAATGGTAATGAATTTATATAGCGCGTTTTCTTTTTACATATTCAAATGCGCTTTACAACGGCGGGTCTAAAACACCGGTCACATTCCACAGGTCACTCCTTGCAGGTCATTGTTTTACGTTTTGGAAAGTACTCAAAACCCTCAATTTGGCTAGCCCTAGTCCCAAGGTTAGTTTTTAGGCCTAGGGTTAGCCAAATTGAGGGTTTTGGGTTACTTTCAAAAAGTTGAAACAATGACCTGCAACGAGTGACCTGTGGAATGTGACCTGTGTTTTAGATCCACCGGCTTTACAAGCAAGTGACATCCAACATCAGCATGTATATACGTACAGGCACCCACTGGCAGCCGCTATCAGTCCATTTAGCATCTCACCCAGCACATGAATGAATGAAATGAGGCCTGATCACAACACCGGGAGCTCCATGTCCTACTCTTTATGAATAGTCTGTGGGTTCGTTTACGTCCCACTGGGTTGTGAACAGTGAAGGGTTGTGAGACGGGGCATACGGTTTATAATCCTTATCCGAGAAGACAATATAAATTGGCAATTTATATTGTATGTAACCACAGGCAGACAACCCTAAGGATACGAGAGCGCGTGACGTCACGTTATTTTGAGACAGTTGTAATGGCCGATTCAACTGTAGGGCCATCTGCCCTATCATTGTTCATCTTAGTACTTAGCGCGCGCGCTCGATGCATGACGTGGCATGTGAATTTGCTTGCGCTGAAAGGATGCGCAGTAGCAATGGGCGCGAACATCCTTAACAGACCAATCATGGCTCTAACCTGCGATCAGGCCTTAGCCCAATTGAGCACCGCTCTCATGTCCTCTTATGTCGGCGCTTGCATAACGAAAATGGAGCCTGATCGCAGGTTATCATGGTGCGTTCTCAAATCCTGGCTTAGAAGAAGGATTTCGGCACTGGGTCGCAGAAGGACCTTGGTTTCGTCTGCGTGCGTATGAAATTTTAACCCGCGTATTAGCCGAACATGATTTGCTATTTGTTTTTACATAAACTTAAAGAAATATTGTTAGCTTCCAAAATTAACTTCATTTTAGGCAAGAATTCCAGTCATCGTTATGAAAATTGCTCCCATATCAAATTTAAACCCTCGCATGCAAATTAAACACGATGAATCTACAAAGGCAGAAAATCTCACAGAACCTTTCCCAGCCAAAACTGTTATAGAAACAAACAGCATATTTGTTATTAGTATATGTAACGGTTTTAAATTTGTATATGTAATAGGACTACATGCTGTACAATTTGGAAATAATTGGATGAGAAGAATTCTGAGAGGGACAGCCAAAATTGGGCGAGGCTGTAGGCCGAGT
>OX421445.1:9235271-9237771 GCA_949126865.1 Montipora capitata | reverse complement strand
GCGTTAAATCAAGTTCTATTGTTCAGTGTTCCCCTAGGGATTCAACACCAGTGAGTTGGCACTAGAGTATTGACAACACTAGTGTTACACTGTGTTTCTCTCAAGTGCGACCGCAACCAAAGTCTGTACAACGCCCACTGAATTTACATGATTAAGGCTGTTCCCATCGGAATTGCCTATGAAAGGTTTTCACGTTACTTCATCGCCACGATGTTGGTGGAGAAAAAGAAAAGTTCTCTCATTAGCTCCTTTTGTTCGTCCACCAGCAATTCTACATTGCAACATTGTTTTTTGTGTCTCTAGAGATTGTTTGCAAAACACTTATAGATAATTGCCTATTTATAAGGAGTTTTGCAGGGCATTCATTTTCTCTATCGCAACGTAGTCTACGACTTACGCGCTGAGTTGTTTAAAGCTTATTTCGAATCCGTTGATGATGTCCGAAATCGAGAAAGACGAAAGAATAGCCGGCACAAGAAGATAACGCGGTGAGTTTGCGACTTCCGAAAACCATGCGTTGGTTCAGCAAGTTTTGGGCTTTTTAAGTATTAATGTCAACTCAACTTGATCCTCAGGGAAAGAAACTCCAGGCAAAACAGGCGTTCGACACAGCCACGGTCCAACTGAAATACAAAGGAAACCAAAAGCAATTTAAGCTCAACGCAGAGATCGACAACATATTGGACCAGATACAAGCATTGAACTGAAGAAAACAACCACAGCAGCACAACCTAACTCCTTACTGAGGACAAAAACGTTCATCCACAAGCGGAAGCAAAGTTCGTCGATTGGTACAAAGACGTCGAAGAATACGAATCATAACGTCGGAGTTTGCGTCCACGAACAACAGGCAACAGAAGCGGCCATCAAGGAAAGAAAGCAGGCAAAAGACTCCAAACGTGTCCATGAGAAACGGAAAAAGGTCCGCTCACGCTTGTCTCTGATGATCAGATTTTTTATGGTAAGTCTCAGTAACTTGCTTTAACATGTGTAGTGATCCTTGGATTTCTCGTGCTACTCTGCAAGAGTATCCATTCTAAATGTATTGTATTTTGTTCTCTAATTAATAGGAAAACAGAAAGTGTAAAATGTACGTTCGTTTCAACGAAATGAATTAGAACGTAAAAATAATTTGGTTACTGTTTTCCCTGAATTAAGACGTGTAATGACATGACATGTAATAAGTGCACGCGCGTAAAGTAGTGAACAAAATGTTGAAGGCTCAGAACATCTGAACATAAGGTCGATGGCCGTGGGACTGATTGTGGTCGATGTAGCTTCTGCTGTATCCCAACCAAACTGATGGGAGACCAAGTTTTTTTTTTTGTATTTTATTTTAATTTCATCGCAGAAGTTACTTACAATACTCACTTACAAATACATACACATATAATTCACATTGGACCTCTTCACATATATTACACATACTCTCTCGTTTTAACATAATAATGACAAGCGCAGTACAAGATTATTATTGCATTAGTTTTCAATATACTTGCCCCATTTTTCAAGATTGATGGGCAACTTGTTACAAGATTTGGCGACCATCATTTCTAGTCGGTAGATCATCTTAATACTAGTGTTTAATACTATAATGGATGGTTTGGTAATTATTACATCTACAGGAATAAATATATTTTTTCGTAATCAACAGAATAATAATGGTTTACAAATAAATCTCTTTTACAATCCATTATACCAAACATTCTTTATATTAGAAAGAGGCTCAATTTCAATATCTAAGTTGCCCATCCACTTTATAACTTCTGCCCAGAATTTCTTGGTATAATGGCAAGTTGCAAAAATATGTTCAAGAGATTCGTCTGCTTCTCCACAAAAAGTGCAAGCCGAAGATGGAATTATCCCAATTTTGCTAAGGAGGACATTCATGGCAAGACATCTGTTGAGAAGTTTACATTGAAATTCGCGCGATTTTGTGTCTTAAGGCAACACGATGTGGTAGGCTGTAAATTCTTTTCCAATCTAATTCGTCAGATACGAATTGAGCATTGTATTTGAGTTGAGCTGTAGGTGGAGTAATGTTTCTATTTCGAATTTCCTTATAAATGATCTTTGATACGGCTTCGCAAAGTAAAATATTTTGACCATTAAAATATAACTGAACCTGATTTTGTAAGTTGAAAGGCTCGATGACAGAATGATTACCAGTTTTTAAAAATGTGCGCCATTCAGTTGGAAGAGCTTCAATTACACAAATAAGTCTGAATGCATCCACCGGAGAAATATTCAATAGGCCATTTCCGAGTTCATGTCTGCCTTCTCTTCAAAGCGAGTCTAAGTGCGAAGTTTTTGTGATGGTAATTAGTTCTACTTTACATATGAAAAAATTATAATTTTCATAACAAAAACTTTGCACTTAGACTCGCTTTGAAGAGGAGAAAGGCACAAAACTCGGAAATGGCCTATTCTCGTAGATGGTTAGTTATAAGCGTATAAATATTGTCGCAGGTCTCCTATTCTAAGAATGCCTTTATTTGCT
>OX421445.1:9222771-9230271 GCA_949126865.1 Montipora capitata | reverse complement strand
CAAACAGTATAAGTCTAAGCACCCATTTTAAAAAGGTTAGCTTTCGATTATTATTGTGATGACCGATTACTTCATGTAAGCTAACCTTTTTAAAATGGGTGCTTAGACTTAAATACTGTTGAACAATGCTGTTTAAAATGGGTGTTGAGGCTTAAGTAAGCACTATTTGAGATGCTACTTACATTGATCAACAGTACTCATTCGAAATAGTATTTTTAAGGTACTCCGCGTTTTGTCTTCTCCCGAGAAGAAATACGAATTTCCATAACAAAAACAAACGGTCTAAAAGCCTGTCGGTTGAATGTGGGCCTTTAAGCATTTTTATATTTATACCTTTTGTAACGCTGACTTTTCGAACCAAAGTAATGTTGGGCAACCCTAAAACCAGGAATCCGGAATCACAGTAAAATACAGAGAGTAAAAACTATCCTAAACATTCATAAAAGCTAACCTAAGGTTAGCTTTTATGAATGTTTAGGATAATTTTTACTCTCTTTATTGTACTGTGATTCCGGATTCAGGATTTTAGGGTTGCCCAGTAATATTAGCATGGAGATGGCGGATACAATGACAATATTCTCTTGGTCACGCAAAGGCAGCCCAAGCTCGGTATACGATTTATAGACTTTGTATGAGAAAATTAACTTTGAGCTTATAAATGCTCAAAAAGCTGTAAATGTAGAAATAAACTTTGCTTACCTCTACGTCCAGTTGTCCTCGTCTTTTCTGTGCAATCGGAGGGCAAACTGTGTCCGTTTTAGACGGGTTTGTGGCTTACGAATTTTTGCGATGTCGCCAGTTATCATTTCCACACATAAGCGGAAATGACAACGAACGACAAGTTTATTTCTACATTTATAGTTGGAGCATTTATAAGCTCAAAGTTCATTTTCCCATACAAAGTCTATAAATAGTATACCGAGCTTGGTCTGCCTGTAGGTCACGCACTCGACACCGTTGGCGTGATTTTGTCTAGTGTAAGCGATTTTGAATCTTTTTTTTGACGACTGCCAATCATTTGCCCAAACTAAATTTAACATATTTTGAAAGACCTACCCTTCCTTAATTAAAATCCTTAGTCTCGTGAAATTCGGTGATATGGCACATGGTCAAAAAATCAGTTCTTCCCACCGACCGACGAAGTTAACATTGGAGAACACTTTGGTTTTGTTTACAGCAAAATAATTAGATTGATCCAATATTCTTGAAATTGTAGGTTTTGGACAAGGAAAAGTTATGCAATAAGCTCGTTGTATTACAATTTTTCTGCGTTCAATAGTTAAGACATACAAATCGAATGGAAATGGTCAATTTTCAACCCAGTTGGGACTCGCTAAACTGAGTCTGGAGGTTAAATTGAAAATGCTGTTTTTCTGGGAAAGACAAACCTATTCCGAGGAAAAAATCACAGGCTGCTTGTATTCTTGCTAAGGGCTAGCTATATGCAAAAGTCGAGCGAAATTGAGTTTTCAAGCCTTGCCGAAGAAATTAGATTTTGTTTGATTCTTGTGGGAATTTGCTCTTAAATAATTAAAGATTTGCCGTTGGTTAGTTTTGCAAATGATCTTGAGGTCCATAAAATAAGAGCTCATTGAAAATTTACAGAAACATTTCAGTTTTGTTTGGCCATGCATTACGGAACACATCAACCAGGCACGAAATGACCCGGTTGATAAGGTGACCCAAGCTAGAGATTGCTTGTAAACCCGGGCTCTCCTTTTACTCTCTTGCGTGGGTAACCCATGCAACAGAGTTATTCTACCTGCTTGTAAGCGGGGCCCAAAGATGTAAACTGCCTTATGTCATTTAGGAAGCTTTTTGAGCCACGCTAAAAATGGACCTTGATGCCTGAGTTTTCGTTCAAAAATTGAGTGGGAAACAGAGTCCACGATCGTAATTAAAACAAGGCCGATCTTGAGGGCGGAATCCAAAGATTTTCTCCATGATTCTTTTAGGTTGACTAACAGGAGTTTCGTGGAGCGGAGTAAAGGCGACTTGCAAGTCGTCTTAAGTAATTTTAAACGTTTATGACTAAAAAGTCGTTTTGGATGATTAAAAGTCCTTTTTATTCCATCTAAATTTTTTGGATGGCTGGCCTTTCCGGGGCTCGGTCCGTAGTAATATTATTTGAAGCAATTTTCGGGATAAGCTTTTCCCTTTGAAGGACATCTGCAGCTTCCTTACAGTTTGTCTCTCTGTAGGCAATGCTTTGGTACCTCCGGTCCTCATTACTACTCAGTCTCATTTTACATCCCCAGGGCCCTTTCAAATTGCAATCATATTCTGAGCCTTAACCAAATACAGGCAGCATTGTTAACTGAAATGCGGGATTACCGAGTTCAATAATTTCAATGGCTCTTTCCTAAGAATAGCATTACAGTAATATTTTATCATAAGAATATCCAGTGTGTTTTTTGAATGGAGTCGATTAACCTTAAGCCTGGTTTTCACGAGCGGCACAAGCGCAAGAACAAACGCAAGCACAAGAACGGTTATTTCATCATGAAAACGGGGTTGTCGGGCTTTTCCTTGTGCCTGCGCTTATGCTTGCGTTATGTCGACGTTCTTTTTCACTTACCTCCTTATGCTTGCGCTAGTGAAAACTAGGCTTTACACTAAAGAAGTAAATTTGTACATCGCCCATAACATTTCCCCAAACGTTTGCAGTTTTCCTTTCATCTTATTTTAATCTAATTTTATATCTGCCATAAGTGCCGTTACGAGAGTCAAAACGTTCCGACAAAAATACATAACTAGCCTATTTAAGCTAGTTATACAATAAAGACTACACTAACCTTATTGGCCCGAGAGAACCTTGCACTTTTGAAGAATACTTGTTTGCGTTCCCAGGAAGATAGTCATATTGGATGCGTACTTAGCGCACTCCTTCTCACCAATCCCCGCCGCTTTCGTTAATTTCCAATCCATTTCTTTGCCATAAACGATGTAATCAATAAAATATGTACCTTTAAAAAACGCAAACGCGTACAAACGGTTCTAAACGGTATCATTTCCACCAAGAAAATATTTTACTAAAACATTAACTATAATTGTCTTGGAAGAGAGATGATTCTTCTCAGTCGTAGATTGATAGCCACATTTATTTTTGAAATGGCTAATTCGTCGGAGATGCATTATGAGCAAAAGTAAATTCGGGAGTTAGAACAGCCGGACGAATTGTTCGTCTGAGAAGAATTGCACACCTCTTTGTTACGACGCATAAAACAAATCATTGATCTCAGCAGAGTAATGCGTTTGGTTGTCCATTTTACTCCTGAGTCGAATGCGTGTAAGGCAAATTAAACTGGCTCTTCGAACGAAGAAAAACCCATTTCATTTTCATTTTATTCTCTCACAGAAATATACATGGCAACTTCCTCTACCCGCATATAGCTCAGCTAGTCGAGGCGGGAAAAGGACACTTGAAAATAAAGTAATTATTACCCTTTAACACACGTAGAAATTGGAAAGTTGTCTTTGCAAAAAGAACTCGGAAATATAGAAGGCAAATTATCCTAATGGAATCGTTTCCACTTAAGCCAGTTTCCTCCTTTTCCAATTCGTCTTTCTCTTTGTCGGTCGAGGTAGCCAGTCCTTTGTAAAGTGATCTGTACGTAAGGAGGATTAGAAGGTGGTATCTACAATGTAGCAATATAAAAATCCCTGTAATTACTGGTGAATACAATAGTGCTGATCACCAGGTTTAAAGGCTTGACTTGGTCTCATTTGTGATTGCAATGAAACCCAAAAATAACAAGATTGTATAGCAATAAACTATTCAGTTTGTATCCTTCAGATTTCTCTGTTCGAAATAAAAAATCTTCTAAACCAAACGTTATTGAATTATAATGCGAGAAAATTATACCCAATTAAGTTATTGGATACTTATAGAGAGCAAGACTGAACTAACCAAGATTGTAATAAGATCGTTGTAAGATTGTAGTGTGGGTACTGCTAAGTCTTACCAACCATGGTTTTCCAAGTTTGTAACAATTGTAACCAGCAAGTTGCAACATTATTGTAGACATTGATTTTACATACATCTGCAAGGAGGAGGCAACTCGAGAGCCAAGTCTCCAGTGGAGGCAACTCGAGAGCCAAGTCTCCAGTGGAGGCAACTCGAGAGCCAAGTCTCCAGTGGAGGCAACTCGAGAGCCAAGTCTCCAGTGGAGGCAACTCGAGAGCCAAGTCTCCAGTGGAGGCAACTCGAGAGCCAAGTCTCCAGTGGAGGCAACTCGAGAGCCAAGTCTCCAGTGGAGGCAACTCGAGAGCCAAGTCTCCAGTGGAGGCAACTCGAGAGCCAAGTCTCCAGTGGAGGCAACTCGAGAGCCAAGTCTCCAGTGGAGGCAACTCGAGAGCCAAGTCTCCAGTGGAGGCAACTCGAGAGCCAAGTCTCCAGTGGAGGCAACTCGAGAGCCAAGTCTCCAGTGGAGGCAACTCGAGAGCCAAGTCTCCAGTGGAGGCAACTCGAGAGCCAAGTCTCCAGTGGAGGCAACTCGAGAGCCAAGTCTCCAGTGGAGGCAACTCGAGAGCCAAGTCTCCAGTGGAGGCAACTCGAGAGCCAAGTCTCCAGTGGAGGCAACTCGAGAGCCAAGTCTCCAGTGGAGGCAACTCGAGAGCCAAGTCTCCAGTGGAGGCAACTCGAGAGCCAAGTCTCCAGTGGAGGCAACTCGAGAGCCAAGTCTCCAGTGGAGGCAACTCGAGAGCCAAGTCTCCAGTGGAGGCAACTCGAGAGCCAAGTCTCCAGTGGAGGCAACTCGAGAGCCAAGTCTCCAGTGGAGGCAACTCGAGAGCCAAGTCTCCAGTGGAGGCAACTCGAGAGCCAAGTCTCCAGTGGAGGCAACTCGAGAGCCAAGTCTCCAGTGGAGGCAACTCGAGAGCCAAGTCTCCAGTGGAGGCAACTCGAGAGCCAAGTCTCCAGTGGAGGCAACTCGAGAGCCAAGTCTCCAGTGGAGGCAACTCGAGAGCCAAGTCTCCAGTGGAGGCAACTCGAGAGCCAAGTCTCCAGTGGAGGCAACTCGAGAGCCAAGTCTCCAGTGGAGGCAACTCGAGAGCCAAGTCTCCAGTGGAGGCAACTCGAGAGCCAAGTCTCCAGTGGAGGCAACTCGAGAGCCAAGTCTCCAGTGGAGGCAACTCGAGAGCCAAGTCTCCAGTGGAGGCAACTCGAGAGCCAAGTCTCCAGTGGAGGCAACTCGAGAGCCAAGTCTCCAGTGGAGGCAACTCGAGAGCCAAGTCTCCAGTGGAGGCAACTCGAGAGCCAAGTCTCCAGTGGAGGCAACTCGAGAGCCAAGTCTCCAGTGGAGGCAACTCGAGAGCCAAGTCTCCAGTGGAGGCAACTCGAGAGCCAAGTCTCCAGTGGAGGCAACTCGAGAGCCAAGTCTCCAGTGGAGGCAACTCGAGAGCCAAGTCTCCAGTGGAGGCAACTCGAGAGCCAAGTCTCCAGTGGAGGCAACTCGAGAGCCAAGTCTCCAGTGGAGGCAACTCGAGAGCCAAGTCTCCAGTGGAGGCAACTCGAGAGCCAAGTCTCCAGTGGAGGCAACTCGAGAGCCAAGTCTCCAGTGGAGGCAACTCGAGAGCCAAGTCTCCAGTGGAGGCAACTCGAGAGCCAAGTCTCCAGTGGAGGCAACTCGAGAGCCAAGTCTCCAGTGGAGGCAACTCGAGAGCCAAGTCTCCAGTGGAGGCAACTCGAGAGCCAAGTCTCCAGTGGAGGCAACTCGAGAGCCAAGTCTCCAGTGGAGGCAACTCGAGAGCCAAGTCTCCAGTGGAGGCAACTCGAGAGCCAAGTCTCCAGTGGAGGCAACTCGAGAGCCAAGTCTCCAGTGGAGGCAACTCGAGAGCCAAGTCTCCAGTGGAGGCAACTCGAGAGCCAAGTCTCCAGTGGAGGCAACTCGAGAGCCAAGTCTCCAGTGGAGGCAACTCGAGAGCCAAGTCTCCAGTGGAGGCAACTCGAGAGCCAAGTCTCCAGTGGAGGCAACTCGAGAGCCAAGTCTCCAGTGGAGGCAACTCGAGAGCCAAGTCTCCAGTGGAGGCAACTCGAGAGCCAAGTCTCCAGTGGAGGCAACTCGAGAGCCAAGTCTCCAGTGGAGGCAACTCGAGAGCCAAGTCTCCAGTGGAGGCAACTCGAGAGCCAAGTCTCCAGTGGAGGCAACTCGAGAGCCAAGTCTCCAGTGGAGGCAACTCGAGAGCCAAGTCTCCAGTGGAGGCAACTCGAGAGCCAAGTCTCCAGTGGAGGCAACTCGAGAGCCAAGTCTCCAGTGGAGGCAACTCGAGAGCCAAGTCTCCAGTGGAGGCAACTCGAGAGCCAAGTCTCCAGTGGAGGCAACTCGAGAGCCAAGTCTCCAGTGGAGGCAACTCGAGAGCCAAGTCTCCAGTGGAGGCAACTCGAGAGCCAAGTCTCCAGTGGAGGCAACTCGAGAGCCAAGTCTCCAGTGGAGGCAACTCGAGAGCCAAGTCTCCAGTGGAGGCAACTCGAGAGCCAAGTCTCCAGTGGAGGCAACTCGAGAGCCAAGTCTCCAGTGGAGGCAACTCGAGAGCCAAGTCTCCAGTGGAGGCAACTCGAGAGCCAAGTCTCCAGTGGAGGCAACTCGAGAGCCAAGTCTCCAGTGGAGGCAACTCGAGAGCCAAGTCTCCAGTGGAGGCAACTCGAGAGCCAAGTCTCCAGTGGAGGCAACTCGAGAGCCAAGTCTCCAGTGGAGGCAACTCGAGAGCCAAGTCTCCAGTGGAGGCAACTCGAGAGCCAAGTCTCCAGTGGAGGCAACTCGAGAGCCAAGTCTCCAGTGGAGGCAACTCGAGAGCCAAGTCTCCAGTGGAGGCAACTCGAGAGCCAAGTCTCCAGTGGAGGCAACTCGAGAGCCAAGTCTCCAGTGGAGGCAACTCGAGAGCCAAGTCTCCAGTGGAGGCAACTCGAGAGCCAAGTCTCCAGTGGAGGCAACTCGAGAGCCAAGTCTCCAGTGGAGGCAACTCGAGAGCCAAGTCTCCAGTGGAGGCAACTCGAGAGCCAAGTCTCCAGTGGAGGCAACTCGAGAGCCAAGTCTCCAGTGGAGGCAACTCGAGAGCCAAGTCTCCAGTGGAGGCAACTCGAGAGCCAAGTCTCCAGTGGAGGCAACTCGAGAGCCAAGTCTCCAGTGGAGGCAACTCGAGAGCCAAGTCTCCAGTGGAGGCAACTCGAGAGCCAAGTCTCCAGTGGAGGCAACTCGAGAGCCAAGTCTCCAGTGGAGGCAACTCGAGAGCCAAGTCTCCAGTGGAGGCAACTCGAGAGCCAAGTCTCCAGTGGAGGCAACTCGAGAGCCAAGTCTCCAGTGGAGGCAACTCGAGAGCCAAGTCTCCAGTGGAGGCAACTCGAGAGCCAAGTCTCCAGTGGAGGCAACTCGAGAGCCAAGTCTCCAGTGGAGGCAACTCGAGAGCCAAGTCTCCAGTGGAGGCAACTCGAGAGCCAAGTCTCCAGTGGAGGCAACTCGAGAGCCAAGTCTCCAGTGGAGGCAACTCGAGAGCCAAGTCTCC
>OX421445.1:9216787-9222571 GCA_949126865.1 Montipora capitata | reverse complement strand
TCCAGTGGAGGCAACTCGAGAGCCAAGTCTCCAGTGGAGGCAACTCGAGAGCCAAGTCTCCAGTGGAGGCAACTCGAGAGCCAAGTCTCCAGTGGAGGCAACTCGAGAGCCAAGTCTCCAGTGGAGGCAACTCGAGAGCCAAGTCTCCAGTGGAGGCAACTCGAGAGCCAAGTCTCCAGTGGAGGCAACTCGAGAGCCAAGTCTCCAGTGGAGGCAACTCGAGAGCCAAGTCTCCAGTGGAGGCAACTCGAGAGCCAAGTCTCCAGTGGAGGCAACTCGAGAGCCAAGTCTCCAGTGGAGGCAACTCGAGAGCCAAGTCTCCAGTGGAGGCAACTCGAGAGCCAAGTCTCCAGTGGAGGCAACTCGAGAGCCAAGTCTCCAGTGGAGGCAACTCGAGAGCCAAGTCTCCAGTGGAGGCAACTCGAGAGCCAAGTCTCCAGTGGAGGCAACTCGAGAGCCAAGTCTCCAGTGGAGGCAACTCGAGAGCCAAGTCTCCAGTGGAGGCAACTCGAGAGCCAAGTCTCCAGTGGAGGCAACTCGAGAGCCAAGTCTCCAGTGGAGGCAACTCGAGAGCCAAGTCTCCAGTGGAGGCAACTCGAGAGCCAAGTCTCCAGTGGAGGCAACTCGAGAGCCAAGTCTCCAGTGGAGGCAACTCGAGAGCCAAGTCTCCAGTGGAGGCAACTCGAGAGCCAAGTCTCCAGTGGAGGCAACTCGAGAGCCAAGTCTCCAGTGGAGGCAACTCGAGAGCCAAGTCTCCAGTGGAGGCAACTCGAGAGCCAAGTCTCCAGTGGAGGCAACTCGAGAGCCAAGTCTCCAGTGGAGGCAACTCGAGAGCCAAGTCTCCAGTGGAGGCAACTCGAGAGCCAAGTCTCCAGTGGAGGCAACTCGAGAGCCAAGTCTCCAGTGGAGGCAACTCGAGAGCCAAGTCTCCAGTGGAGGCAACTCGAGAGCCAAGTCTCCAGTGGAGGCAACTCGAGAGCCAAGTCTCCAGTGGAGGCAACTCGAGAGCCAAGTCTCCAGTGGAGGCAACTCGAGAGCCAAGTCTCCAGTGGAGGCAACTCGAGAGCCAAGTCTCCAGTGGAGGCAACTCGAGAGCCAAGTCTCCAGTGGAGGCAACTCGAGAGCCAAGTCTCCAGTGGAGGCAACTCGAGAGCCAAGTCTCCAGTGGAGGCAACTCGAGAGCCAAGTCTCCAGTGGAGGCAACTCGAGAGCCAAGTCTCCAGTGGAGGCAACTCGAGAGCCAAGTCTCCAGTGGAGGCAACTCGAGAGCCAAGTCTCCAGTGGAGGCAACTCGAGAGCCAAGTCTCCAGTGGAGGCAACTCGAGAGCCAAGTCTCCAGTGGAGGCAACTCGAGAGCCAAGTCTCCAGTGGAGGCAACTCGAGAGCCAAGTCTCCAGTGGAGGCAACTCGAGAGCCAAGTCTCCAGTGGAGGCAACTCGAGAGCCAAGTCTCCAGTGGAGGCAACTCGAGAGCCAAGTCTCCAGTGGAGGCAACTCGAGAGCCAAGTCTCCAGTGGAGGCAACTCGAGAGCCAAGTCTCCAGTGGAGGCAACTCGAGAGCCAAGTCTCCAGTGGAGGCAACTCGAGAGCCAAGTCTCCAGTGGAGGCAACTCGAGAGCCAAGTCTCCAGTGGAGGCAACTCGAGAGCCAAGTCTCCAGTGGAGGCAACTCGAGAGCCAAGTCTCCAGTGGAGGCAACTCGAGAGCCAAGTCTCCAGTGGAGGCAACTCGAGAGCCAAGTCTCCAGTGGAGGCAACTCGAGAGCCAAGTCTCCAGTGGAGGCAACTCGAGAGCCAAGTCTCCAGTGGAGGCAACTCGAGAGCCAAGTCTCCAGTGGAGGCAACTCGAGAGCCAAGTCTCCAGTGGAGGCAACTCGAGAGCCAAGTCTCCAGTGGAGGCAACTCGAGAGCCAAGTCTCCAGTGGAGGCAACTCGAGAGCCAAGTCTCCAGTGGAGGCAACTCGAGAGCCAAGTCTCCAGTGGAGGCAACTCGAGAGCCAAGTCTCCAGTGGAGGCAACTCGAGAGCCAAGTCTCCAGTGGAGGCAACTCGAGAGCCAAGTCTCCAGTGGAGGCAACTCGAGAGCCAAGTCTCCAGTGGAGGCAACTCGAGAGCCAAGTCTCCAGTGGAGGCAACTCGAGAGCCAAGTCTCCAGTGGAGGCAACTCGAGAGCCAAGTCTCCAGTGGAGGCAACTCGAGAGCCAAGTCTCCAGTGGAGGCAACTCGAGAGCCAAGTCTCCAGTGGAGGCAACTCGAGAGCCAAGTCTCCAGTGGAGGCAACTCGAGAGCCAAGTCTCCAGTGGAGGCAACTCGAGAGCCAAGTCTCCAGTGGAGGCAACTCGAGAGCCAAGTCTCCAGTGGAGGCAACTCGAGAGCCAAGTCTCCAGTGGAGGCAACTCGAGAGCCAAGTCTCCAGTGGAGGCAACTCGAGAGCCAAGTCTCCAGTGGAGGCAACTCGAGAGCCAAGTCTCCAGTGGAGGCAACTCGAGAGCCAAGTCTCCAGTGGAGGCAACTCGAGAGCCAAGTCTCCAGTGGAGGCAACTCGAGAGCCAAGTCTCCAGTGGAGGCAACTCGAGAGCCAAGTCTCCAGTGGAGGCAACTCGAGAGCCAAGTCTCCAGTGGAGGCAACTCGAGAGCCAAGTCTCCAGTGGAGGCAACTCGAGAGCCAAGTCTCCAGTGGAGGCAACTCGAGAGCCAAGTCTCCAGTGGAGGCAACTCGAGAGCCAAGTCTCCAGTGGAGGCAACTCGAGAGCCAAGTCTCCAGTGGAGGCAACTCGAGAGCCAAGTCTCCAGTGGAGGCAACTCGAGAGCCAAGTCTCCAGTGGAGGCAACTCGAGAGCCAAGTCTCCAGTGGAGGCAACTCGAGAGCCAAGTCTCCAGTGGAGGCAACTCGAGAGCCAAGTCTCCAGTGGAGGCAACTCGAGAGCCAAGTCTCCAGTGGAGGCAACTCGAGAGCCAAGTCTCCAGTGGAGGCAACTCGAGAGCCAAGTCTCCAGTGGAGGCAACTCGAGAGCCAAGTCTCCAGTGGAGGCAACTCGAGAGCCAAGTCTCCAGTGGAGGCAACTCGAGAGCCAAGTCTCCAGTGGAGGCAACTCGAGAGCCAAGTCTCCAGTGGAGGCAACTCGAGAGCCAAGTCTCCAGTGGAGGCAACTCGAGAGCCAAGTCTCCAGTGGAGGCAACTCGAGAGCCAAGTCTCCAGTGGAGGCAACTCGAGAGCCAAGTCTCCAGTGGAGGCAACTCGAGAGCCAAGTCTCCAGTGGAGGCAACTCGAGAGCCAAGTCTCCAGTGGAGGCAACTCGAGAGCCAAGTCTCCAGTGGAGGCAACTCGAGAGCCAAGTCTCCAGTGGAGGCAACTCGAGAGCCAAGTCTCCAGTGGAGGCAACTCGAGAGCCAAGTCTCCAGTGGAGGCAACTCGAGAGCCAAGTCTCCAGTGGAGGCAACTCGAGAGCCAAGTCTCCAGTGGAGGCAACTCGAGAGCCAAGTCTCCAGTGGAGGCAACTCGAGAGCCAAGTCTCCAGTGGAGGCAACTCGAGAGCCAAGTCTCCAGTGGAGGCAACTCGAGAGCCAAGTCTCCAGTGGAGGCAACTCGAGAGCCAAGTCTCCAGTGGAGGCAACTCGAGAGCCAAGTCTCCAGTGGAGGCAACTCGAGAGCCAAGTCTCCAGTGGAGGCAACTCGAGAGCCAAGTCTCCAGTGGAGGCAACTCGAGAGCCAAGTCTCCAGTGGAGGCAACTCGAGAGCCAAGTCTCCAGTGGAGGCAACTCGAGAGCCAAGTCTCCAGTGGAGGCAACTCGAGAGCCAAGTCTCCAGTGGAGGCAACTCGAGAGCCAAGTCTCCAGTGGAGGCAACTCGAGAGCCAAGTCTCCAGTGGAGGCAACTCGAGAGCCAAGTCTCCAGTGGAGGCAACTCGAGAGCCAAGTCTCCAGTGGAGGCAACTCGAGAGCCAAGTCTCCAGTGGAGGCAACTCGAGAGCCAAGTCTCCAGTGGAGGCAACTCGAGAGCCAAGTCTCCAGTGGAGGCAACTCGAGAGCCAAGTCTCCAGTGGAGGCAACTCGAGAGCCAAGTCTCCAGTGGAGGCAACTCGAGAGCCAAGTCTCCAGTGGAGGCAACTCGAGAGCCAAGTCTCCAGTGGAGGCAACTCGAGAGCCAAGTCTCCAGTGGAGGCAACTCGAGAGCCAAGTCTCCAGTGGAGGCAACTCGAGAGCCAAGTCTCCAGTGGAGGCAACTCGAGAGCCAAGTCTCCAGTGGAGGCAACTCGAGAGCCAAGTCTCCAGTGGAGGCAACTCGAGAGCCAAGTCTCCAGTGGAGGCAACTCGAGAGCCAAGTCTCCAGTGGAGGCAACTCGAGAGCCAAGTCTCCAGTGGAGGCAACTCGAGAGCCAAGTCTCCAGTGGAGGCAACTCGAGAGCCAAGTCTCCAGTGGAGGCAACTCGAGAGCCAAGTCTCCAGTGGAGGCAACTCGAGAGCCAAGTCTCCAGTGGAGGCAACTCGAGAGCCAAGTCTCCAGTGGAGGCAACTCGAGAGCCAAGTCTCCAGTGGAGGCAACTCGAGAGCCAAGTCTCCAGTGGAGGCAACTCGAGAGCCAAGTCTCCAGTGGAGGCAACTCGAGAGCCAAGTCTCCAGTGGAGGCAACTCGAGAGCCAAGTCTCCAGTGGAGGCAACTCGAGAGCCAAGTCTCCAGTGGAGGCAACTCGAGAGCCAAGTCTCCAGTGGAGGCAACTCGAGAGCCAAGTCTCCAGTGGAGGCAACTCGAGAGCCAAGTCTCCAGTGGAGGCAACTCGAGAGCCAAGTCTCCAGTGGAGGCAACTCGAGAGCCAAGTCTCCAGTGGAGGCAACTCGAGAGCCAAGTCTCCAGTGGAGGCAACTCGAGAGCCAAGTCTCCAGTGGAGGCAACTCGAGAGCCAAGTCTCCAGTGGAGGCAACTCGAGAGCCAAGTCTCCAGTGGAGGCAACTCGAGAGCCAAGTCTCCAGTGGAGGCAACTCGAGAGCCAAGTCTCCAGTGGAGGCAACTCGAGAGCCAAGTCTCCAGTGGAGGCAACTCGAGAGCCAAGTCTCCAGTGGAGGCAACTCGAGAGCCAAGTCTCCAGTGGAGGCAACTCGAGAGCCAAGTCTCCAGTGGAGGCAACTCGAGAGCCAAGTCTCCAGTGGAGGCAACTCGAGAGCCAAGTCTCCAGTGGAGGCAACTCGAGAGCCAAGTCTCCAGTGGAGGCAACTCGAGAGCCAAGTCTCCAGTGGAGGCAACTCGAGAGCCAAGTCTCCAGTGGAGGCAACTCGAGAGCCAAGTCTCCAGTGGAGGCAACTCGAGAGCCAAGTCTCCAGTGGAGGCAACTCGAGAGCCAAGTCTCCAGTGGAGGCAACTCGAGAGCCAAGTCTCCAGTGGAGGCAACTCGAGAGCCAAGTCTCCAGTGGAGGCAACTCGAGAGCCAAGTCTCCAGTGGAGGCAACTCGAGAGCCAAGTCTCCAGTGGAGGCAACTCGAGAGCCAAGTCTCCAGTGGAGGCAACTCGAGAGCCAAGTCTCCAGTGGAGGCAACTCGAGAGCCAAGTCTCCAGTGGAGGCAACTCGAGAGCCAAGTCTCCAGTGGAGGCAACTCGAGAGCCAAGTCTCCAGTGGAGGCAACTCGAGAGCCAAGTCTCCAGTGGAGGCAACTCGAGAGCCAAGTCTCCAGTGGAGGCAACTCGAGAGCCAAGTCTCCAGTGGAGGCAACTCGAGAGCCAAGTCTCCAGTGGAGGCAACTCGAGAGCCAAGTCTCCAGTGGAGGCAACTCGAGAGCCAAGTCTCCAGTGGAGGCA
>OX421445.1:9204287-9209287 GCA_949126865.1 Montipora capitata | reverse complement strand
AGAAACCTTCACTCTAACATTTTCGACGGATGAGTAGATGAGGCTGCATCTCGTTATGATGACCCATCTTTCGAAATTAGGGCATTTTTCCCTTGCCTTTTTCTCCGAAACAAAGTTGGTGACCCCCCAATTTTTTTTTTTTTTTTTCATTTTTGGAATAAGTAATTTATGACATAACTTCAGACGAGAAATGAAACAAATTTCAATGTGGGAAGATTTTCGCGCGAACGTCCTTAAAACAGCACGGGACGGCGAAAAAAACATGACACATCACTCAGTTAACATTTTCTTCAAACTTGTTTTGAATCATTTGCTTTAAATTCTGCATATTGGAGCAAATTATAGCCACCGTATTGTTCATCTGTATTTCTTCTATAAATAAGAAACGGCCCCCACTCACAGAAGGTGGTCTACCTGTGGTTATTTTACACGATTCGATGTCGGCAGGAGACCGTCAGTAGGAGCCTACTCTAGCCTTTTGCCTTTTGGATCGGGCCTTTTGACAGACCTATAGTAGTTATTTTCAGAAACCCTTTCCCGGGAAACAGCAATTAGCGAATGAGTACTGTAGATTACGCATTTACAATTTCGCGTAAATTAGCTCTGCCTGAAACATGGCTGGTAGCTCTTTTGTCTCCATGGTAGCCTACTAGGTTACATCATGCAGTGTATCTTGTTAAGCGATTATTGCTGTTTCATTTGGTTTTATAACATTCCCGTTTCGTAAAACAGTGTTTCTAGTTAGACATCACCAACTCGGCCACCTTGGTCTTTTACTTCGTGTAGAAGACACACATGACGTAAAACTATAGAACAAAAATCGTGAAAAAATACCTAATCAGAATTCCAAATCCCTAAAGACCCCTAAAGCTTTTGTTACGTCATGGAAGTAAAGCCCCACCATGTTTGTTGGCCCAGGCCTCCCATCATGTCCGCCATTTTGCTTCGCTGGAAAGACCCTGGAAACGAGAAATGAATGAGCTCGGAATCAAATATGGTTGCCTCTGCGCTTCGGAAGTGAAATGAGCTGTCTGTGAGTGACATTGGGGTAGAACGTCTAAACTAACAAGGTAAGATAATGGCTTACTCCCTGACATTCCCCCCAAAACAGAGTCTCTATTTTTAATTGAGTTATGGACGAGAAATTCTGCAATGCGGGCTTATACCGCGAGCATTATGATAGTTTTTTGCCAAATGTCAATATTGCATGACTTCGACTGTAAAAATGTTTTGTGCTCTTAGCTTCTCAGTCGGCGATCCTCATTAGTGTGCTGCAACTATTCGAAGCTTCGTGGACAATGCGTGAAGAAAGGAAAAGAACATTTGCATCAAGTGTACAACGTTTGGCGCAAAGCTAAAATAAAGTGGTGTTACATGTTTTTTGTCTTTTGATCCCCAAATTATTTGTCCTCTGTAGCGGACGAATATTAATAGGGAAACATTTCGCGATTATAGAAGGTTTTCACGTGACGTCATGTCAGCCATTTTGGTGACGAAAACAAAAGATATCTCATTGGTGTCTCTAGAGGTTGGTTGAAAACGTCCTATTTCGTCGTATTCACATTGTACAATACGGGTGAACCCACTGCAAACTATCCTGTAACTGGATGGGTACAAACAGTTTGGAACTCAAAACAGAAGATGAATGGTTCATTGTCATATGCTCACGTTGTCGTCAAAACTTAAAATTTGTTGGCACAAGTATTTTTCCTTTTTTAAAAAATAATATTCTTGCTCTGTGGCGTTTTCATTGCCGTAGCTGTTGTCTTTGCTTTGCTTAGGCCAAACATCAGAAAACAGGCCTACTTGAAGAAGTTGCACCTTGATTATCCGGACTTGTGGGAACTGCGAAGTAGTCCGTATAATCAAGAGTCCAGATTTAATCGAAAATATGAATATTAATGAGCCAAGTTACACAAGTTAGTGAGAGTAACATTTTAATCATACGGAAATAAAACAAGTACAAATCGTTGTTGGAAAGACTGAACAGTTGCTCAAAAACTATCTGCTACAAGTCTTAACTAAATTTTTTTTTACGTTGATCTAAAATGCTGAAGTAAATCAGTTTGTTTTGATCTGCTAGTTTTTGCATGTGGATATCGGAGATCTGCTGCTTGCTAACACCATACTCAGTTGACAAATTAGTTTCTTTTTCTAATCGCAATATAATTAGAAGCTAAAACGAATGTTTTGTGCAATTTTGCACTGGCACTGTAATTTTAACTTTTTTAAAAATTGGTCATGATAAACGTTTTTGCTGTTTTTACTGGAAAACTGCTGCAAACATGCACTGCAAAATAGCAGTTTTCATAAAATCTTTGATATAATTTCACGGGAAATAGCTCTCTTGCTGTTTCCAGTAGACTGTTCAGCAAATCGGGAGAGGCTGCAAAAAGTTTATGCGTCTTTCTTCCTTGCTGACACAGGTAAATTCTCTGTACATAATCGACTGTTTATCTTTTATGGAAATAGTGGATGGCTTACATTGTGCATTTTGTGGACTTGATGAATTCGTTTTGATGTAAATCTACTTCAGAATGGAATTTGGTGCGGGGATGGCGCAGTGGTGAGAGCACTCGCCTCCCACCAATGTGGCCCGGGTTCGATTCCCAGACTCGGCATCATATGTGGGTTGAGTTTGTTGGTTCTCTACTCTGCACTGAGAGGTTGTTCTCTGGGTACGTACTCCGGTTTTCCCCTCTCCTCAAAAACCAACATTTGATTTGATTTGCATTAACTTGTTAATTTCAAGTGCTCTACAGTACAGCGCTAGAAGATTAGACACTTAAATAAAGTTCCTTTCCTTTCCTTTCCTTTCGCTTAGGAACTGAGCAAATCTGAACCAATCAGAGCACAGTGAAATGCATGCCATTAGTTATGGTGTGTGTGAGCATGACACATGCTCGTACAGATTTGTGTTTTGAAGCAAAAAAACAATCATTTTGAACCAGACTTTCATGTCATCATTTGAAGGAAAAAGGGTTTGCTGCAGATCCTAAAATATGACTAATAAATATCCATGAAAAACTGCGACCAGAGAAGCAAATCCGGATATCTATTTTAAAATCTAAAATATCCAGTTAATCTAGGTTCGATTGTATGCGCTTTCAAATTGTGCTCCCGCAATCCTTCATGATCAGTCATGTCTTCAAATTCTGCAGTGCAGTGGTCATCATCCTTAGCACTCCTCTACCAAACACTACTATCTATTAATCAGAAGCAGAATTAGATGTGTTGTATGCTTCGTTTTTGAAGTGTGGTAATCAATAGTCGTTGAGTATGGGACTGCAGGGGTATTTGTCCCGCTTCCTTTTTTCACTTCTTCATTTTTATTTTCTGGAGTCGGGAGCATTAGATTAGTGCCAGGTTTTCTGCAGAACTTTGCTGATCTGGCTATTTTTTCAAGAACTGTGCATTTATTCGAAAAGGTAATACAACTCACTGTATCTACCGATACATGTCCTGCAGCCATACAGGATTTTTAAAACAGTCATTCCATGGAGGCATCTGTCAAAAGTCCTGAAACTATCAGGACATATTTCTGGTGACATAAAAACACTTTGTACCTTCAAAAAGGAAGTGTTTCAAGTCATTGTTTTGTTTCGGTTGGTCTTGATGACATGTTCAAATGTTAATTTTTACATGTAGAATTCAAGCTGTCCAAATTAATGATTCTAGTTTTCAGTTCTGTTATGATAGCAGGGCTTCTGATAGGATGCGGAAAAAAATTAAAGAATTTGCGGAAATTTTCAGCCATATTATGCGTAAACATGCGTTGATTATGCGGAAATTACACCGGATTATGCGGAAATTTAAACAATTTATAGAACTAACAATTAGGCCCATCCAATGTATTTACATACTTATGGTAAATCAGGACTCGAAATTGCATTTACAACTGGTTTTTTTCCCTTTGCGATATAGCCAATCTGCGATCAGCTTTCACCGTTACAATAAAAGGGTTAGTAATCGGCATTTTACCAAAACTTGTGCTAAAATAAATAAAGCGATTAAAAAAAATATAAAATTAAAAAATATTTTTCCTCATATTTTGTTTCAATTTGGAAATATGGAGCAAAATTGTGATGTGGTTGAACCACGATCCATTCCCTCGATCATTCACCATTTTCAGCGGTTTTTTACACATACGTATTGCGGGCTCCTATTTTGTTTTGTACAACTTCATCGCGATTATTCTCCCTACTTTTACAAATGATCAATTTAATTTGCTACTATTATAATAACTTGCGGCTAAATTTTCATACCTTGTTGCATCTTGTTTAAAAATTCCGAGCCTAGGGTAAAATGGTTTAACTAGAGTGCAGGCTCATTGCCAAAAAATGCGTAGAAACTGCTTATGAACTTTCATCTTGCAAACAAAATGGTGTGTTTTCTTCAATGTTCAGGAAAATGAGCGTTTCAAAATAGTCAATCTCTTCGGCTTTTGCGTTTGTGAGGATGGTAAGCAGCTGCTTTATCAGTAACATCACGCATTTCTTCAGTTTTATGCGGAAAATATCATAATTATGCGGAGGATGCGGATTTTAGGGAATTATGCGGATCCGCATCGCCGCATCCTGTCAGATGCCATGTGATAGCATTACACATGTGAATGATTAAGTTATCAAGGTGTAACTTAGTAGCCAGGCATTCACAATTAAACTGAAGTCTGAAGGTTGTCTTTGACCATCATCAAGCAAGTTGTTTTAGGCTCAAAAATATAGTGTTCTGCTATGCTGGCCTATAGTCCAAGACTAGTGAGTGCCTGTAAGGATAGCATAAAATTATTGTTATCATGACTCTATTGACAAGCAAGAAGCATTATTATAGAAGTACATTTTACGAACATTTTGAAGCCAATAGATCATACAAGTCATGTACAGTGTACATGTATTTTCTTAAAATTAATTTTGTCTTCTCTCTTTTAAATTGAATTTAATTGAGTTAAATACAATAAATAACTATTATAATATGTAATCAAGAGAAGGAAATTCTTACAA
>OX421445.1:9194287-9199287 GCA_949126865.1 Montipora capitata | reverse complement strand
GCTACTGTACCCTTCACCCCCTACCGCCACCCCAGGCCCCTCACATCCAAGGGCACTTTGAGATATGGAAACAAGTCTTTACCTTATTCCCCACGGACTCCAAAACGGCCGCCGCCTGATAAACGTGAATAGGCCATTTCCGAGTTCATGGCTGCCCGGCTTTTCTTTCCACTTTATTTATTCTCCGAAATCGTCCGAAATACATTTTGTTGTTTTTAGAACCTTTGGATTGAAAATTCGCATTTTTGCTTGCTTTGAAAGACGGAAAAAGTGCATGATCATACATTGGTGATCCATAACCGAGCAATGAAGGGGAAGGAATTGATTCGATATCCGGAGACGTCACAAATTAATTTGCATCGCTTTTTGCAAAGAACATGCAAAATATATGCAAAACAGTCGATGACGACGTCAACCAGGTGGTAACCCCATTTCCCTTCAAAGTCGGCTATGGAAACCACTTTTAACCGCATTTTCTGTCTTTCTCAAAGCAAATAAAAAAGTGAATTTTCAGTCCGAAGCTTCTAAAAAACAACGGTATATTTGGGACGATTTCGGGGAATAAATAAAGTGGAAAACCGGTATGAGCTAATAGGCACTTTAAGGTTTACGCATAAATTTACAAGACCTAGTACATGAACGTAAAGTAAGGAATGGTGATAGGCCTGAGTGGATCCCAATAGGACATTTGCATGATGACGTCATTTGACTACAAGTACCAGAATCCTTCAGGTTTCGCTTGTCTCATGTTAATTAGAGCTATTGTTATTTTTCCCCCACTGGGAATAGAAAATTTAAATATGAAAAGAAAAACAAACTGAATTGTGGTAGTTGTAGTCAAATGATGCCATCGTGAAGATTGCCTAGTCGGTCTGTAATCATACGAGTGATAACAAAATCAGTCCGATTTGTTTATCACGAGTATGATTACGGACCGAATTGGACGGCACGAAGTCCTCTTACCAGTTAATCATAAAAATTACAATTTCCGAGAAAAGAAAAAGAGCTAAAGTTATGAAAGAAAGGGAAAATTTGCATTAAATGACTGACAAAGGAGGCGTAAATTGTTTAATGTCGCTGTGAAAGAAATAAATAAATAAAGGCTCAATTTAGGAGTCTGTATGCTGTTTCTATTGAAACCAAGTTTTGTGATTGGTTAATTTATACTACAACTTTGAATGTGATCGGCTGATTTAAATTACAACTTTGAATGGCTTATTGAACTATCAGATGACAAACTGTCCAATAACAAATTTTCCGATAACAACTTGGCAAGTGAATTAGTGGAAAATAGGAGCTTCTTAAACCAATCACAATCGAGGAAATTGTACTTTTTATGATTAAGAAAGAAAATGGTCATTTTTGTATGCTCGCATTGGCGTTAAAATCTAAACTTTGGTAGTATCTTTTTACGTTGCTCTTTTGTGGAGTACGGAAAAGAAATGAACTGAAATGTGTGCTGCACGTGCATCACGATTATGTTTCCTTTTTTTAACCAATAAACATTCTTGTTTTATGACGGCGTCGTTGCCGTAGCCCCAGTCGTTGCGTAAACTCATCATTAGCATTAGGGAATTTAAGAAACGACGACGACTACGACTACAACAACGCCACAAAGCAATAATATCGTTGGTTAAATAGAGGATATTAATGGCCGCGCGGGGATACGAATTTTATCTTCGAGTGCTGAAAGTATCTCTCACGAGTGAGCGAAGCGAACGAGTGAGAGATACTTTTCAGCACGGGGCTGTTTATTATATAGATATTGATGAAATGTCTAGATTTAAAACAACTTGTTTTATTCATTTGCGAAATGATGAAAAAGTGTTCACCAACCACTAAAACACGCATGTCGTGTAACATGAAACAAGATATGAAAGCTATGAAAAACAAATCATGATAATGTAAAATTTGCAATAAAAATGTTAATGTAGTAGAGAAGAATTATATTAAAGCACAAAAGCATCGTACAATGAAGAGCAAGCTCGCGTTTTATTGGCTAATCGTGTTCGTTACCATGACGACAGCTATATCCTCACATGTGAAAGATAAAAATGATACGTTCACTGCGCGCGGTGAAGATATGATTATTTAGTAAAAGGAGAAATCTTGGTATTTCATCAGTATCTATATAATAAAAGAGCATAAATAATCGTGCTGCACGTGCAGCACGGATTTTAGCAAGTATGTTTGATGTCCTCTGCATAACGACGACGTGAAATCACCAAATTTGAAGTTTTGACGACAACGGGAGCTTGCAACAGAGACTCTTTCATTCTCTATTTTAACTCAGAAAACGGTCGTACCAATTTAACTGAATAATCGCGAAAGACTTATGATACAGTAGAGTTATATTTTGAGGTGACGTTTTCGTCGACCGTCGCCGTTGTAGATCTTAAATTCCCTATTTAAGAATTGACGACGGCTACGGGAGCGACAGCGCCGACAGCAGTGCACGATTGTTTTCAAGAAAAAAATTTTAGTGCTGTACTCCACAAGACAACAGCGTGTAGGTAGCAAAGTTAAGGTTTTTCGCGACTGAGTCTTCTGCAGTGACTCGTTCATTTTTATCAGGACGCGCGGCCAAATGCTACTCGGGCCACAAATAAAGTATGCGCCTTCCAAAAGTCACGTGATTGTCCTAATCTCTATCTCTACGTCAAAACCGTTCATACCAATTGGGTTATAGGTTTTGTCGCCCGTATTGTACACCTTGGACAAAATGCAATAATAGCAAAATGCTTAAGACATTTTTTTGGAAGTGCTAAGTGCTACCATGACAAAAAAAAAATCATTTTTTTTAAATTTCAAAACTATGTTAACCTTTTAACTCCCAATAGTGCCACTTATAGATTTTACTCTGTCTAACGCCAGACGATTTTACTCGTCAATGGGGAACCCCACGGGGCTGAAAGGGTTAACTAAATGGTAAGTGACCCAAGTTTTAAGCCTTAATTTCAAAAGATACCTGCTTATTTCAACTGGCATTTTCAAATTTAATGGCATGCCATTACTAACTTTAAAATCTTGAGAGAGCTGGATCGAGGAGAAAATGACGTCAAAGACTCAATAGTTGAAGAAAGCAATGCGTGTGCACGCGGCTAAATTAATATGCAGCACGGGAGTTTCGGGCTTTCAGACTTTTAACTCGTGTTTTGTATATATTATAGGGTGCGTTTACACGCTGAAATTTTAAGCTAGTGAGACAATGACGTAATTTTTCCCTAGATGCAACCCTCCGAGGTCCAATCGGTCAGTTTGGAACGTGAGTAATGGCAGACCGTGAAATCCAAAAGTTACACGATTTACATTCAAAGTAAACAGCCTTTCGATAAAAATCAAAGCTCAAAATATTGCCAGTCGAGTGTTAAGCAATTATTTTTTTGATCATATTGGCACTTTTTGAGTTTGAAAAAGGATGTCTAATAGTTTTTTTTCTTTCTTTGAACGTTTAGCTTCCGATGGCAAGCGTCAAAGGAGCGCTGTGTGGCATTACTTTATAAAGTCTGAAAATGCTGGAACATCCCATTGCACTGTCTGTTCCGATATTGTAAAGCATGCCAATAACACGTCAAATCTATTTAAGGTATTTCACAACACAGAGTTTTGTCGATTCAAAATGATATGACCTCTTTCTGGCCAAGAGAGCAACTTTAAGACCCTTGTAGAAGTCTTATCCCTTCACGCTGTTGTCATGTTCTGCCGGTTAAAATCTATCATTCTTGTTTTATGGAAGTCGTTTATTATTGACATTTTTGACTTGTCCAATGGCAAAGACATGTCGATGTAACCCATTAAAAACAACAATAACAACAACAATTCCCAGGCTCGGAAGTCATAAGTGGGTTAAGTTTGTTGGTTCTCTACTCTACCCCGAGCGGTTTTTCTCCGGGTATTTCGTTTTTCCCCTCTTCGTGAAAAACAATATTTGATTTTAGTTAATTTATTTGATTTCTATGTACCCACCAAGTGCCTCAGCGCTTGAAGACTTGACACTTAAAGAAAGCCGACACAAGTGAAATTGACTGTCGCGATGAAGAGTTTCATAGGTGGAAAATTCAGTAAAAGGTTGCTTGTCAACAGATAACGTCCCCATTATTGCGGGAACAAACCGCTTTTTTTAGTTATTAGGTCAACGTTTTCAACTAGTTCCCAACGTGATTGAAATGTTTAAAAACGATATCTAGAGATTGGTGTTGATTTCCAAAGCGATGCAGCAACTCCCGCAGAAACTCCTTCGTTGTAGTGTTTAAGTGCAGCCTACTGGAGCATGCCATTGAGGCTTCAATTCTTCTTTTGGACTCGTATACCTGCAGTCCATCCTTTTGTGGCGTTCAATAGTTTTATCTTTTCTCTTACATGTAATTTCACAGCATTTAAAGGTAAAGCATCCAGAACAGTACCAGCAGGCTGAAAAACAAAGAGAAGAAGACCAAGAGATAGCAGCCAAGAAGCGAAAGACTGGCAGTCCAAAGCGGGCAACGCCGGTGAAGCTGAAAGCAGAAGTTGTGCAAAAGTACCCCTCAGATTCCACACGACGCAAAAACATCGATGAAGCCATTGTGCGAATGATAACAGTCGATATGCACCCCCCGTCGATTGTAGATAATGTTGGTTTTCGGTCTCTGATCCAGTTGCTTGATCCACGGTACATTTTGCCTTCCAAGCAGCATCTCAAGAAAAATCTGCTGCCGGTTGTTTACTCGAAGCGAGTGGACGAATTAAAGCAGGAACTCGCTCAAGTTGCACGCATGGCTCTGTCTTGCGAGCTTTGGGCATCTGCTTCGGAAGAGCGCTACCTCACCATCACCTGTCATTTTCTCAATTCTGCTTGGGAACTAAAGTCACTTGTCTTGGAAACGATCGTTTTCAGAAAAAAGCCCTCAACTGAGATCATTGCTGGGTCACTCAAAAGACTGGCACAGACGTGGGGGATTGCTGAAAAAGTCGTTGCCGTCGTCTCCGACGATGCCGCCGGTGTTGTTTCGACAGCATCTGGA
>OX421445.1:9179287-9189287 GCA_949126865.1 Montipora capitata | reverse complement strand
TATAAGTACAGAGATCATAAAGTTATCGAGTAAGTCTTAATTGAGACCTAGTCTATCAAATCACTGATCGTGAACAAAAGCCCCAAACAAATAGAAATTTATTTTTGAAATAAAAGAAATCTTTACCTTCCATACCTCGTTTAACTCCTTTAAAAGTTTTCTCCTTTTGTGGAGAAAACTAAGCAATAAAAGAACAAAACCTTTGAAAACCATAGACCAGTCAGCCGCCATGTTTACAAATTTTACTCCCGCCATCGGTGCACAGGCCGCCGGCGCCAAAGTTCAAAAAATTACTGGCCAATCAAAAGGCTGATACGATAATTTTTCACTTATGAAAACATCATATTCCGTTTTTATTTCATCACGGAAATGTACGTAAATCTTTATACTCATATTATGAAATTATATTCAACCCTTTTACTTCCAAGAGTGATGGACATATATTTTCTCCTCACAAGTTCAATAGACCATATTCGTATTCTCGGTATTGGACTGGAACTAGCTTGCAATGGAGGCTAATGCGGGGGAATCTTTTCAAATGCAAACACTTTCTAATATATTCCCCCGCATTAGCCTCCATTGCAAGCTAGTTCCAGTCCAATACCGAGAATACGAATATTGTCTATTCATTGTCATGCAGACTGGTGAAGAGTATAAAGAAATTGACCTCTTGGGATGGTTTTTTTTGGTCCATATTTGTATCAAATTCCCGTAACCGACATAAAAAGAAATGTATGGCAGTCAGTAAGGAGAATTAACATTCGGATCTTAGGAGAGAAGGGGTTTAAGAGCTGCTGGTATCTGCAGTCTTTTGATGTTTCCATTCAGATTCATGTTACGGCCAAAATACAAAGTTTCGAGCGAATGAATGCTTCCAGCTCGGAGCATTGATTCAAGATAAGTAATGGTAATTCAGGGAATAATCGGGCGAGTAATTTTAATGTAGGCTGAGCGCGAACTGAATTTGAATAAGGTAATTTCATACACCTTTAATATTTTAAAATGGCCGCCATTTTAGTGTTCTTTTGTTTGATTGCAACTTGGCCCTTTTGGCCTCGTTCTAGGTTAAATATTCTTTTGAATTTTACGTTTGAAAGCGAGGCCAACGGGGCCAATTTGCAAGGAAACAAAAGAGTACTTAAATGGCGGCCATTTGGAATAAGGTGCATAAGTTGTAAAGTAACTTCTTTACATCAACGGAGAAAGCCGTATTGAAATGAGAGTAAACAATAGTACTTACAGAGGGAGTGATAAAATGCATTTTGTCTTAAATATATATAATAACTTAGTATAATAATTAAAAATCCTAATTATCAACAGTTCGTTTGCCTAAATCAGACTGGCTTTGGTTTTTCACGCAACGAATTCCACTATGTGGCTCCTCTGTAGGAAGATGATCCCTTATAGTATTCCGTCCTAGTTACATGATTTACGGCAATATTTTGTTTGGCATTTGGGAGGGTCATTTTCGCATTTCTTAGTGTTTTTTTTTTTAACAGCTATGGAACCCTAACTTCAGGAAACAAACGGGACTCGCATTTTTCCTTTGGTGCAAGCCATGCACTAACCTCGTTCCCAAGGTCCTTTCTTTTTTTTTTTTCCTCCAGGGAGGAAGAGAGAGGACGCTGCGAACGAGGTTGGCCATGCACGCACTTGAGGAGTGAGAGCCAAATCAAAGTTATTATGCAAGCAACATTTACGCATCACAGAATGAAACACATTGCAAAGAAAGGAAATTCCCTTCGCAACCGTTTTCGGGATGTCACGCAACGCTTCCCCCTGAGCCTAACATTTTCGAAAGTAATAATAATAATAATAATAAGAAGAAGAAGAATGTCTTTATTCATTCGTTAAAATACATAACAAATGTTACAATGAATTAAATATGATATATTAAATACATTAGTACTATCTAAGAACTATATACTATCCTTAAATCGTTCTGTATTCAATTTTGGTCTGGCAGAAGATGGCGTACGTAATTGATAAGAAGTAGCTTGCTTTTAGTCTATGGTGCTAAATGATACAATGGGTGGCAGGAATAACTCTTAATTTTTAAAAATAATCTTCGATCACATTGTTCTAGAAGATTAAAAATATTTACAAGATCTATCGTATATCGTCTTTTATAGCATCTAGTTAGAGTGAAATAACTTATCTACTTCCGTTTGCGTATATCCTTCCTTCCTTAGCGATCTTATAATAAACAAGCATTTCTTCGCTTCACATAGTTTGGTCCTCACATGAGCTGAGTACTTAGAATCATCCTGTAGTGTCAAGCCTAGTACAGTGCGTTCCTTAAGTTGTTCGAAGCCCCGTACTGACGCGGCAAGGCTCGACTTCTGCAATCTCTCTTACATTTGTCAGTATTACATTTCATGTTATTTATCTCAGGCCTGTGAAAAAACAAGTCTAGGACCTTTTCTGATTCATCTCTCAAAACAACAACAACAACAACAACAACAACAACAACTACCTTTATTCACACTATTCAGGAAGAATAAAAAAGAAAGAAGAAAAAAAAACTACAGAAAACAAAATAATAGAAGAAATATAATTGTGTACAATTTTTGAATTAGTGTGCAACAGCCAAAGTATAGCAAAGCTTTCGAGTTGGCTGCTGCTTAACATCTACAAGTAAAGAAAGGAACGAAGGAAACAAATAATAATTAAGACTAAACTAATTCACAAGGCAAGAAGCGTTATGAAAACGGAATGGAGATGTTATATTAGAAATTACTTACAGAAAAATCAGAAGACAATAATAAATATAATTACAAAGTGAAATTTAGTTGGAAATTCAAAACTATGACTAACATTTGAGGAGATAATTTCTTTACCGCATTTTAAAGTCACTAATAGAGAGCCGTTTCAAGTTTGATGGTACCGTTTCGCATAATTAAGAGGCAACATATACAAAGGTAAATTTGCCAGTCTTGGTCCTTACTTTTGGTCGATGAAAATTACCCTTGGAGGCATATCTGGTGTTATACTTGTGCAAGCTAGAGACTGTTCTGAGAGAATCATAAAACAGTGAAGGAATATTGGAGGACTTATTAAATATCTTATGTGCGAGTACGCATGTACTCAGTTTAACAATGTTATCATGCCCCTACAGACTGGTATTACCACAGTACTGTCATCAGCATGCTTAATTAAACTTGCGCTTTGCGGCTTGTCGATTAGGAGGTCGTTTAAGAGAAGACTGAAAAGATAAGGACTATTTACACTCCCTTGGGAGGTGCCACGATTGACACATTTCCATTCAGTAACTACATTATTATGCACTACTCTTTGTTTCCTATCCGATAAAAAATCGATAAGCCAATTAATTATTTACGGATTCAGAAGAGCCTTTTTTAGCTTTTCTGACAATAAACTATGCTTTATACGATCAAACTCTTTAGAAAAATCCATCGTAAAAGACACGCACAGCTTCTATTTTGGGATCATTTAAAGCCTGGTAGAATTATCATGCATTGGTTTATCTTTGATAATGCGTTGAACACCTGTGTAGATGAGAATGACAGCTCACAAGTATCCACTGAAAAAGGTTTAACATACATAAAGTTCTAAAATATTCGTACAAGTTCTGAACAAAATCCTCATGTATCGTTGACACCGATGATTCTTTCCTCTTTGACAACTGGTCAACTTTTTTCCACCATGGGTTGGATCCAATCCTACCGTCTGACCGTTGCCTTCCTATTTTCCGTGATAACTGCGTTAATCCTTTCAGAAAGATTCACTAAACATCCTCCGCGCTTACTGGTTTGAAGTTTTGCTTTTTTCTTGAGTAGAGTTTTAGCCAAAGGAGTCATCCAGGGTGGGTCACGTGACGACATCCTCACTGTTTTGGATGGAAAGCACTCATCCATGACCCGTTGAGAGTGTGTTGTAAACTTGAAAGCGCAGTATTTACATCGTCACTTTTGAACACGTCATCCCAGTCTAACTCCAACAATTTTGAATGGAAATCAATGGCCGGTGTTCTCTATAATCATGCATGGTGTATTTATATCTGAGAGGTTTGAGTTTATTCCCGGGGGCAATATCACACCTTCATGGTCTGTTTTTATCTGTGCCTTCAATGAATAGCACTTTGAGAACAAAGCACCGTTATTTGTCAGACAGTTATCAAGGATGCTATTGCCTATCGTAGGGAAGTCTACTAACGCCTTTAAACCCGAAAGCATTTCAACCTTTACCAGATCTAATTTATTCAGATCGCCTCCGACTACGATAGTCCCATCCAGAAATTCTTCCAGAAATGGGTCCGTCAAGTCAGTTATATAATCGATCAAATCGTCTTGTTGGTATGAAGGCTTTGGTGGGTGGTATAATCCACACACAAGCATAATATGACCAGAAGAGAGTTTTGTTTTTACACAAATGCATTCAAATTTATCTGATCGCTTGACTTCAATAACATGCAGATTTACACTGTATTTCGAATATAAATAGCAATTCCACCATTTGCTCTATCATCTGTCCCAAACCAATTTCTATCTCTTCTATACACAATAAAGTTAGTAATCGCAATATTCGAGACCACGCAAATATCAATCTCATCAATGTCCGCTGCATACAAATCGGAGAAGGATCATGTGTATTTTGTGCACCCCTCGACCGATATACAGGTCGACATATCGACCGATACTCGACATCGGTCGAGGGGTGCACAAAATACACATGATCCTACAAATCTGCCTCTAAGCAACACTGGACAGATGATTAACAACATTCTGAAATTAAACAAAGTTAAAGTTGACCTTGGTTTCCCAATAAGGAGGAGCCATAAGTTACTGTCTGCTCGTCTTCACGTGTCAAATTATGGAAATTTTAGATAATCCGAGTCTTTTGGTTTTTCTTGAACAAGCCACTTCACTGAGGAAGTTCTTACGGAGTCTCATATGACGGAATACATGCGATAGGCAGACACTTCTGCTCAGTTTTTCCTCATTGTCGCTAAAGAAAAGCAAATATTTGGTTTGGGGGCTTAAATTACGTGAGCTGCGTCGTGAGATAATTTCATTTTCATTTTCATTGTTCTGAAATGGAAGGTCTGGAGGAATATTTCGTGTCGTGGAAGAACCATTAATTGAACCCCCGATTGAACCTTCAGTTTGGAAAGTCTCGTATGTCGTTTTGTACCCTGCGAGCAGTTGGTTTCTGCTACGCTACAGTGCGAGGGAATATTGAGCACTGTCCACAAAGAAATTGAGGCGATCAAGGCCCATTTCTTTCCACTCAATTCTCTAGCCTCCCAGCAGACTCCCCAGTTTTCATCCTTTATGTTGAACGTGTGAAACTCATGGACGACGTAACGCGAGGAAAGCAAAAGGGATAAAAAATTGAAATATTTAGCGCAACTATTGATGATTCGCGATTTCGTTAGTCTTCTTGACGAAATAGACTCTTCGATGACCACGACTCTTATTTGTATCCCAGCTTCCATTTTTCATGTTATTACGATTTGTTTCTGCATTCACATGACCACGTTTGCACTCACGTTCAGGATATACGTCAGTTTTCTTTTCTCGAAGAAGCTTGTTCCTGTCAATTATTTAATCTGATGTAACCTTTATACACAAAACAGACCCCCCTTTTACACTCTCTGTCAAGTTTTCTGCCATCGCGCCGCCTTCACTCAGTTGGAAAATGAAAACGCACTTTTTTTCTGTTCGTTTGGCCGTTTCCGAACTAATGGTTCACCTTGGATTTGCAACAAAGCCAGAAATGGACGTCAATTGAATGTTTAATCTTGTTGATGTTTCTTTAGCTTTGTTTGTGCAACGTCACGGTGATTTTTAACTCTGTGCATACGGCCTGTCAACCGGTGCGTCACAAAACCTCTCAGCTGGCAAACTCTGACATATATTCATTCGCATGCGTTTTGATTTTGAGCTCATTTTTAATCAGACACTCGTTTTAGTATTAAAATCCTCAACTTGTACGTGAGTTTCGCGCGACTGACCTTTATCCCGTTTTCCTCGCTGGTCACACTGGCTCCTATGAGCCTGATTTCAAATGTTCTCTTTTTTTTTTTTTTTTTTTTTAAGAAGTCGCGATACCAGTGTTTATGGACTTTGAATCGGCAGGATAAAAAGCTTGGTTCACGAATTTATGGTGATTTCAAGAATTTGCGGGGATTTCTTTGCTTTGTGTGAACAAGTCATGTTGGCGCAAATTGATTTTTGATATTAATTAACGATAATTTGTGAGCGTGTAACTTAAATGCACTTTCAGCTAGGCAAAAGGTCTATACTAGCTTCCAAAAGTGGTCAGTGATTTGGCATATCAAACGCTATGTGAAAATACACGATCCCGGAAAATTACTTTCCCTATTTGACAGACAACTGCTAGAAAGATTGACGTGCCTCAGTTTACATTCCATTGATACTCACAAAAGCCAATAAATAAGATAGAATGACCTGAAAATTCATTTAAGCACGCTCCTCACTTTCGTTAAGTTCATACGCTTAAACGATCGCAGAAAAAAATGGAAATAGAAGAAAACGTTGAGGAGAAGTTTCGTTGGTTTCGTTTTAGCTTGAAATGTGGACGATTTTCAATCAATATTCGATTCAACCCAGTCGTATCTATTCTTTCAGCCGTGATTATTTGGGCCTTTGTGATCTGGTGTTCGATTGAGGCCGAATCGGCAGAGAACGAGATGCTTAAATGGATGAAGTGGATCACGCACACTTGTACCTGGTTATATATTGGTTCGCAAGATGTCTGGGCTATCTTCATCATCGTGCTGTACTTCTCCAAATACGGCAACATGAAACTGGGAAAACCGGCCGACAAACCGGATTTTAGTGACGCTACGTACTTCACGATGCTCTTCGCTGCTGGAATTGGTGTCGGTCTGTTCTACTTCGGAGTTGGTATGTACCCTTCCAACGTACCGGTTTTGATAATTAAATCTCAACCATTGTCAACACAAACACCATAGTTCATCTTTGATCCTCCATCATCTGTGCCGAAAATATACCTACGCCAAGAACACTTTCTTGTTTCAAATGCTTTCATTCGCTCCGAAACGCTCACGTAGCCCAGGGGAGCGCTTTAAGTTGGCACACGGGGCCAGTCGCTTTTGAGTGGGCCTACAGATCCTGGCAAACTCAAACGTAGAAAATAAACCATTCGAAAACGTTGATACTTCAAGTCTAGGGTCTAGGGTCATGTGCCGCGGAAAGCATATGATTGGATAATAAGAAAACGCGGGGTGAACGAAAACGCTGATGACCATAATGACTAACGCGCAATTGGATACGAAAACATTGAACTGAACTGTCAACCGAACACGTTCGCTCTGCTTTTCGAGGAAAGTAAAGTCTTAAAGTTCTTCTGTTTTTTTCACTTATGGTTATTTGCTACAAGTTTGTTGTCTCAAAAATGATCAATCGATAACCTCCAAATCGACTATCGCATCGAAATTGACGAACTTTGCGTTTTAATTTTTAATGTATTGCAAAATAAATATTCAAATCAGAAAACGCAGCAAGTCAAACAAAAGCCCAAAAGAAGAGAAGAATTCGCTCGACGTTGCAAATTTGATATCTTTCAAAAGTACTGTTTCCCATTTCTTCAAATATGTCCAAATAATTACAATTAAAAAGTTTTATGAGAAATCCATTGTCCATTGAAACAAGTGTTGCGAAGTTCATCGTAACCAGCGTCATGTGCCAACCAGATGTCGATTGGTTGTCGAAACAAAATAACCTTTTGTTGCAGTGCTTGGATAAATTAGAATATCATCAAGAATATTTGTAAACAGTCGTATGTATTTGTCGCTTTCGCGACACCTTTAAGTGCTTACACTCGTGGACCTCAGAATTCTGCTGCATTTGCAGCATCCGGAAATTATTTTCTCCCCCTTAACTTCTTTTCCCCTGGGGTCCACCAAAATTAATGTGAATGCTTCTTTCACATTGGAAGTGCACGAGGCAAGTTCACCGACCCCTCTTCAATATGCCAAGAGAGGTTTAGTGGAGAAAGACAAAGGAAAGTGGGTGATAGGCTAATTCTTTCACATTCATTGCAACTTGTTTCTATTGTTTTTGTCCTCTCTCCTTCACTATCAAGCTGAGTATTGATTTTTCGAAAATGGCCTATTATTCCGATAAGAAAACAACATTTCAAATAAGACACAACGTCGGCTAAACTAACTACTGCCGGCTGGAGGCAACAAGTTATCAACTGCAGTACGTGATACACTTGACCTCGGGTCATCCCTTATTCAACGCCCCAATTTGAGGACCACGCCGTGCCGTGCATGCCATCCACAGAAATTTCTTCATTTCTGTTCAGGGGATTTTTACCATTAGAGACTCTTTTTTTTTGTAAGAACGTTTTTTTTTTATAAAAACATTCAGGCTGAGATAAATAAAAAAATTAAGAACATTCCCAGTCTGCGAGTTGGTTAAGAGCGTTATTTGTGTTTGCTGTTTTTGTACATGTTGTTGTTGTTGTTTTGTTCCTGTCGGTAGTATAAAAAGCGATAAAAGCAATGTAAAACTAAGGAAGAGAGACGTGATCTTCGAACTTATCTGGTCTATTAGAGACACCTGCAAAAATTCAGGTGGTTTTAACGCGATTCGAATCCATGACCTCTATGAATGGGTGTATTGTTACATGTCTCGCTTTTCAAATAAACAAAATAGTTGCCGGGTATGCTGCAGTTATTCCACCGTCTGAATAATCAATTAGTTTCGGTTTTTATACGGCCCTAACTGTTGAATTTTCCAGCCGGTTAGCCAATTAACACTGTCTACGCAGGCAAAGCCGGAAGAGTACATTGGGGAGTTGAATCCAAAACATTTCCTGAACCGCTTCGGGCGCTTTTTGATTCGGAAAATGGTCAATTTGTTTTCGCTTGGTATAGGTAATCACATGAGGCCGAGTACTATTAAGGATTAATTGCACGAGTGTTTTGGAAATTTTCCAAAATTGCCCGAGTCGCGAAGCGACGAAAATTTCCAAAACACAAGTGCAATTAATCCTTAATAGTACGAGGACTCATGCGATTACTTGTTTATCAATAAAGGGCAAGCCCTCTCTTGATTACCAAAAATGCCCTCTGTCTCAGCCAATCAGCGGTCAGTAATTTTGCCCTTTATTGATAAGTTCGATAAGTTAGAAAAGCAGCATGTGGAGGTGTTGTGGTGATTATCCTTTATAATTGGGAACTCCAACGTGGAGGAAGGCTTGCTACTTTCGAAAACCAAGGTGCTGAAAAGAAACATGTTTATGTCTAAACGTCTTGTTTATATTCGACGCCCACCAATTCATAGGATAAACATTCGCTGATAACTACACAATGCACCTCCAAATTTTACCGTCAAACAACTAAGGGTTATTTTAAGGTAATGTAGGGGAGTATTTAAGGCGAATAAGTTTTACCAGAAGATCATTAACTTAAAGGGGAGCGTCTATCTCCTCCACTTTTTCTCGAGTATTAAAATTAATTTTTAGGAACAGGTTTTTCCCGCGAAAATAGCCTTTTTACCACAATTGCTTGCAATCTCGCAATCTGATTGGCTAATTTGCCGTTGTCGATAGGAGTCTGGACAACGCTGTACGCGTCATGCTCGCGTCAATTTGTCACGCACTTTGGTAAATTTCCCTCGACACTGAGATAGCTCTGTTTTGATTTACTTCAACAGTGAGCGTGCTGAATTCCCCAAGGGAGGCGTTTATAAATAAATCTACTCTGGAAAGAGTTGACTCCGAGGGCAAGTTGGAAATAGAGGCTCCCCTTTATGAGCTCGTGGGTTTATTCTTTTCGTATTGTTGTCAGCTATATTTTCAGCCCCTCTCGCCCCTGTTGCTACACTCAGAATATATTTTATAAGAATATCAAGGCTGAAATTTGCGAAATTTTAAGAATATTTTAAGAATAAAGCCGAGGCTGAGATTTTGAAAAGCGATAGATATAATTTTGTGTGTTGAAACATCTTTAAATACAATACAATTTTATGTTTTTAACTTA
>OX421445.1:9166787-9174287 GCA_949126865.1 Montipora capitata | reverse complement strand
CCGCTTAGTCAAAAAACCCTTTCTCCAAAAGTGCCCAGACCGGAGAGCACTGGTACCGAGTCTGAACCAGATATTGTCTGGTTAGATATTCCTATCATACTACTTGAAACAGCGACAAAGTGAGATCTCCAGCCCGCGAACGGGCTCTTATAATTTGTCGGCTTTGAGAATTCACAGACGTTTTAAACCCTTTCAACAGGTATAACGATAATCAGAGAGCTCAGGATGCTATGAATTTGACTCTCTTTCATTGGGGCATACACGCCTGGATCGTGTACGTTATCGTTGGACTTCTCCTTGCCTTTGTTGGTTACAAAAAAGGCCTTCCTATGACCATTCGTTCCTGCTTCTACCCTCTTATCGGAGACAAGATATTCGGTTGGATGGGCGATGCAGTGGACATCCTGTCAGTAGTTTGCACCATGTTTGGCGTTTGTACCAGTCTTGGACTCGGCTGCATCCAGATGAATACCGGCTTCAACCGCGTTTTTGACAAGATCGAATTCTCTAAAACGAATCAAATCATCATCATTTGGTGCGTGACAGCCTGTGCGACTGCCTCAGTTGTCAGTGGCCTGAGAGTTGGAATTCGACGGCTAAGCGAGATCTGCTTCACCATTGGCATGTTCATCATGTTGATTGGCTTCTTCTACGAGGACACTTGGCACATACTCAATGTTTACGTTCAAAGCATTGGATACTACATCCAGTGGATCGTCCAACTTGGCTTCCACACAGATGCATTTGCTCAACTCGGAAACGCACCAGACGGAAAACAGGCGCAGTCTTGGATGAACGATTGGACGATCTTCTACTGGGGCTGGTGGATCGCATGGTCTCCTTTCGTGGGTATGTTTATCGCCAAGATCTCAAAAGGTAGAACCATCAAACAATTCATTAATGGTACAATGACAGCTCCAATTATATATTCGTTTCTGTGGTTTTGCATCTTTGGCAGTGCAGGCTTGAAAATGGAAAGAGATGCCGAGAGAGCAAACATCACGTGTTCATCTGCCCTTGGAGGAAAGTACAGTACAGAGTCGATGAACGGACTGTACCGGTTATCGTGTAGACAAACGAACGAGATGTGGTTTGACGTAATGGGCCAATATGGTGATCTTGGAATGTTCCTCTCAATCGTGTCTCTCATTGGAATCATCTTCTACTTCGTCACAAGCTCCGACAGCGGTTCCTTAGTGATTGATTGTCTCTCCGCCAACGGTGATCCGGATCCTCCTATCATTCAGCGTGTATTCTGGGCCTTAACCGAAGGCGCATGTGCCACAGCTCTGCTCTATGCGGGAGGCCCAAGCGGACTAAAGGCTCTTCGATCAATGTCCATAGCATCAGGTGTCCCTTATACTATTCTACTGTGCTTCATGTGCGTGGCATTGTGGAGAGCAGTTAAGATGGAAGCTGGTGACCTTGATCAGCACGGTCCAAAGTTCAGCACTGGCCTGTTAGACGTAATAAGCAATCCGACGTGCTCAGGCATCGGTAAAGTACTTTTGGCTGCCGTCGCCCCATGGTATCCTATGGGAAGAGCCGCTTACAAACTTGGTGGATCAAAAGACCGGCAATGGCTCTACATGCTCATTCTGGCAGTTCCGTTTTATCTTTGGATTTTACTGTTATGTCTGGAATCTGTCGTTGCTGGCCTATCCTACGTTGGGTGGGCTGTGCTGTTTGGGTTCTTCGCGTATGGCACAGCCATTCGCAATGCCATGCGGGAGAAGTACAACATATACGGAAACATGGTTGAAGATTTCTTTGCAGTGATGTTAACGTACCCTTTTGCTGCTGCTCAGATGGAACATCACGTCAATCATATCGATAGTATCGACCTGGGTGGAAAAGGTTCTGCAAACGGTGCAGCAAGCCATGAAATTGATCTGTGTGAGGTTCACACAAATACCGTGGCTGAAAACGGCAATGGCATGGAGACGAAATATACCAACGGCGCGATCTCCACTCCAAAAACTAAAAATGATGCCGCCCCGTCGAAATTTGACCAGCCCTCTACTGTCGTAGCTAATCTAACGCACACTGATGAGAACCCTCCTACTTTTGAGGATGCGAAGTTATAAATAAGGCCAAGATTTTTAAAATAGTCAACTGAAGTCACTTTTAACTATTGAATATCTTTCGAGAGCTATCCCTTCTACTATTTTTATTAAAACCAATTAGTGGTCTATTCATTTGTTTTATTTATAGAATATACATTGCGAGCCATTTTAGTACGAAATGAATTTTTCAAAAGACTCTGATTTATTCTGTACCACATATTAAGTAGCAAAATTTGGGCACCTGTGATGGTTTCATTTTTACCTAGATGAGGTTTCAAATGAACCAGTTATGTCATATTATTCCGCAACTTGGCACCTAACAGCCGCCATTTCAGGTGCTCCGTGATAAGAAGAACTAAATTTTTTGCAGTAGTGTAATATGACTTAAGAACGTTTCAACAGTCGGCAGCTGAACATGGCATTGTTCTCAATGGTGCAGTAAAACGCGTCACTTGAGGTAACATGAACATGCGAGTGAAAATTTATTAGGTATGGCGTATAGTGGCGTCTTTGGGCTTCATCAGTTGCCCCGTATTTAAATCTGCGCAAGGATGTGTAAGACTGGAAGTAGGAGAAAAGATGTCTGCTAAACGATCAGTATCAGCTTCAGTTTTGTGTTTTATCACAGTTAGAACCGCATGAATGTGACAACTGGTCGACTGTTTCCGAATAATAAGTTAACGCTTGTTGCATAGTAAAAGTTTTAGAATAGTGAACGTATTTTCTGTCTTTGCCTGTCATTTTTCGAGAGGAACTGGGAACCGCTGAACGTCTCTTACTTGAATTTATGTGCTTTAGCAGATCATATCGGGGAGTTTTCACTAAAGAGCTGTATAATAAAGTTACAGCACTTAAACCCATGATTGTTTTGGTCCACTATCCGGTCTCTGTACATTTCCGTGTGCATGCCAATTATGCCGAAAAAATCCGAAACCTCTCAATGACAGATGAATGGTGATACTTTTTGTGAGGAAATTCTGTCCGAAAATTAGGACTACGTTTTGTTGGAGTGGTACTGGTAGTAAATAACGGCACCATCAATGAACTAGTTAGGGCCTGTTCACATGGAGGTAGGGGATCCCGCCTAACCGTAGAGAGCCTTCACATGCAATATTTGTAGCCCCGGGGCGGTGGGATGAGGTTTCCAAATGCTTTGGCGGAATGTTCAAACGAAAGATAAATCACCCCAGTCAAGCGGGCTACCCCACCTTCAGCATTCACATGGAGAAAACTCACTCCACCTAAGCGGGTTGTTACCTGGCCCGGCTGACCAGGCAACCCACCTCAACCCACCTCGATGCATGTGAACGTAATCAAGAAAACAAGAGAAATTGTAAGGAGACATTGGTTACCCCACCGAGGCGGGTACCTCACCTCCTCGGGGTTCCCCACCTCCATGTGAACAGGCCCTTAGTCCGCTTGATCGGTGTGCTTGGAACTTCCGATATGGTTTATGGAGTATAGTCACCCGAACAGAAATTCCCCACCAAATGTTTAGCTTTTAAAACAGGAGACCTTGTTTCTAACCCAATCTCCTTTCCTCACACCTACCTGACCAGTGAACTGAATAAATTTGCTATACCTACAGGGAAACCTAGATAATAGTTTATCAAGAAGTCAAAGGATCTGAGTCAACTCTTGAATTTAAATGATAATTCAATGCCTTTGATATGATGGAATTAAGCCTAATAATTTTCAGAAGAGAAGGGGCATTAGTTTTAAAATTCAAAAATACTTTTCGCTGGGCGTATTTTTTGAATGGTAATCTTAACTGGGGCTTGAAATGCACTGGTTCAAATTTATAGGAAATATGGTAACCCATCGAAGCGAGTAATTTTAGTTCATCGTACTTCCGTCCGTTTCTCAATCCATTTTAGATTGATTTTGAACTAGATGCTCCATGAACCGTACACTGCGTTGTCTGTGGTACATGTTACACAAAAACAGAAGGCACTGAATTGGGTGGTATTGAACTGCAGCGTTCCAGTTAATTTTTTTCAAGTGGGGGGTCAACTCTTTTTCCTAGAACCCCCTGAGAATGATTCAAATTTGAATCATTACTGTAGAGCTCGTAGCTCTGCGTCCTTTCCATTGATCTCGCTGAAATTTGGCGTGTTTACTGGGGAGAAAAAGCCCCAGTTTCCCTGTAAATCTCGGCTTTCTAGCTTTCATGACGCCTACATGTAGGACATTATTAGAGACCTTTAGATCCACGTGTACGGCTAACCGCAAACTGAGGTTTGAGGTTCGCGGTTTGGCGTTAGAAGTTGTGATACTTTGTGCATTTAGTTTCAAGTAAACAAGTACAACGCTGCAGAGACCGCCATGTTGAATTTCCTCGATGCTCAGTGGTGATGTTTCAGTCAATGAAAAAAATAAAAAGCACTGTTGTTTTGATTCTGTAGTTCACATGAAATGAAAGATACAAAGTTGCTTTCTATATTTGCCCCGTTCATACGTTGGATAACGTAACTTCCACGCCATGAAGAGCTGAGGTAAATGACTTACGTGAAAACCTTCCTTCCGCCGTTGAAAACGTCAAAACTTAGCTTCGAACGTGACGGCAAGCGCTAGTCACGTGACTTCCAGCAGTTTGAGGCTAGCCGTAAACGTGGATCTAAAGGTCTCTACGACTCATGCAATTTGAGCCGAGCGAGGCGAAATATTTTCAACTTTTCAAGCGATCGCAGAGCGCTTTTAATAACGTTTTTTACCAAACAATTACACTACAGGCTTCGGAAAGGATAAAGAAAAGGATTGTGGTGCATTTGATGGAATTTCAAGCGTTAAAATCGCTGAAAAGGTAAAAGCGTAAATTGCGTGTCTTCACCACGTGTTATTATCGATCTCACAGAATTGTGTTTTCCCTCAAAGTATTCACTTGTTTTCGCTTTCGCTCGAACATATTTACCTTCATTACATGTCCAGTGAATAGTTTTATCCTCTGGGATGAATTTTCCGTCGAAAAATCGGTTATTTGGGTGGTTTTTAGCAAACAGAGGTTAATTGTTCGTCAATGATGCGATCTCTTCCATTGCTAATCTTCCGTTGCTGTTAGCAACGATTAGCAACGGGTGACCCGGGGCGTTTTCTATTTACAAAAAATTTCCGGAAATTTCGGTGGAAATTTCTATTGGGTGAAAAACGTGTTCCATTTAACTCAGGTCCGTTCGCCGCCCAGTGATTGCGATTTTACGCGCCAAAATTTAAAAATGTGGCCGTGAATAGCCTGGAAGTGGTAAGACCTTTGAAAAGTTGTAAATGGAAGACGCATTTCCATCGGAAAGTTTCCAACGGGAAAACAGGACTACCTTTTCAGAAGTTCCGTTTATTCCGGAAATTGTCCAGTGGAATGAACGAAAAACGTGTGTTCCATTTACATCCCAACCGGAATTTCCGGAATTTCTTGGTAAATGGAAAACGCCCCCGAAAACACTGACCCCCGGTCCATGGACCCCTCTACGGACTGGGTCCACGGACTGCCTCACGGACCTGTCCACCGACTACCCTTACGGACCCCCGATACGGACCACCCTAAAACAACATAGAAATGAAAATAAATAAAAACTAAAGATTTGACTTACCAGTTGTCTGGATAGACCACTCGTGTCACTCGTGTCGGCGAAATCTCAACCGTAACGCTCCGGAAATTCAACAGACTAAGGCTCAGGCTCGGGTACAAAGTCTATTAATCACATATTGCCCCTTCCTTCGCTGTGGACCGGAATCCTTCGAAAAAGATTGATAATAACTAAGTTTTATCTTTCCCTCCGCCATTTTGTTCGGATCATTCTCCCGCGGGTTTGTGAACTCGCCCCAGGCTTCACGATCTCTCTGTCCTGAACAAAATGGCGGAAGAACTTAGTTTCGAAGCACTCCGGTCGACAGCGAAGGAAAAGGCAACACCTGAGCCTTAGTCTGATTTGCGAAGCGTAACGGCTGAGATTTCACCGGCAAGAGTGGTCTATCCAGACAACCGGTATAAACAAATTTTCAGTTGTTATTTATTTTTAATTCTGTGTTTTTTGGGGTGGTCCGTAGGACGTGGACCGGTCCGTAAGGCAGTCCATGGACCCGGTCCGTAGGGGGGTCCATGGACCGGGGGTCAGTGTTTCGGGTCACCCGTTAGCAACGGGTCGCAAATTTGACTGTATTTTGACACTTTTATTGCATTATCATATTACGCATTGATCGCTAATACGATTACTCCAAAAAATCGAAAAATATTCGTGCCTCATCAGTTTTCGGTCAAATTTATGTCCAAGTAAGCAGATAAATTGAATAAAATTTTAGTTTTGCATCCAAAAATTCGTAATCAACGCTAAAATGACCACAGTTTGCATGGAAAACTTTTTTTTGTGTTATTTTTCTTATATTTTTTCGTTCAAATTTCGCTTTTATAAAATGTTTCAGTTGTCTGTAAATAAATTATATGTGAAAGAACCCCGGGATACTCACGTTAGGCCAAGTCACTATCTGGATAGCTGCGTTGCCAGCGTGGTTGTCCTGATGGTGTAGTGGTCATCACACCCTACCGGTGTTCAGGCGGACGTGGGTTCAAATCCCGCTCAGGGCAATTCTTCATGTTTTTCATTCGAAACTTGCCCTCCTTGAATACAATTATTAAACAGAGATGAACCTTTGGTTGCTTAACGAAGCTTCCAAGAATACTGTTTTCGGACATAAAACACCAGATCAATTTCTTGAACAAAAGTTAAGAACCTAATTAAGAACCTAGTTAGCCTAATTTTACACTAAATACCATTTATATAAGAACCTGTTTAGGCTAACTTGGAAAAACCTAGGTTCTTATACGTGGGTTTTTACTGTAACATCTCCCTTCCTTTGAAAAGAAAAACTTCACTGGCATGCATGACTTGGATTTTAGGAACCCTTCTAAATCAAAGTCCGCAAATCTCGAGGGCAGCTTAACACTCCTCTTTCTAGTCTTCTGTGTTGCTGGAACAGGTTCTACATTCAGAGTAGGAGTGTTGCTCACGGGAGCTTTTCCTGGACTTGAAGTTTGGGCTGACCTCACAGGTTCTCGGGGTATCAGGGGCGGATCCGGAAACAAGGGGGGGGGGGGGGGGAAGTAAATAGGGTGGCTAGCCACCCTCATTTTGGTTCCTTTTAAGTCAGCGGCCTTTTTTTTTTTCTTCGCATGGGATGTATTAAGGTACCATCCAAGTATCTGATTTCCTTGATCCATAAAAGTAACGAAGAAATCTATTTATTTTCTACTTTTGTAACAGAGTATTTCTGTTTCTATTCAAAATGGCAACCTAAACTATTTGGACTTTTGTTAGAGTATATACTTCGATTCTTTCAATCCAAACCCCAGACCAGACCATTGTGGAGTGAAATCTCATCGCGATAACTTCAGTAATCACGAACTTGCACAGGCACCTGGTCTCTTTTCTCAGGCCATCCTGTT
>OX421445.1:9131787-9161787 GCA_949126865.1 Montipora capitata | reverse complement strand
CTGTCTTAAAAGCTCAGCGGGGTTCAGTGCTTAAAACAGAGGGGAGCAGAGTAGAAACAATGGCTGATAACAATACGAAAAGAATAAAGCCATGAGCTTATAAAGGGGAGCCTCTATAAAGCGTTTTCACTCACGTGACCAACAGCCACATTGGATTCCTGAAAAAAAAAAAAAGAAAGTATTTGCATAAAAATAGAGTTCAAGTCCCGGAGGATTAGTTTGGTACACCATATTTGTGGCTAAATACAGGAATTGCACCGGGCTGTGATTGGATGCTGGCACAGAGAGAATGATTGTAGACATTTCACAATAATTACGTGATGTAAAATACACTAGTGGTCATCTGGGAACCGACGCAAGCGATCCGAGATCGAACTCTCGCTCTGCCTTCTTCCAAAAATGTCATTGAAAGTCTTTTAAACAAGGAGATAAATCGAAGTGTAGAACTTACTTCATATATGTGAAGTGAGACCGGTGTGATTCCTGGATATAGCTGCATGTGTACACCATCATGGCCGCCATTTCTTTGTTGTGGAACACCAACATGGCCACCGTGACGTCATGTGAAAACGCTCTACTTCCAACTTGGCCTCGGAGTCAACCCTTTCTTGAGTAAAGGAATGAAGGGGTAGTTTCTAAAGAAACTGTGGTGCTGCGTCGGTGGGGAAGTAGTATACAAAAATTTGGTTTTATCAACGGAGTTGATAATGTAAATTGGCCACCGTACAGAGATTCTAAAAGCTGACGTTTCGAGCGTTAGCCCTTCGTCAGAGCGAATCCATTCGCTCTGACGAAGGGCTAACGCTCGAAACGTCAGCTTTTAGAATCTCTGTACGGTGGCCAATTTACATTATCAACTCCTTTCTTGAGTAGATTTATTTATAAAACACCTTCCTTGAAAAATTCAGCACGCCCACCGTTGAAAAAGCCAGTCAAAACAGAGCTATCCCAGCGTCAAGGGAAATAGGATACTTTTCGCGGGAAAAATCTGTTCCTAATAATATGTTTCCTCGGGAAATGGGTTGACTCAAGGAATTAGTTGAATATAAACGAGCCGTTTAGATATCATAAACATGTTTCTTTTTAAGCACCTTGGTTTTCGAAAATGGCAAGCCTTCGTTCACGTTGGAGTGTCCAATGGGTGAGTTAAAGGCTAATTAACACAAGGCCTACACCTGAAGTTTTTCTATCCAAGCGAAAACTATTGACCGTTTTCCGAATCAAAACGCGCCGGAAGCGGTTCAGGATATGTTTTGGATTCAACTTCACGGTGTTAATTGGCTTGCCAGCCAGAAAATTCAACAGCCAAGGTGTATCAATGCCAAAAGACCAAAACTAACTGATTACTCAGACGGTGGAATAACTGCAGAATGCCCGGCAACTATTGTGTTTTTGTAGCTGCGGCATCGTTTGAAGAACAGAGCATTTATACAACACACCCATGCGTATCCGAATACACTCTTTTTGTACAAGAACGTCTAGTCTTGGGGCTGAAGCTGAACGTTCTTATCTATTTTTTGGAGACTTGAGCCTGAAAACGTTCTTAACATGTTCTTTAAGTTGTGTAGTATACTACATTCGACCAAAAACTTTTCTTTGTCAAAGAGGTGTGCCTGTGAACTTTCCAAGTGCATTTCCACTGTGAACCGGCAAAGCAGTCACATTTTTTTCACCCCAGGGAAAAAGTAGTTAAGAAGGAAAAAATATTGACGGATATTACAAAAGCAGATTTGTGCGGTCCACAAGTGTAAGCACTTAAAGGCGACGTGAAAGCGACAAATATATACAACTGTTTACAAATCTTTCTTTTGTTATTCAAATTTGTCACGCACTGGAACAAAAACAACTTTTTGTTTCGACAGACAATCGACATCTGGTTGGCACATTAATTAATTTAACTCCCCTTCGAGAACAAAGAAAACCAAGCCTATGCGGAAACCAAAAAGATTACACGTCACTATCGGAACAGGAAACATTTCAACGAGTATTCACAGTGAGGGTGTATATTTACAGTCTGATCTACCACACGCGATTAAAGTAAAACTACTGTCTACCAGTGAACTCTCTCCTGGCAACTGTAACCCACAACTGAAACCATTTTAGTTGCTATTCCGAAAAAAAAAACAGTCACATGATCACGTGTAAAAAGGTCGTCAATGAACGCTGAGATATGTTTGCTAAAAGACAGAGAAAAATGAGAAAATTAATGGAAACTCGAAATCTAAAGACGAGTAACGCCGGAAATCCTTTCGTCGTGTAGTCCGTGGAAACGGCACACGAATAAATGCTAGGCCGCGCTAAATCTTGGACTGAGAAAAGCTTTCGCGCACCTTCGGCGGATTTCGCGCCATCTTGCTTGCTGTCGTATTAAGAGTAAGTAACGTTTGGCTGTTAGGGCGGGGGGAGCTTGTCTTCGCTTCTATGCTGTAATCATTGTTTGAAGAAGGTCGTTTCGGACTGAGAAAATATTCCCTCTGGATGCAATCAAAACAAGCAAAGGTTTATTGGTTCTCGAACAAGTTTCTGCTCATGACACCATCGCGTTTTGTGTGTGAATTGTGGAAAGTATTCTCATTCCTCTCTGCGCAGGTCGCAGTATTTTTATGAGTTTTAAAATTCATAATGTGTCTTTCTTTTCAGCTGAGCCGGTTTTCCATTATGCCTCTACAGCAAGCTACGAGTCTGGGAATCGATATTTTGGCAGGTAAATTACATACGTTTTCCGAGTTGTATTGAATAAATTGTGTGAGGATACATTTAAATTTCACGTTTCACTTTGTTTCTACCCTCGGTAATCGAAGTGGTTCTGTGCTTTGCTGAACGTTTTCACTTGAAAAACGACATAGAGGTGGCTATTTTTAAAATAGAGGAAATTACTAAAGTATTTTTAATTGTAAACTCATGATTACTTAAGTAAAATTAAAAATAGCAAGAGAGGAATATTATGCTCAATAGTTAAAAAACAGTTTATACTGAATAGCTATGAAGCTCAAATGTGAAAAAAGGTTACAGACAAGACAAATTAAACAGAATATCAATTCTAAATCCGCCGGAGGTGCTTGCACGTGGTAAAATCAAACAACCTTTTTAAAATTTCTTGAAATTTGAAAACTATACAACGTCAATGCCTACTGCCTACTTGAATAGAGGAAATAACGAAAGTAATTTTTAATTGTAAACTCGCGATTACTTTAATATAATTAAAAATAGCAAGGAAGGAATACTATGCTCAATAATACATAAATTTATAAGAGCTATCAAGCCCAAAGGTAAAAAATATTATAGACAAGACATATTAAACGGAAATTCTAAAACGGTATATCAATTTTAAATCCGTCCGGGGTGCTTACTCGTGATAAAATCAAACAACGTTTTTTTAAATTTCTTAACATTTGGAAACTATACAACATCCTTACAGCGTCGATGCCTACTATGACGGCATTGCAGAAAAGGATATTTTTCATGTTCATATACTATTGATTCGCCGATTAGGAAGCCGGTATTCTGGATATAGCTTCAGATTATCATGCTCTAGAGCGATCACGTTCTCTACAAGGTGATCGGGGTCAAGATCATCAAAGAATCTTGAAAAGAAATTTAATTGTGACAAGGTGCTTTTTTGTAATGTTATTGGCATGGCCACCCGGTCTGGAATTTGGAGGCTCGAAAGGGTCTTCTACAATTTGCAAACTAGAAGTGGGTGGCTAATGGCGAAAAAAAAAAAGAATTATTAAATTTTCATTCTCGGATTTTGCATTTCTGGCTTTCTGATTGGCCCACTCAGTCTCGGTTAGCAGCTCATATACCGTAATGACCGGATATGACAACTGATTGCGTCGGTCGTTTTGTAAAAACTGAGAAAACATCGTGTCCTTCTGTAAGTAAAACAGTTCAGAATTTAATGACAATTTAATTAAACAGTTATTCCATTCGCGCAATTTTTAAGGTTGTCTGCAAGGCCCCAAATGTTGCCACGGTAAAGCACTGCTAAAAGACCCTCTAAAACTATTTTTTTTATGACAACTCAAATACCAATTCGGCGACCTAGTTTCTCTTGCTTAACACATAATATAGGAAAAACTTGTAGGAAAATGAAAAGAAAATGCCTAGATTTAAAATTGTCTAGATTTTGTAGTTTTCTGTAAGAATGCGAAACAAGACACTGCAGTCAGGGTTTATTCGGGATACCATTAACTGCAAAGAGATTTTTACAGTACAAGTTGTGGGAGAAATTGCATCAGAAGTTTCCTTGGAGACGAGCAGGAAAACTGAAAACTGCACACCACGGTGATTGAAAATACCAATTTTCTTTGAACTGAAGCTCGTAGCTAGTGTAAAAATTAGTAGAGGTAATCACATGAATTCAAGTGCTGTTTGGCATAAATGATCAATTTCTTTCCTAGTGTCTCTTTTCTTCCATTTCCACTCTACTCACAGTATGTCAAAATAAACGAAACATAGTTGTATGTGCTTTTATTTTAAAAAGCATTTGGCAAGGAGGTACAATAAGCAAACCTATTGCAGAACTCCCATGGACACTGCCACTCCCACTGTACACTGTCTTGCATGGACTGTACTCAATCTAATAAGTTGTGTTGAAGACTAACTTTTTTTGGTAATTCTGTTAACGTAAGATGCGTATGTCTTGATAGTCTTCATAAACCACTCAAGTGGTCAACCTGGCCCCAAATCAACTTATAGCACAAAGAAGTGAGGGGGTGGTCTAACTTCTGAAGTTTTAGTAATAACGACCTAAGACTCTCGCAGACTAATAACGTTACAAAAGTTTTTATAATGATGTGGATGGTGTATGCAAATGAGGTCACGTGACTTTTTACGGGCACAAACCTCAAAATAAAAAAAACGGCAAAAGTTTATGCTAAAATTTATTTTACTTCGTTACTATTACATTAAAAGAAAACGAACTTTGTTAAATATGTCTTTAGTTTTGGAAATATACGGCATTTTGTACTAGTGTCCAGTCCCCTATGGAAAGTGTTTTTTTTTGGACATTAAAATTATCTTGAAATGTTCAAGCACAGAAATGATGTACCTAATAGTGTTAACATCACAAAGGGAAATCCAGTCACCAGGAAATGATAAAAAGTGTTGCCTTTTAGCTGAGATTTCTGTGTTAAAAATAACTTTGACCAGTCACGTGATAATATATCATCGTATATAACAGTTAAGGTTTCACATCTTATTGCTGCTAACGATGTCCCAAAGTTATTTCGTGTTATATAAAATGGATCAATAGTTAGCCCACCCCTCACTTATTTTCTGTCATAAAATAGATCTAGGCCCAGGCCTTAATTCACCTGAGCAGTGTCCAACTCATTTCCTACATTCATTGTATTCACCAAGTCCGGTTGGGGAATATATTGACTGCATATAATAAATATGTTTGAGAGCACAAAACGACATTGCTACACACTGACTACGCGCATTGAACCCAACACTTCAACGTTCCCTTGACAAAAAGGAACATCAATAGTTTTACTATAGAAGCTATAGGATATGGATCAGGATTCTTTTCTATGTCCCAACCTAGGTTGAACTTACTGTATTCCACTCAGTGGATGAGACTTTTAAAAACATTTACTGAGTAAATCGCTCTCAGCATGCCTAGTTGATAAATGACATTTTGATTTCATATTCCACTCTCCCATCACGGACATTTCAGATGTGTTCCACAGTAACAGCTTTCTTTGTCATACTTGAGCCGAGGTAGCTGACGTTTTTTTTGTTTACAAGTGAATACACAGTAATTGCGGTGAAGTCTGGATGACCTCGATACATTTTTAATTAAGTATCTTCCAGCAAATTCTCTTATTTTTCTTTCTTTACAAAATAGATGTGTCGGCTGGCTATTTCTTTGTAATTCTTCTCGTTTCGATCCTCTCTCATGTTGGCATCAATTCAACAACTAGATATGGTCAGAGTTACGGTTAGGGTTAGGGTTAGGGTTAGGGTTTAACCCTCCACTAACTCTGATATGGTCAATCAACATTTCAGTTCTCAGCATCAAAAATCTGGGAGTCAGTTTCTATCAGCCTAAAAAATTACCTTATAATTCCTTTAAATGCGAACAATACAAACAGCTTCTCTTACTTACACAAAATAATTTAAAAATTCAATTGTAATTTTTGAGCAATCCAATAATTTCTTTAGTTATTACTTATTTTTTTGTAATGTAAGCACGTCTATATATTCATATAATAATTACTAGATGTAATCATATATATTTTAAAACAATGTTAATGATTGAAACAATTAGATATATTTATTATTTAATGTTAATTTTTGTTTAATGCCGCATTTATCTTTAATATGGTGGTTTTCAGATCAAAAGCCAGTGGCTACTCTGCCTACCACGCACCTATCTTTTTGATTGTTTTTTTTTTCTGCTTTTATGTATTATATTTATTCTCTAGTAAGTGCTGATATAGTATTAACTAGCTTATAATTGATGTAAATAGTGCATAGCAAATTGAATTGAATTGAATGGAAAAAAATCGCGCACCGACCCGTTCCGAAACGGACGCTCCTCATCTTTCAATGTGCTTTCGTATGCATTTCGAGTGCTCCAGGCAAAAGGAGAAAAAAAAAAAAGCTTGGATACCTGACCGAGGTAACTTAAGAAATGCTAGCTTACCAAAAGAAACAAGCTTTATTTCCGGTCCTTCGCTATTGTGGCAATTTTTTCTCGCAGGTCAGTAATCTTGGGATCCATTCTTCGAGTTGTGCCTGGATCAGAGAGCACTGGTATCTAGTCTGAACGAGGTCAAAGATCTTGTCTGTTTTGAAACATACTAGTACAAACAACGACATAGTGAGATCTCCAGCCTGCAAACGGGCTCTTATTATAATTTGTCGGCTTTGAGAATTCACAGACGTTTTAAATCTTTTCAACAGGTATAACGATAATCAGAGAGCGCAGGATGCTATCAATTTGACTCTCTTTCATTGGGGTATACACGGCTGGGTTGTGTACGTTATCGTTGGACTTCTCCTTGCCTTTGTTGGTTACAAAAAAGGCCTTCCTATGACCATTCGTTCCTGCTTCTACCCTCTTATCGGAGACAAGATATTCGGTTGGATGGGCGATGCAGTGGACATCCTGTCAGTAGTTTGCACCATGTTTGGCGTTTGTACCAGTCTTGGACTCGGCTGCATCCAGATGAATACCGGCTTCAACCGCGTTTTTGACAAGATCGAATTCTCTAAAACGAATCAAATCATCATCATTTGGTGCGTGACAGCCTGTGCGACTGCCTCAGTTGTCAGTGGCCTGAGAGTTGGAATTCGACGGCTAAGCGAGATCTGCTTCACCATTGGCATGTTCATCATGTTGATTGGCTTCTTCTACGAGGACACTTGGCACATACTCAATGTTTACGTTAAAAGCATTGGATACTACATCCAGTGGATCGTCCAACTTGGCTTCCACACAGATGCATTTGCTCAACTCGGAAACGCACCAGACGGAAAACAGGCGCAGTCTTGGATGAACGATTGGACGATCTTCTACTGGGGCTGGTGGATCGCATGGTCTCCTTTCGTGGGTATGTTTATCGCCAAGATCTCAAAAGGTAGAACCATCAAACAATTCAATAATGGTACAATGACAGCTCCAATTATATATTCGTTTCTGTGGTTTTGCATCTTTGGCAGTGCAGGCTTGAAAATGGAAAGAGATGCCGAGAGAGCAAACATCACGTGTTCATCTGCCCTTGGAGGAAAGTACAGTACAGAGTCGATGAACGGACTGTACCGGTTATCGTGTAGACAAACGAACGAGATGTGGTTTGACGTAATGGGCCAATATGGTGATCTTGGAATGTTCCTCTCAATCGTGTCTCTCATTGGAATCATCTTCTACTTCGTCACAAGCTCCGACAGCGGTTCCTTAGTGATTGATTGTCTCTCCGCCAACGGTGATCCGGATCCTCCTGTCATCCAGCGTGTATTCTGGGCCTTAACCGAAGGCGCATGTGCCACAGCTCTGCTCTATGCGGGAGGCCCAAGCGGACTAAAGGCTCTTCGATGAATGTCCATAGCATCAGGTGTCCCTTATACTATTCTACTGTGCTTCATGTGCGTGGCATTGTGGAGAGCAGTTAAGATGGAAGCTGGTGATCTTGATCAGCCAAAGTTCAGCACTGGCCTATTAGACGTAATAAGCAATCCGACGTTCTCAGGCATCGGTAAAGTACTCTTGGCTGCCGTCGCCCCATGGTATCCTATGGGAAGAGCCGCTTACAGACTTGGTGGATCAAAAGACCAGCAATGGCTCTACATGCTCATTCTGGCAGTTCCGTTTTATCTTTGGATTTTACTGTTATGTCTGGAATCTGTCGTTGTTGGTATATCCTACGTTGGGTGGGCTGTGCTGTTTGGGTTCTTCGCTTATAGCACTGCCATCCGCAATGCCATGCGGGAGAAGTACAACATATACGGAAACATGGTTGAAGATTTCTTTGCAGTGATGTTAACCTACCCTTTTGCTGCTGCTCAGATGGAACATCACGTCAGTCATGCCGATAGTATCGACCTGGGTGAAAAAGGTTTAGCAAAGAGTGCATTAAGCCATGAAATTGATCTGTGTGAGGTTCACAAAAATCATGACCGTCGCTGAACACGGCAGTGACATGAAAAAGATGCCGCCGCGTCGAAATTTGACCAGCCCTCTACTGTGGTAGCTAATCTAACGCAAACTGATGAGAACCCTCCTTCTTTTGAGGATGCGAAGTTATAAAATTATAAAGGCCAAGATTTTTAAAATAGTCAACTGAAGTCACTTTTAACTATATTGAATATCTTTCTAGAGCTATCCCTTCTACTATTTTTAGTAAAACCAATTAGTGGTCTATTCATTTGTTTTATTTATAGAATATACATTGCGAGCCATTTTAGTACGAAATGAATTTTTCGAAAGATTCTGATTTATTCTGTACCACATAATTATAAGTAGCAAAATTTGGGCACCTATTATGGTTGCATTTTTACCCAAAAGAGATTTACAATGAACCAGTTATGTCATATTATTCCGCTGCTTGGCACCTAACAGCCGCCATTTCAGGTGGTACATGATAAGAAGAACTAATTTTTTTACAGAAGTGTAAGACGACGTAAAAACGTTTCAACAGTCTGCAGCTGAACATGGCATTGTTTTCAATGGTGCAGTAAAACGCGTCACTTGAGGTAACATGAACATGCGAGTGAAAATTTATTAGGTATGGTGCATAGTGGCGTCTTTGGGCATCATCATTTGCCCCGCATTTAAATCTGCGCAAGGATGTGTAAGACTGGAAGTAGGAGGAAAGATGTCTGCTAAACGATTAGTATCAGCTTCAGTTTTGTGTTTTATCGCAGTTAGAACCGCATGAATGTGACAAGTGGTCGTCTCTTTCCGAATAAATTAACGCGTGTTGCATAGTAAAAGTTTAGAATAGTGAACGTATTTTCTGTCTTTGCCTGTCATTTTCGAGAGGAACTGGGAATCGCTGAAGACGTCTCTTACTTGAATTTAAGTGTTTTAGCAGATCATATCGGGGAGTTTTCACTAAAGAGCTGTAGGATAAACTTACGGCACTTAAACCCGTGATTTTCCTGGTCCACTATCCGGTCTCTGTACATGTCCGTGCGCATGACAGTAATCCGTGATGGACTTATTTTAGTTTCAGATGCTACTGTTTTTCGTTCAGCACGCAGATTAACGACCTGAGTCCAGTCTGTGCAGCGCAGTCTTAATAAAGATCCATGGCTTAGCTGAAGAGCCGGAAGTCCTAAAGTCTATACTTTCGGGTCCGGAACCGACCAGAGCGTTATCCCTGGTGCTGACCGAAAGAGTCGCAGACTCTCGTTTTGTGGAAGGAATGAGATTGAACCAAAACACAAGGAAACCCGGAGCACTGACAAATATGCCGAAAAAATCCGAAACTTCTGAATGAAAGATGAATGGTACCACCTTTTTGGGAGGAAATTCTATCCGAAAATTAGGACTACGTGGTACTAGTGGTAAATTACGGCACGTTCAAATTAACTAGTTAGTCGACCGGTTGATCGGTGTGCTGGGAACTTCCGATGTCAACAAATGGCTAGCCTAAGAAGACCTTGTTTCTAACCCCATCTTCTTCTCTCACGCCCGCTCCGGCTGACGATGAACTGAATAAATTTTCCACTGACAACTAGGACAGGGAGACTTAGATAATACTTAATCAAGAAGTCAAAGGGTCTGGGTCAACTCTTGAATTTAAGTGATAATTGATTGGCCTTGATGTGACAGAATTTATTGGATCGGAAATTGCAAGGCCTATTAATTTTTAGCAGAGAAGGGACGCATGCTAAGTTTGTCTTCAAATGCACTGCTTCAAATTTAGAGAAAATATGGTAACCCATCGAAGAGAGAAATTTTGTTTCATCGTACTTCCATCCGTTTTAGGTAAGCCAATACGCAAGATCTCAACTGATGGAAACCGCGTCAGTTTTGGCGGAAAGTTGCTTGGGCTGGAATCCGCGTTTTCTGGCGGGAATCGGTATGGCCAGCGTACTGCATGTGACACAAGTGACACTACGTTTCAGTAAAACAAGAAAGAAATTTGAAGACAACCAAAAAACTAGCCAACTTTTAATTCTAATATGCCGTACAACGAGGAAAGAAGAAAAAGAAAAAGAGAGTTAAAAAACAAAACCAAACGATAACAATAGTTAGGAGGCGACGTGTAAGTGATACTCAGGGTGAATGAAGAAAGCCAAGAGCACGAGAAAACAGGCGAAATGCCAGAGAGAGGGAGAGGGAGAGGAGAGGAGAGAGAGAGAGAGAGAGAGAGAGAGAGAGAGAGAGAGAGAGAGAGAGAGAGAGAGAGAGAGAGAGAGAGAGAGAGAGAGAGAGAGAGAGAGAGAGAGAGAGAGAGAGAGAGAGAGAGATCGCAAGAACGAGCCCGAATAAGGAGACAAAAATTTAGTGACGAGCCGCGGAAGAGAGAGCAAGCACGAGCACGAGAAAACAGGTTGAATAATGTTGACGAAAAAAGGCGGAAAGGGGAAGACAAAATGCACTATAGCAACGAGCAGGCTGGACTGGTCGCAGGTGTAAAAATATCTGAAAGCAAAAACATAAATAAATGTAATAATTGAGGAGCTCCGCTATTAAGTTTGCCTAAATATACAAGTCTTTATTACGATTCCTTGTTTATTTTGAACTAACTACACTAGGTGGATCGCCGAATTAACTTTGCCCCTCTAACTGCCATGACTTGTTCATTGCCTTGCCCTTCGCGAATTCTCGAGTTCAAAAAGAGGAAATTTGTACTTTTAAGATTTAATAGGGTTCAAAATCTTCATATGCTCGATCTCATCTCTAACGGGCAGTAACGCGCTGTAACAGGCGCGGTTCAAATGCTTTGCAGTGAGCACTTTGATGGATATTGCTGATGAGGGCATTATCAAAAGAGTGCAGTTAGAACCTTGTTTCAATATCGTTGCAACTGCTCACGTACGTAGTAGAGCTGATCTGAAATAACTAGTTGCTTTGACTGCTTATCACTACTAGCCTGGTTATTTTTTTGCACGTGACGTAAACGATGACTCGCGTGTTTATTGGGGGTCTTAATTGAGTAACAGGTTAATCTAAACAAAGTGGGTCTGCCCAAAGATACTGCTTCATAGAGAGATAGGAAGATAGGTGAGTTCAGTGTGGGACAGGGAACGTTAAGAAAGACGATCGAAGGCTCTACGTAAAGCGAGCACAGTACACCTTTAGCCAGTTTAGGCTCCAGGACCCGGGCTACTGGCTCTCCAGTGCCAATATACCCATTCATCATGATACTCAAGCTGACAAAGTCGCTGATACAGAGTATCTACTGGCAATATTTTGTCAGAAAGAAAAAAACACACACACAAGATCAGCCTTCGTCCGAGAGCTTTAAATCTGATGTAAACTACAACCTATGAGCCATTTTTCGCTAGGTCATCCGTTACTAAGCCTATTATCATTAGGCTATTTTTGCTAAGCAAATTAAATGCAAACGAAATTCACTTTGAAGTGTTAAATGATTGCCATTTATAGTAAAGCTTTGCGTGATGTTTTGTTTACGTGCTTCAGGAGATTACATCATCTATAATCAAAGCGTGACATAATTTCCTGATACTTTAAGACATCAAAAAAGTTCTTTCTTCAGATACGTAGGGCATAAAAAGGGAATTTTCTTCACGTGCTACCATTCGTTTGTTATAAAAAGGCTGCCGATAATTGTTTTTCAGATTCCTCGGTTCAATTTGACAAATAAGTAAACGAAACGCTTTTTCCCCATAAATTAATTCCTTCGTGACATGTCACGCAGCCTACGTGTACCTTCCATACGTATGATGCTAAATATAAACATGACAGCTCATTGCATATTCCAATTTTCGCTCGCTCAGCGATATAAACAAACAGTATATGCAATAGTCTTAGTTGGAACAGTACAGCGAGGCCCCGAAGAGACGAGAGGCCGAAAGTTTAGATACGTAAGTGGATGTAATGGTTTCAAAAGAAGCAATAATTCTTAAGCTTGCGGTATTCGGTTTTCATGATCAAGCTACCTTCTCTTTCAACCTTAAAATATGAACTCTAACAATTCAGGAAAATCATTTAACGATTTTTTTTTTCTTTTTGGATCAGAGGAGCAAGTAGAGGAGAGGACTTTCGTATATTTCAAGCTTACGTAATATAAAGACGACACGTCCGAAATACAAGTTAAAATGGCCGATTTTCTGCAAGCAATAACAACTTTTGTTGTCGATCACTGGACCTCCATTACGGTTGGATTGCTGATTCTCCTAATTTACCGGTATGTACGATTCCAAACAGTTGATTCCTTTTCTCTTTAAGTTACCCGGCAGTGCATTCGCGGATTCCAATGTGCAAAAAATTATTCACTTAGAATGTTATTGCCTTGCGGTCTCTCTTAAGATTGGAAAAGAAGTTCGCTGAGTACATTTTATTGCCAATTCATGATATCGCATAGCCGAGACCTTTTTGTAAAACCACATATAAAATCTCCTGCGAAGATCACAGAACAACATTGCTGACATTTTCATGGAAGCTAGCGTCAAATTTTCCACCCCAGGGCACCTACAGACTGTCAGATTTCCCCACCTCCGGGAACCTTCGGAACATCACATTCCTGCCCTGGAGTAACTTTTTTCATTAGATTCTTATTCTTCGAACACCAATGTTCTTCACTGTCGATTTCAAATTCCCTTTTAACAGCTGATGGGAATTTGTCGTGTAACACGAAACCTTTCCGCTGCTCACGGTACTGAACAATTGCAAGAACCTAACATTTAGCAAAACAACATGAACAATATTAACCAGCTTTCGAATCAATCAAGCATGCACAATGATAGAGTGGAAAATTCATGAATATGTAGAAATGATACAAAAAGCGATCACGAAAAAAAGTAGAAAGAAACATTCTCGTGCTTGTAAACACTCCAGCAAAAGACTCATAGAAGTGATGGTCCTTAGTTACAAAAAGGCCACACTTGGGGTAGTCTCCTTCGCAGCCGTTATTAGGGTCGTCACGCAACGCTCCTCCCCACTAACGGCTGCTCACGAGAGAGACACATTCCTTTCCCTAAAATTGACCAGTAAGAAACAGGCTTCCATATTCTGGAAACCTGGTCCAAGTCCCTCTCCATTATTTGAAAGCAAACGTGGCGGATCTATCTTCTTCTTTTTCAAAAGTGTGTGAACAATTCAAGTTTATCGAGTTAAACAGGCATCAAAAAGAAGCGATTATATCTGCAGTGCTGAAGAAAAAGGACGTATTTTGTTAGTTTTCCAACTGGCTTTGGAAAATTTGTCATTTTTCAAGCTCTACCTATGGTATTTGACGGCTTCACTGGCGAGTCTGGCCACATTGTGATTGTTGTTTCGCCTTTGCTTTCCCTCATTAAGGATCAAACCGAACGCTTACGACAGGTAGGTTTATCCTGCATAAGACTGAGCGACGCGAGTACACAGGGAGAAATAGATCTCGTTAAAGGAGGATTTTATTCGGTTGTTAATGCGACGCCAGATTGGCGTAGCAACGTATATTCTATTGGTTCTCAAAAACAAAGGGAAAGGAATTTGTCTCTCTCGTGAGCAGCCGTTAGTGGGGAGGAACGTTGCGTGACGACGCTAATAACGGCTGCGAAGGAGACTAGACTAGGGGCTGATCTACGATAAAATAATGACCGGTTTCAAAAACAATGAAATAGTTTCTAGGGGGGTCCGAAGGCATGCTCCCCTGGGAATTTTTTAGATTTTAACTCTCCAAAGTCCACTTTCCCATGTTTCTGACCGACTTCCGTAAAACGTTGGAAACCAGTATGGATCCACCCCTGAAGACAGATTCGCTTACCTTTCTTTTAACCACGGTGTCCAGAAAAATTAGGAAAACAAGAGAAGTCCCATCAAAACTAAGGTTGAGGATAACTCATCTCCAGGTTCTCTCGGTGTTCTAAGATGGCGGACATGTCAAATTCCCGACCATGGGGCAATGCATACATGTCAAAATCCCTACACAGGGGAAGGCTCTCTTAGTCAATTTCTCGTAGGTAGCCCCCCCTACCCCCCACCCTGGGGCTTAACATTGATAGGTGCATTAATAATCCACGCTCTTCTACTCATTCGTACATCCATCGTTCAGAGTTTGGCCGACACTTGAATTTCAAACGTGAAGGTTCTCTTTTGTTTTAGTTCTTGTACAGCACCATTCACTTTCTTCAAGAAACTTGGAATTCCTGGACCAGAAACTGTCCCTTTTTTCGGAAATACTGCAAGTATGATTTTTAAGGTAAATTTAATTTGTCTCAGTGGTCGTACCTTATGTTGATAACTCTCAATTTTGTGTTGCCTTTTTGAGAAATCAAATAATTGTTTTAATTTCTTTGAACAGCCCAACGAACTTCCAAAACTTCACATGGAATGGTATAAGAAGTATGGTAAAGTCTTTGGGTAAGTATCAATCATTCATGGTCATCTATTGCGTAATTCACCTACGCTGTATTGTTGCTACTTCGGTTTCAAGAATAATGAAATAATGTTAAAAAAACGAGCAGCAGTGTTTTATTTAGCTCTTATTGACCGAGCTTAGTCAGTCTGTATGGGAGAATCTAATAACCTCGGTTAATAAGATGTTTATGATATGGCAAACAAGAACAATTTAATTCCTTTAATGTAACTGGTTTGTAGTAACTGACATTTTGTTTGCGAACGGCGATGAGTGGCGATGAACTGAACTTATTTCTGCCAAAGTTTCCTCGTCCGCCTTACATTTTTTTCTCGTCATGCTTTTTGGCACTTCCATAAATGAATATTGGTAGAAGAACATACTCAATACTATTGCATTTTAGTTTGCAACTTTTTCACCGCAAAACATTACCGGTCTAGATGCCGGTTAGGCTCGATTACCAGCCGCTGTTTCGGGAAATGAATGCGTTCACTCCCGAAATTACGGCTGGACACGTGAGGTGAGCCTCGCTAATATAAGAGCAATTAAAATTCCACAAGATCAATTGAATTTACTGCTGAGTTTATTGGAGGCAAAACGAGGTCGACTGAGAGCTGAAGCAACCCAAGATTTTGTTGATGATTCGCCGGATGAATTCAAACTCACATAATTTGATCACTTAAAAAAACTTCAAGTTCGTATCATCTGGAAACTTCGCACAGACGTTTTAAGCATTGTTATGTAATTGCTGTTTTGTTAAAATCAGTGTTTTGGGATGTTTAATGCTATTTCCCATTTATTTATTAACTTTGCATAAATTATGTTTGAGTTTACGTCATAGACACAACCTATCGCTCACGCGTCCAGCCGTCTCTTCTCGGGGAGGATACCCGAACTCGAGTGAGCGGCGGATATCGAGCCTGGATGCCAGTCTAGACGGGAAAACATTGACCGCAGTCAATATCGATTTTAGCCAATCAAATTCGTGAATCCGGTTGTTCCCAGTCCTTTTGAGGCAGAGCCATATGATAAAACACGTGCTGCGAGTTTTTTGAACAGCTTCACAAAAAGCGTGACCCTCTGGACTCATTAGGTGATCACCTAATCACCCAATTTGAACAATGGTTAAAATTGTGAGAGGAGAATATTAGCATACAAGAGAAACAAGTTATGTCTTATTGGTATTCTTTATTTAAAGAATACTAACGAGGAGTGTCTTATTGGGTTTTAGAACACGAGCACGTGACTGATTTAGGTTCTTGAGCTCATAAATTATTAATGAGTTTTTGACTGTAGCTTACAAAGTTACACTTATGTTTCAAGGTTGTGCTGCAAACAGAGAATTTATAGACGGAAGAACAATTTTTGGGAGAGTGCAACAGGTTTTGTGAAAAATATGGAATATTTGTACTTGCCTCTCCGGTGGCGTCTTCTATTTATTTTAGGGAGGTTACGAAACGAGGACGACGACGGTTACGAGGACTTCATTTAAAAATACAAGTTCGCGTTATTCATATCACTACGAAACTATTTCACGTCGTTTCGCATTAAACTGGTATGAGTGCCATGGGTTGGAAGCGAAGACAGAGAACTGAAAATTCATCGTCATGTGCCAATGCCCTCCACAGAACCTTGAATTTGGTCATTTCACGTCGGATGACGGCAAGAAAATGTACACAAATGTAAAACGCACGTGCAGAGCCATTGTTTTTGCTCACAGAACCTAGTGTTTTGTAGCGTCGTCGTTGCCCTCGGCTTCGTCGTTTTGTAAGCTCCCATTTAATAACTTGAGCCCCATGTAAACGGACGTATCATTGTAGGATGTTACATGTTTCGCCCCTTTCGCACACGAAGTTTGAAACCGGTCAATTTTTTGAGTCAACAATCCCCAATATTTCTTTTGTTCCGTGATCGCCGAAGCGTAGTGCAGCAGTGTTGGATCCGTCTGATCCTCACTGGCGTCGCAAACAGAAGCGTAAGCAACATACGCAAATTGAAACTCAGTTACGTCTTGATTCACCAGCCAGGATCAGATCGCTTGTTTTTTCAGAACATCTTAATAGAACGAAAGACACATCTGCGTATGTAGCCTTCGTAGCTGGCGAGATATTTTATGGCTGGATTATTTAAACACGCGGGAGTGAGTCAATGGTTCGTTCGTTGGGATTTCAAAACTACTAGTGCCAAATCCAGCCGCGGCCCACTCGCGAAATCCTGCGATAAAAGATCTGTCCCGAAAGCCACTCGGGCTACTGCGTGAGCTGCTTGGCATTTCCAACATTATTGGGGCCACGCACGCGCATTACATGTGGTCTCCATGGAGATAGCAATTCTTTAACATACTGAAAACAAGATGGCAGCCGAATCTTGTAAGTTTACAAAGTGTTATGGGTAGTATCCTTCCCATAATAGACTGCACGTCCTTAGATTGTTGGGAGTTGTTGCGTCCGTTTGCACCATAGTTAATAGAGGGGAATGGTTATGAAACCCGACAAATTTCTTTGTTGTATGAGCGCAAAACAAAAGATTGTGCACGGTTGTGGACTTTCCAACCTAAATCTTGGCTGCTTTGTTTGCTCTTTTGATGTTCGCCGAGCTTCCAAACCATTCCCCTCTATTAACTATATTTGCACACAACTGCCAACACCATCCATCAACTCCCAATAATATTAAACACTTAATGACTGGTCCCTCGGGAAACAGTTAATTTTGGTTCTCGACAATCTCAATGTTTCCCCGAGGCGCAGCTAAACAATGAAATTCGAGGGAAACAAAATTAACTGTTTCCCGAGGGACCAGTCATTAAGTGATTTGTTATATAGCACAAGAAGAAAAACGTGCAACGACAACAGCAACGGCGGTCGTCGATCAACATTCGCGAGTAAAAGTGCACTGTTACCCTCTGATGTCCGCTCATATACTCTTTGCGGGAAACAGTTTTATTTTTAGATGTCATGTGATCTCCAAGTAACCAATGAGAGCGCGCGCTGTTGGGGGAAAAATTCAGCTATATAACAATGAGAGTTGTTGTATCCGTTTGCGTGGGACTTTATGATGGCAATAAATCTTGATAATATTGTTAAAAACCAGGCAGTGTATTTTCCTGAAGAGCTATTGGTGATTTAATTTAAGGCAGCGTTTAACTTATTTTTTCCCGAAATGAATAGGAAAAGTAATCAATAATTAAATAACGGATTTTTTTTTCTAGAATTTACTTTTTCCGGGAACCTTTTCTCATGGTTGCTGATCCAGAAATGATCAAAGAGATCCTTGTAAAAGAATTTCCAAAGTTTCATGATCGGAAGGTACGTTACTTTTATTAACGTAACGGTTGCTAATCTTTCTTTTGATTCCTGCGGTAAATTCCCTGATAGTAGAGGAATTTCCCGGTCAGGAAAAAATGAGAAAGACGTTTGATGCTCGTTTGAAGTCCTCGAATTGTTGTGGGTTTTTTCAGGGTTCATACAGCTTTAATTTACCAATCACATTGGCCCCGTATATATCGGAGCACAATACTGGAAACTCCGTGCCCTTCTTTTTACCGTCGCACAGTGTCTATGAGAAAAGGTGTTGTGAGATCGGTGCCCTGGGGCCCGTTTCTCGAAAGTCCTGAAACCTTAAGGGTCATTTTCGGGTGTCACAATTCCGTCAGTATCTCAAGAACGGAGGGAATTTAAGTCCTCAAACTTCACAGTCAGTTTGCTTTTTTGTTACCTTGAAAACATGTTAAAAGATCGGCTTTCCTGACCAAGCGGTTGGCAGGTTCACAAATGGCTTTTCTGGCCCGAAAAGTTTTGAGGACTTTCGAGAAACGGGTCCCTGGTTTTGAGAGGGCTACAGTCTCTGCAACGAATTTAAAGGGACACTTTTTCGGTTTTGCGCATGTCCAAGCTTTGGCGCTAGCAGTAATAAATTTTACGGTTTCTCACTGAACCAGATGATGTTCATTAATCACAGAGAGTATTAGAGCAAATACACCGAATGATTAAGGCGGGTTTACACAGAAAATATCAAATTTAGTTTTGACCTCGAATTTATTGTACGGGTCGAACATTTTATTCTATACGCACGAGTTATCTATTCGCATGCAGTAGGCTCATACCACAAAGGAAATGATTACAAAAGTGATTCAAATGAGTAATTCCATTTTTATGGCATTGTTTCCTTTTGCTGCATCAGTGATTTCGATTGTTTCACTAACAATGGAATTAAATGGACTGACGTAACAGTTTGCCCATGCGCAGGGACGTGAAACTCTCCCGTGATGTAACGACCATGGAAATAGCAACGTCACATAACAATCTGATTGATGATTGGTTCAATCAACGAGGAATTGTCGTGCTCCATGTGCGGCACGCATCTGAATACATTTCTTTGTCGGTCTCTTTCAAACAACAACGTGAAAAAAGGTTAATTGGGAGTCTAAGAAACGACGAATACCACGGCGGCGACAACACCACAAAACGGTGATATCATTGGTTGAAATAAATGATCGAGCGGCACGCATTTTAGCTCATGGCTCATGGTTTTGCGGCACTCTGCATAACAGACGACGTGAAACGTTTTACTGCAAAATGCAACCCTTCACTGTATATTTTTACACAGAAACCGCTCGCACTTCACGTACATGTGCATTGTGTGACGTGCACGAGATGGAATAATCGCGTAAGACTTACGATAGTCCAAAGTTGTATTTTGAAGTGAGGTTTTCGTCAACGTCGCCGCCTTATTAAGCCTGGTTTTCACAAGCGACGCAAGCACAAGTGCAAATGCAGGCGAAAGCATAAGTGCGCTTATTTCACTGTGTAAACGCAAGCATAAGCACAAGCGCAATGATTAATTTTTTTCCTTTTCCCTGTTCTTGTGCTTGCGCTTGTACTTGCGTTCGCTTGCGTTGTGTGAGAACATTTGCTTCGTGTGGCTGTGTTTGACCAATTAAACCGCTCGTTCCAGATTCCCCTCGTCTGAGCATTTGAACAAAATAGCGGTGGCCGTGATTGATTTTTAGTTCTGGTCCGTAACGACGCAAGAATAAAAATGCCAAGCAGTAGACGCAGTAGCCTGCGTAGTTTGCGGGATATATCCTTTTACCGCGGGATTTCGCGAGTGGGCCGCGGCTGGATTGGGCACTAGTAGTTTTGAAATCCCAACGAAGTAACGATCGATTTACTCCCTGCACGTGTTTAAATAATCCAGCCATAAAATACGCTACGCAGGCTACATACGCAGATGCATTCAATTGTTGTTATTTAGTGTCTTTCGTTCTATTGAGATGTTTTGATGAAGAAGACAGAAAACGAGCGATCAGATCCTTACTGGCGACACAACACGCAAATGAGTTTGCGTATATTGTTTACGCTTTTGTTTGCGACGGCAGTGAGGACCAGATCGCTTGTTTTCTGTCTTTACTTCAAAACTGTTCTTTGCTCAATTTGCACAACTTGCATGACATGAAAAAATCACGAAAAAGATTCATAAAGCACAGAAAGTTATATTTTCTGCAGAAGTTAAGTGATCTCGATCCTTTCTCATTTTCGTATGCCACGTACAGTTGATATGAAAGCGCTAATCTTCCATTTCTATTTTCATTGAATATCAGCTCTTAGCAGAGATTCCGAAGCCTTATGACCGAATGCTAACTATCGTACCTGGTCTGAAATGGAAAAATATACGCAGCACTTTAACACCCACCTTCAGTGCGTCTAAAATTAAGCAGGCAAGTGTACTTACAATAGTAGGAACATGGAATATTCTCTTTTCTGTTAGAGTTATAGCTCAACGTATTGCTGTTTTCCTTGGTAGATTCTAAAAACCGTTTTAAGCTCTCGGGGCTCAAATTTTGCAATCCAGTAAATAGGGATAAAAAAGCCATGTTATCGCTGTTGCTGTGGCATCAACCCCGGCTGTAGCGAAAGAGGAACTTGCCCATGCGCAACAATTGTGTTTTCGCATCGCGGCAAATCAAACCTACGTACATCGCTTGGGCGAAAATCGCCGTGTACCTGATTAGGGAATTGCCCATAGCCTTAAAGTGTGGAACATATCAATAAAGCATGGGATGTCTACTCCGAGATCAAGAGCCCGTCCATAGTACAGGTTAGTCAAGTGTCAGCTAAAGCTGTTATAGATGTCTGATCCATTTTTCGTTTTTAGATGATGCCATTCATCAATGAATCCATCGATACATTATTACAAAAAGCGGACAGGATTTCCAAGACAGGAGAAATTGTCGATTTCCACAGGTACTTAAGCTAAAACTAGGGCACGTAGTTCCCGCTGTTGTGGTCAGTCTTCTGTTGTGTATCATGGTTGGGAGGGTAAAAAAGGGGCCACAGTAATTGGCGCAAGCCTGTTGTGGCGCTCTTCAGTATTTTGAATTGTCTTTTTTGTTGTTTCACAGTTGGCTTCAGGGTCTTACCATGGACGTTATTTTGTCAACAGCGTTTGGAGTCAAAGCAGAAACACAAACTGTTGAAAACGATCCCATCACTGAGCACGCAAAAAGAGCTTTGGCTCCGAAACAGTTCGTTGGAATCCTTCGTAAGATTTTTTCATTCGCTATTTTAACATATTCCCCATAGTACAATTTGTTTGCCCCCCAACTTTTTCAAATGCTCTTAGGACACTGCATATTCCCAAGTGCATTTGAAAACAATAGTTTATGCAAGATTTGGGGGGCAAACAAGTGTATTTTGTGGAATGTGAAAATAGCCAATTCAGAAAGTACAATAAATGCTTAATTGACGACTCCTCATACGGGCTTTTCAGGGCCAATGAAACACAATCACAACAAAACAGAACAAATCACATTCAACAACAACTGTTCAGAATCCTAACTAGCCGGAGGCAAACCAGTTGGCTATTTACAAGTGCAGCTGAGAAGTTGAACCAGGGACTACCATGAACAAATTCAACCAGTGGTTAGAACGTGTCTTGATCCCGGGATACTCGGATCTCAAGGCAAGCGCCCTAACCAGTGGGCCACACTGCCTCCGCACAGCGGTTGCAACTCCACCGTCCCTGAAATGGGTAGCAAATTGTTAGACTTAAGGAGGCTCGAAATACTTTCTCCTTTTTTCAAACAAATAAACATATTTTGTTTTTAGATACAGTTAGGGTAATCATATCAAGACAAAATTTGGCCAGGGTATTAAGTACCCATCATAAATTTTTCACATCACATTTTCCTCCAAAATATCGTTACCATGGCAACGATATAAGGCATTTCCTTGAGCCTTAAAATCAACATATGTTTTCTTTTTTGAAAAAACGGGACGGTGAAATCTTCCCATTCAGCGTTACCAGATAATGTTAGAAATAATCTCTAAAATATTTAAAATTCAACAAAATCTGTAGGTAAGTTTTTCAGAAAAATAAGTTTTTTTGAAATGTGTCGCTAATTTCTTTTTTCACCTACAGAATTTTTTTAAATTTGAAAGACAAACGTTTTAAATTAATCTAAGCTAACATGCAAAAAATGAAAAAAATTCACCGTCCGGAAGCAGAGATATAAGCGAGTAAAGTTGCAAAATCAGGAAAAATGAGGGGGTTACAAGATCGGCATTTACGCATGCGTCACCCGCTCATTCGAGTGCACGCGCGAGTGAAGCTACAGGCCAACACAAACGGATTTAAGTGACCATGAAACCGTTTGTGTACAATTTTCGTTGTTTTCGTGAATAAGAGATGTCTATATATATTCCATATGTATAGGAATTAGAAGAAAGGTGAGCGAAACTAGCGGTATTTGTTTATTTCTGGTGACCCACTTTGAATCGTGAGCTGACGCGAGCAGCTTTTAGAATTGCGTGTGTGGAATTGCATACGCCACGTCATACACGAGCGCGCGCGCTTAGTAATAGAATGAGAAATGGTATGGCAAAAGGCCATTGCTATAGCTTTGCCTGGATTTAACGGTCTTGGACGTTCGGTGACCCCAAGTTTTCTTTCCAGAAACGGATTCTATTTACAATTATCTCCACGTTGTCCAAAAATGAACAAAAAATCAATGTGGAAAGTTAAAAAAATTTCAAGATTTTTGCTCACGGGACATCAAATCCTGCCATCTTGCGGCTGCAAGGTGCGTGAAACTGCGGTCGCTAAATGCGAACTTCATCTTTAAGGAACCTCACCAGTGGACTAAATTCACTTAATAAGTCCACTTAAACAATATTTGGCAGAGAAGATTTCACTTAAAAGATTTAATTGCAATATATTTGGGTTTACAGACACTGGCCTTATTCGCTAACGAAGCCCGATTTTGTCACATTTTGGGTGTTTTTCTGGGCATGTTCTCTCCAAAACGAAGTCGGTGACCCCCCATTTTTTTTTTACATTTCTGACATAACTAACTCATCATCTTACAGTGGTAAAAGTTTCAGAAAAAAATCAATGTTGAAAAATTTTCGAGCGAACGTCCTTAAGGAGGCTCGAAAGGGTTTTCAGCTGAGCGCGCGCGCGTAAGCCACACACGCAATTCGTAAGCTGCGTCAGCTCATGATTCAAATGGGTCACCAGAAATAAACAAATACCGCTAATTTCGCTCACCTTTCTCCTAATTCCTATATACATGGAATATAAATAGACATCTCCTATTCACGAAAAGTACGAAAATTCTACACAAACGGTTTAATAGTGACTCAAATCCGTTTGTGTTGACCTGTAGCTCCACTCGCGCGCGGACTTACGCGTGGACTCGAATGAGCGGGTGACGCATGCGTAAATGCTGACCTTGTAACCCCCTCATTTTTCCTGATTTTGCAACTTTACTCGTTTATATCTCTGCTTCCGGACGGTGAATTTTATTCATTTTTGGCATGTTAGCTTAGATTAATTTAAAACGTTTTTTTTTTCAAGTTTAAAAATAAATTTGTAGGTGACAAAAAAAAGTTAGAGAGACATTTCAATAAAGCTGATTTTCCAAAAAACTGGCCTACAAATTGTTGTTGTTGAATTTTAAATATTTTAGAGAGTATTTCTAACATTATCTGGTAACGCTTAATACCCTGGTACTTAATACCCTGGCCAAAATTCGTCTCCATATGATTACCCTAACTGTATCTAAGGACAGAATATGTTTATTTGTTTGAAAAAAGGAGGAACTATTTCGAGCCTCCTTAATAGGATACTTCGTTTTGGGTGTCAAAATTGGGTGTGCATCTAATTACGTGTGCATTTCTGGAGGGAGGGAAAGGGAGTGGAGGGGGGGGGGGGGGTAACTCCATTGATACCGGTTTCGTAAGTGAAGGAGCTACCGACGTTAAATATTAACCCTTTCACTGCCGAGAGCTCCCCCATTGACGAGTAAAATCGTCTGGCGTTAGACAGAGTAAAATCTATAAGTGTCAATTTGCATTTTTGGCGGTGAAAGGGTTAACTGGGGACATAGTTTTTGAGCGAATCTCGATGTTGTTAACCCTTTCACTGCCGAGGGCTCCCCCATTGACGAGTAAAATCATCTGGCGTTAGACAGAGTAAAATCTATAAGTGTCAATTTGCATTTTTGGCGGTGAAAGGGTTAAATGAAGTGACTTTACCTTTACCTTTACCTTTACTGTGTGTAAGACATATTTATTCAATTGCTGAGTGGTATTCTCACACTTTAATCCCTGTGTCTTCTTAGAGGATTCTCTGCCTGTATTCATTTAATTATCGTTTTCTTATCAATTACTGCTCTTTCCAATTACCAATTTTTGTTCATGACAAAACTCTGTAACAAACAATGACGATTACGATGATTACTAACAATTTCCGTGTTCTCGTTTTTGTTGTTGTTATTTTTCTTGTTAGTACTGTTTCCATTTGCAAGCCGCCTGCTGAAGTATTTCCCAGATGCCTTGAACTTGGAGAGGATCGGGAAAGTAGCGTCTGATATTATTGCTGAAAGGACGAAATTAAACGGCCACAGCAAATCCCATGTAAGCGTTTCTCTTGCTCAGTGTGGTGTATAGCCTATTAAAAGTCCCTATCGATAGCTGTGTGCTATGTCCATCCAAGTAACTTGTTAGTCGAAAAGCGTTGCGTGTCTAATCGTTCTTAGACTAGCGCTGGAGCACTAATTGAGGACACAATAAACTGAAATCAACAAATTGGCGCAAACAAGTCAAATGTTCGTTTTTAGAGGAGTGGGGAAAACCGGAGTACCCGGAGAAAAAACTCTCGGTGCAGAGTAGAGAACCCGGGCCACAGGGAAGCGAGTTCTTTTACCACTGCGCCATCCCTGGACCCCCTGTAATTGGATGGAAAGCCTTCCTTTGCACCCAAACTTTCTTAGAACACGTCATATTTAGGGTCTTTGGTCAAGTTCAGACGCCGAACGTTTTGTGTACCGAACTCAATTTATATTATAGTCGACCAAGAAATCTGACCTTTTGATACAGACGCTGGACTTAATTAGTCGACCTTAATTCCAAAATTCTTAATTCTGTGCGCTTATAATTAGAAGGAACCTTTTCATTATATAATGTGCGGAGTGAGCTTTCTCCCCCGCGCCAGCCCTGCTGGTTTTTACCTGGCATTGAAAATAATTGTTTTGACGATGTGTTTTCCCTTACGCAGAGGAAGGACATGCTTCAGTTGATGCTCGATGCAAAAGAAGAATCAGGAGGCGAAAAAATCGACATTGAAGACATCCAGGCTCAAACTCTTGTGTTCCTTCTCGCCGGATATGAAACTTCCAGCACCACTCTGGGATTTGTCTGTTATCGTCTCGCTGTTGATACGCATGTGCAGGACAAACTGAGAGATGAGATCGACCGGATGTGGCCTGATGATGAAGTATGTCGTTCATATCTTTGTGACGTTAGAGCAGATTTCAAATGACTGTCGAAAGTAATCACGCGATTGCATTTGCTGCGCTTAATGAGTGGTGTAAAAATCTCGCGTCAGTTTATTAACCAATGGAAAGGAAGGACCAAAACCAATCGCGAATTGCACGCGCGATTTTTCCCGCGCTTTGTGCAAGTTACATGGAATTATTACGAATTTGGATTGGTTCATTGCGCTGTTTGCAAGAGCTGGGATTGGTCAAAGTAATTACTTTGGTATTGGTTTTAGGACACTCAATTGAAAACCGCTCTAACTGAAGAACTGTAACAAGAGAGAGATGTAGCATCACCTTTATACGTGAAACAGGAAACGGCAGCTTGTTACAAAAGCACCCAAATTCTCTTATTCTAACTTATTTCGCAGTTAGTTGAGGAAGTTAAGTGGTGGAATTTTTTGGTTCTCATTTGTAACTGCTTATGTCATTCTATTCTGCAGTTGTAATACATGAAACTTCGTATATTCTAAAAAATCACTTTTTGCTTCGACGGAATTAACGCGTCGTTATACAAATAACGCGAAGTTGTATTCTTTGATTGCACGTGACGTCACAGCGGCCATGTTGAAGGAAAGAACAATAGCGAAAAAGTCGTTCGGGAATTTGCCTCTATTATTATGCAAAATTTGAGCCACGTTTTTCTTTTGTTTTGGCACCAAGTTACCCGTTACGGGGTAGGAAAGTAGCAATTCAGAAAGAGATTCTCAATCTATCGTCATATTTTTCTTTTGTCTCCAGGAACCACCTTCATATGATGTTCTTCACAAAATGGATTATCTGGACATGGTTATAAACGAAGCATTGAGAATGTATCCTCCTGGATTTATGTAAGTTTTGATATACGCTGTAATTAATCACTTTGCCTCATTACATTGAAAGCTCGGCGAAGAATTCCCCTCATGACACTTTCCACGTATGCTAAACACCAAAGACCCAAAAAAGATAACTGTCCGATTCAATTCTCACGTAGAGGGTAGCCCTCAGATGTCAAAGAAAAAATGAGCCCCTTCCAGGGGTTTTGGGGAACATTGGAACAGTCCTTATTTGATTTGGGGAACAGGGGACCAATGACAAAATATCTTAGGGTGCGTTTTTTGGCGAAATCCAAAAACGGATCATGAATCCAAAGTATCCACACTCGAGGAGGATACTTCGGATCAATTCTAAATATTCACCATTTCAGCGGTTTTTTGGGAAAGGATTTGAAAAAAAATATTTTTGACAAGCGGTTTTCCATGCAAAAATGATACACAACAGCTACCGTACATGACAGTTTTGCCCAATGTTTTTCTCCCGTCATATTTACCGTACGAGCGAAGACGCGAGTAGGTCGAAAATAGTGAAGGTTTCCTGCAAATTTCACACCAGAAATTACACTAAAAGTTTCTTGACAGCAATAACATTGTCGGGGGTGGAAGCGGAATAATGAATAATGAATAACGAGTATAAATAAAAAACGAATGATGAATAATTGGGTCTGAAAACGCCGGAATAATGAATAACGCAGTTAATATGCCAGTGGAATAATGAATAACAACAATGAAGAATGAATAACCTACAAAAATCTAAAAAGAATAATGAAAAATCCGAACAAAACACACAAAGAATAATGAATAATCGAGGTCGAACTATTCAGCTTCCATCCCCGAACATTGTTAGCACCTTTCCTAGAGTTAAAAAAGTAAACTGCAAAAATACCCTCTGTAATCGATTTGTACCTTAGCACGCATAATTTTCGTCATTTCTTTTTATCGATCGCACAGATATGTTTTTGTGGTTGAATTTCCATTGAAGAATTTCTCCAAAACAAACCAGTTAACAGCTAATTTTTTTTAGTTGCACGCAACTCTGGGATTGTTTGTTTGCGTTGTCATGGAAAATAACCCTTTTTCGGATTTTCCGTTTTTTTGTTTGACGCTGAAAAATCGATTGATCTGAGATCACAAATCCGTTTTTGGATTTTCCAAAAAAAACACGCACCCACAGGGAACAAGGGAACATAAACAATCTTAGGGATCTAAAAACTGTGAACAAGTTTGACAGTAATTTGGTTGAGGTAGACTTGCCACAAGTCGACCTCGCGAGAATCCCAGGAGAAAATGTTTTGGCGAGCGAATCGAATTGTCTCGCTTGCAAGGTTTTCATTTGCGTGTCGCGCCAAAAAAGGGGATGACGCGTCATTCGCAAGTCCTGCACTTGATGGCGCAATCCGACGAGAACAATCGAACATGTTTGTTTCTTCGAAATCGAAAGAGGAAATTTGTTGACTTTGTGCTAAAGGTATCAGAAACAAAGACGAAATAAAACGAAAGCTTATTTCTATCTCGAGTCGCCGCTTGGAAAGGAGATCTCCAGAAGTATTTTTTGGACCAACACTTTGTGCCATAATTTGTGCTGATAGAAATGAAACGGTAGGTTTAATTCGAAAGATTAACAAGTAAGGGAAAGCTTCGGATCGTCAAGAAAGCGGCGGGTCTAATATGCAGGTCGCAGGTTGCAGGTCGCGGGTTGCAGGTCATTGTTTCACCAATACAGAAAGTATCCTAAACATTCTTAAAAGCTAACCTTAGGCCTAATTAGGCCTAAACAAAAGTTTTTAGGCCTAAGGTTAGCTTTTATGAATGTTTAGGATACTTTCTGTATTAGTGAAACAATGACCTGCAACCCGCGACCTGAGACCTGCGACCTGCAAATTAGACCCGCCGTCAAGAAAGTCAATTGATTTCACTCATGAAAGATCAGGTAGGCTTCAGGTGTAGGAGACGTGTTAGACCGGGATTAAAAGATACATCTTAGTGAAACTTAATCTTACCATTTAGCGATGCAATGACTCTCGTCGATGAATACACATGCATTTTAAAGATTTTTGATCCATTCGACGAAAAATATGTCGATAGTCGTTGAGAATCGCCTCGGGAATTCCAAACACCAGTTTATACTTTTAAGTATAAAAGTACAAAAGTATAAAAGTTTTTGAATATGTTGTCTCCTACATATGACGCTCTAATGCCCCGACAATTGAGGCTAGAGACCAAACCTTTCGTGATTGAAATTAGTGGAACAATTAAGAAGACGATAGTCTTGCAACCCTCTCCAAGTAAACGATCAAAGCGTACAGGACTAGTTCAAAGGTCAGACTTTTCCCAGCTCCGGTTGGAGCAGACACAAACAGATCTGTGCAAGACAGATATTCTGGAATTGTTTTCCTCTGATAGTCGCGCAATTCGGAATATCCGGTGGCCTTAGCAGCTATGTTGAAAGTCACGCTTCACTGCGTGTGGCAAATTTTGATTGACAACTCTATTCCCTGGGGTCCACGAGGACTACTATGATTGGTCTAGCTCAGCGACCCGTTTTTGGGTCGCTAAAATTGGCGCCAATCAAGTATTAAAAGTCCTTCGTTTCGCGCGCATCTACATGAGACAAAGGACTTTTCGAATGTCCAGGAACAAGGGAATACAAGCAAATATTTAAAGGGAACAAGACAACAAGGATCCCCCCCCCCCCCTTCCTTCCCTTCCTGGGAGGAACTCAAACTAGATAAACGTATGAATGCGCTTGCTAAGTTTCCTCGTTGTAGATTCAATTCATAACGAGTACAAAGCTCCTTCAAAAAAAATTCCCACTAGGCATACTTTGAAAAGTGGTAAAGTTAGCTTGCTGCAAGTTGAAAACTGTTAGCATTCCTGGCAGTTTGCTTTGATCAGTAAAGCTTTTCTTTATTTTCTTCAATGAAGAAAAGTGAAGAGTCCTATTTGTATCGACAGAGACTCATAAATTTCTGGAGAAAGTAATTATTCTTTCTCGTCTCAGACTTCAGAGAGATTGCAACGAGGGCTGTACTGTTAAAGGAGTAGACATACCCAATGGAATGCCGATCATGATCCCAGTCTATGCTATCCATCATGATCCAGAGATTTGGCCAGATCCGGAAAAGTTCGATCCGGAAAGGTAAGATTTTAATTCCATAATAAATCTTGGTAAATTCATGTTATTTCAGACCACAATGACTGAAATAATTTCCGAATCTACGGTGTCATGGTTACCCCCAACCGCCGTTGCTTTCAAATGAGCTTACTGACAATTTATCTTTCTGTCAAAACAAGGCTACTACTCATCGAAGCTGAGGTATTTTATTACTACATAAGCAAAGTTTCTGTCCGTAAAAGTTCGCCGTTTCTTAATAACTTGAAG
>OX421445.1:9111787-9126787 GCA_949126865.1 Montipora capitata | reverse complement strand
ATTACTGAACAGACGCACGGCAACATGGAATCTATTTGTTAAATGGTGCACGCGGGAGGTTGCTAAGCACGAGAGAAGCGTAAGAGTCGCTCGAGGCGATAGCCGAGAGCGAATCTAGCTTCTTGAGTGCTTATCAAACTCCCAAACTCAGGTTGTGTTTTGGAAATCAAATCAGTACAAACACGAAACGCTCTTCAATCCTGCTTTTCCACTGCTGATTAATCTTTATGGCTATATCTTTCTATTTTGAGTTGGGTAGAGGTTCAACGCGGCCTATTCTAAGGGGAGGAAAATATGTCTTGGAAAGTTGGGACTGATGCGCTAGTGACGGCATTTTCTTCTTTCCACAATCTCGGACGTCAGCTGTCGTCAGCGAGCGTGCACCAATGGGCAAATGGTAAATGACCAATTGGCCAATCAGAACGCGCGTTTTATCCAAGTTATGTTATAAAGTGGAATAAAGTGCATCAGTAAAACTCTTTTTTTGACCTTAAACTGCCAAAGTTTTTTATGGTTTCTAATTTTGGCGTGATTTTTGGCAGTAAGATTAAATAACCAGAGAACTCCGCTTTTAGGCTTGGCTAAATATATATATTAATTTAATTTTGTTGAATTCTTTTGATTATAGAAAATATACCGCAAAGGTTGGTCAAGACAACGTGAACATAGGCGTTGTTGCAATATTTCGGCTGGCCAACACCAGCCTTCTTCAGGTTTATAGGTTCAGGTTCAGGTTTATAGGTTTATAGTTTTTCAGGTTTCTATTTTTAAAGTTTCTTGGTGTGGTCACGATCTATTTTGATCCAACGTAGAGCATCTTTTGATTAGTTTCTCTTAGCTTCCATTCATGACTTCACGCACTCCAACCTCGTTCCCAGGGTCTCTCATAAAGGCGTTAAGATGAGAGACCCTGGGAACGAGGTTGCACGCACTCCACTTCCTGAGGCTAAGTTCAATTGCAAGTTCATTGTTTAATGACGGTTCCAAAGCTCCTTGTAACAAGTAGGACATGAGGGACCATTGTTGGGGCCACAATTGCCATTGTGAGAATCCATCACGACCCTGAAAAAATCACCACAATACACTTTACCGGTCCACCCCTGCCATTTGGGTTTTTTCTGTTTCCACAACTCCGTCATCCTGTTGGTCTTCAGAACTCTACAGGCGGGGCAGTTAGGACCGTTGTCGGGACCACAGTAACCATCATGGTTTGGACAATCAGCACACTTGCCAACATGCCTAAAATCAAACAAAGATCGCTCTACAATTCACATACAACTAAGAAACGGGTTGAAATCACTGCAACTAAAAGGCGGTAGAGCAAAGACGCAGTTGACGCGAGCAGTGATTGGCTAAATTAGCGAGCCCTATTCTACTATACGGTCCGCTGTTCGGCCCGCTGAATTTGAAATTTAGATAAAACCTTCCCTAGCATGTTTTTCATGTCGTTTCTGCTAATAAACTTGTAAAACTGTTTGAATCTTGCAAGCAGCTACTTCAAACAGCAAAGAAGATTTCATATAAAACTTTAAGGTAAAAGCTGCATGTTAAAATTATGTGTCTAAAGGTTTTCGATCAATTTAATCATCATCGCGTTTCGTTCTTCAGGTTGACGCGGCAATCTTTGTGGCAGTTGAACCTTCCGATTGATTTCAACTAGTTTCCTTTCCCGCGCGGTTATTACCAAAGAGATGTAATAAACATCTTACTAAGCTGGCCTGATGTACTGAAGGCGCAAGACAGCAGCAGGGAGAAGAAGATACCAAAAAAGGTGAGGACCTTGCTTTACTGCGATTTTGATCAGAAAGGGGGCGGATGATGAACTGTTGAACAACACTGAGCCTTTCATGATCGTGTCCTCGCGGAAAGACGACACCACTTTCAGCAACTTTGATGAACATCCTATCTTCAGGCAAGGAGCCAGGAGCCTGAACAGTCCCTTTCTGCTAACAAGGACTTAAAACGCCTTGGTCAGATATGCGAAGGCGATATACAAGGGCTGCCTTATTCTCAACCCCAGGAGCCTTCCGTTTCTTTGATAACGTGGTCGGCGAAACAGAGGGCTCTGCTTGCACCTAAAAATTCCAATTTTTTCATTGGCTGATAAAAATTGATGCGTAGAACGAATTAAAATTACAAGCAATATATACTACATTTTACTTCCAGCCTGCATGGCTTGAACAACTTGGAGCTAAGTGAACGCGGCGAGCCCTCACTGGTGCGCTTTACAAAGGATTTATAAAATCGATATTTTGAAATATTGAAGCCACGCCGAAAAAACTGTACAAGCTTCCGCGAAATCATTGCACCCCCTGTAACGATACAATTCCCGATTGCTGGGAAAGGAACAATCCAATATAGCACAAACGTGACTCTCTACATTAATTTGCAAAATAATCTGAAAGAAAATGTTTCTTACCATTGTAAAATAAAAGGCGCGTCATCAATTATCACGGCTTTAACTCAGTCTTTATTAGAAGACGATTTCAAAAATGTTCTCACATTTCCACAAACACACAATCAAAGCATTTTTAAACTCTTCTTCGAAATGATACGAAACCGAGGAAGCAGCCATTATACCACGAAACTTGACCGTATCTCAGCTCCCCTACCTAAGATTAACAAGTTTGAAAGTAACGCGCGTGCACTACCGGATGTCCGAGATTTACGGACACGTCCGTTTCGCCGACCACGTGACCAAAAGAAACGGAGAGCCTTGGGGACGAGCATGGGGCTGCCTCTGTTCCCGGCACTTCTCCTGCAGTTGTCTCAGTGTGAATAGGGACCTTTAGATTCTTGGACGAGGACGAGAACGAGTACGAGTTTTGACTGTCCGTTTTTAGCGAAAGTATTTAGAACGTTTATAACCCGTACGATTAATCTTATGCTTTGTTAGCAGCATAGGTTGCTCAGTTATTTTTATTGCTGGTAACTGAGCTTTTTTACTGATCGAAAAATGCCAAAACTGCTACCGTGTTGTTGACTTGTTTTGACATGACGACATTTTTAATTTGCAAAACCTCGTTTTTTCCCGCCAAAATGACGCCGGTTTGCGCGCGCTCACTGTTGTTCTATGAGAAAATCTCGTACTCGTAGTGGGACTTGTCCTAGAGTCTAAAGCTCTCTACTATCATATCGATGATAGACCTCTGAACTCCGAAGCCACACTGCTACTTAGTGTACACTCGTTCAGCGAGTTTAAGCTTATATCTTGTACAATTATTTTTAATTTTTATCATAAAGCTTTCGAGGTGGGTTAAATAAGGGGTCTACGACTCTTTTACAGATCATCCTTGTGTCATTTGTATTTCCATTAAAATACAAAGAAATAGCCCTTCCGACAAGTCGTTTCTCCTGGGGGGAAATTTAGTTGATGCGTCAGTTTTGCAAAACATATATCCTACAGTGCAGCACATTTGTAAACTTCCTCGTTGTTGTTGCGGCACTTCGAAATACACAGAAGTAAAGAGATCGCCTATTTGGATGTAGGCTCGATTACCGGCCGCTGTTTCGGGAAATGAGCCAGCGTTCACTCCCGAAATCAGTGAGCGGCGGAAATCGAGCCTAATTTGTATGCCCAATAATCCAGTTCAATTCAAAATGGCCGCCAGATAGCTAACCGGAAGTAACAGCGAGAAAACCATAAATCGAGGGGAACTAAAACGGTCTGGACTGATAAACGAAAAAGTATTCGAAAACATGCATGGCTCATCAGCACCACTCACCTTCCACAATAGTAAAGATCGGTGCGACCAATTTTGGGACTGTAATGTTTATGTTTGCAAGGACGGTATAAATTGTTTAAACCGACTTTGTCGAGCTGGCTCATTTCTCTGTTGGGCTCGCTGGAAGACTTGGTAAACCAAACAGAGTCACCGTATTTCCGCAGCATTTTTTCATCTTCAGGGTAGAGCATAATACTGAAGGGATCAAATTGGGTGATTCCATATAAGTCGTCTCGCTTTTTGTAGGACCTGTTGTTGTCACCACTCTCGACTTCGACGTAGTTGTCTCGATCTCGCCTCTGGTGTTCATGGCCAACACCGAGAGCATGAAAAAGCTCGTGGCAACTTGTTCTCTTTTTCTCCTTGGCCTCAGAATAAAGGTAGATTTCAGAAGTGCTGTCCGTCAGAATATCATGGTCGGTGTAGCATTTGGTGCTATTACTTCCGGCTATCCTCACTTTCGCCTTCGATAAATTCAACTCGATGTGAAGATTTAGTCCGGGCACTGCGAAGTTTATTTGCTCGATAGCTTCCTCAATGTGTTCAAACCAGGATGATGCAACATTCGGGAATTTTGAGTCTCTGGAACTGTTTTTGTAGCCTGAAATCCAAATAGGGACGGAAACCCGGGCTCTCTCATCTCCCAGTGATTGTAAACTCTGGGTGGTGTAAAACTGAAGGAGAGGGTGCTTTGAAGATGAACTGATATCTTTAACAGCCTTTACATACTCTTTTGATGTGTGACCGTTTTGTGCTGCCGCATCTAAGCTTTCTGAGGGGACGGCTACAGCAATAAATGGCTGGAGTGATCCAAAGGGTCCGACACCGCTTCCTCCTGGTTTTCGGAGAATATCTTTCGTACTGTCATCTCCACCGACAACCACTTCGACGATTTCAGCAGGCTCTAAGGAGTTTACCTGGTCTACAGCTACTTTACGTCTTTCAACAATTTCTTCGTGTCTTCCGTTGTATTTAGTTTCTTCTGAGCCTGCCGAAACATCAAAAACAGCCCTAAACGTTTTATCCTTTTCTGTCGATTCCGAATTTCCCATTTTAACGTAATGCCGACGAAATTGCTCTGATCCTTTATAACTTCAAGCCGAGCACAATCTTTTCTGCTATGCAATGCGTTTGCCGTCCCCTTTCGTATGCTTCTTCGAACTACCGGAACCAACCGGAACAATTGAATGAGAAGGAATTTTACAATCGGTTATCCAGAATCCGGAATGCGGAATTCGGAATTCGGAATTATGTAGTCATTACTATTATTTTTTTATTGAAGTAGATGGTGAGTTAAACTGCAAAGCGAATCTTGCATATACAGCCGCTAAACTCATGAGGAAAATTAATCCATTTAGTCTTTTTTCTTTATTTTGCTGCTCTGCAGTTATCTGTCCTACGGTAATCAACTAAATACGAAAGAAAATCGGCTTCTTACCTCCTCCAGGAATAACTGCAGCATAACTCCCCTGCACTGCGGATTTCTCTGACTTGGTTTGATGTCCATTTGAAGATGTGGCGGATATTTCAGATGTTAACTTACAAAGAGTAAACGGGGGCAAACATTTTATGAGGCAGCGAGAGTCAACAACTTTAATATTTCTTAGGCGCAAATTGACATGTGAATATGATCAAATGCGCCTAATCAAATTGAACTACTTTGTTTACAAAAAGAATACCAATGGAAAACGAGCAAAACTTTATTAATTAAAGAAAGCAGTGAAAAGCAGTTACGTAACAAAATATTCGTGTTATTGCAAATGCCCAACGCTGATTAGTTCGCCAAGTATGAAATTCTTCATTAAGATATTCCGATAATAAAAAATACCTCAATCCAGATGCCGAATTCGAGAATTCCAGATTTTCGCTATTACTAATCTAGAAACCGTGACTGGTCAACGGACCGGATGTCGTTCTTTATCGGGAAATCCATTTCCGAGAATTAAAGAACCACGTTCACCCTACAGGCATTGCGTGCCGTAGGAACAATTTTCACATATGAAAATTTCACCAAAGCTGAAATTCATTCAATCAGATCGCCACGATAAGCAATGCGAATTTCCATTACAAAAACAAACGGTCGAAAAGCCTGTCGGTTGAAGGTAGGCCTTTAATTGTCACAGAATTGGATGAGAATATAGGGTTTTAGGTCTCATATTACTTGATTTTTCCCATTGAACATAAACGAGTCCTTCCCACGCAATCCTTGAGAAAACCCCATCACAAGGTGGGTGCGAGCGGGTTGTAGCAACAATTTTCTTGATTCTAGTTTCTGTGTTACCGAGAAGAAGCGAACATGGGGAAAGCGAGGTTTTTCTACGTCTGGATGAACTTTTGGATGAGTAGATTTCGGACTGAACAATGTAAACTTATCCGAATGACAGCATCTCAAGATCATTGCCTGTCAAAAACAAGAAAACACAATGAAGGAAACTAAAACGTGATAAAACTCTGTTTGGCTAAGTTAAGTTGGGATGCACCGAAAAAACCGGCCTTGCTGTACTCGAATTTTCATGTATTACTGACTGGCGAGAAGCGAGGAGGCTGGCGACGCAACAAAACAAAAGACTTCCACAACTAGTACAGGGAGACGTAGATTATACTTAATAAAGAAGTCAAAGGGTCTGAGTCAACTCTTGAATTTCAGTGATAATTCAATGGTCTTGATGTGACAGAATTGATTGGATCGGAAATTGCAAGGCCTTTTAATTTTTAGCAGAGAAGGGACGCATGCTAATTTTGTCTTCAAATGCACTGCTTCAAATTTAGAGAAAATATGATAACCCATCGAAGAGAGAAATTTTGTTTTCTCGTACTTCCATCCGTTTCAGGTAAGCCAATACGCACGATCTCAACTGATGGAAACCGCGTCAGTTTTGGCGGAAAGTTGCATTGGCTGGAATCCGCGTTTTTTGGCGGGAATCGGTATGGCCAGCGTACTGCATGTGACACAAGTGGCACTGCGTTTAAGTAAAACAAGAATAAAATTTGAAGACAACCAAAAAACTAGCCAACTTTTAATTCTAATATGCCGTACAACGAGGAAAGAAGAGAAAGAAAAAGAGAGATAAAAAACAAAACCATAACAATAGTTAGCAGGCGACGTGTAAGTATGAATGAAGGCCGGAAAGCTAAGAGCACGAGAAAACAGGCGAGATGTCAGAGAGAGAGAGAGAGAGAGAGAGAGAGAGAGAGAGAGAGAGAGAGAGAGAGAGAGAGAGAGAGAGAGAGAGAGAGAGAGAGAGAGAGAGAGAGAGAGAGAGAGAGAGAGAGAGAGAGAGAGAAAGAGAGAGAGAGAAAGAGAGAGAGGGAGAGAGAGATCGCAAGAACGAGCCCGAATAAGGAGAACAACATTTAGTGACGAGCCGCGGAAGAGAGAGCAAGCACAAGCACGAGAAAACAGGTTGAATAATGTTGACGAAAAAAGGCGGAAAGGGGAAGACAAAGTGCACTATAGCAACGAGCAGGCCGGACTGGTCGCAGGGGTAAAAATATCTGAAAGGCAAAAACATAAATAAATGTAATAATTGAGGAGCTCCGCTATTAAGCTTGCCTAAATATATAAGTATTTATTACGATTCCTTGTTTATTTTTAACTAACTACACTAGGTAGATCGCCGAATTAACTTTGCCCCACTAACTGCCATGACTTGTTCATTGCCTTGCCCTTCGCGAATTCTCGAGTTCAAAAAGAGGAAATTTGTACTTTTAAGATTTAATAGGGTTCAAAATCTTCATATGCTCGATCTCATCTCTAACGTTCAGTAACGCGCTGTAACAGGCGCGGTTCAAATGCTTTGCAGTGAGCACTTCGATGGATATTGCTGATAAGGGCATTAAGTTAAAACCCTGTTTCAATATCGTTGCAAATGCTCGCGTACGTAGTAGAGCTGATCTGAAATAACTAGTTACTTTGACTCTTTGGTGTAACGGGCTTCATAAGGAGCTTATCACAGATAGCGAACAATTACTAGCCTGGTTATTTTTTTGCACGTGACTTAAACGATGACTCGCGTGTTTATTGGGGGTCTTAATTGACTAAGATGCTAATCTAAACAAAGTGGGTCTGCCCAAAGATACTGCTCCATAGCGAGATAGGAAGATAGATGAGTTCAGTGTGGGACAGGGAACGTTATGAAAGACGATCGAAGGCTCTACGTAAAGCGAGCACAGTGTACCTTTAGCCAGTTTAGGCTCCAGGACTCGAGCTACTGGCTCTCCAGTGCCAATATACCCATTTATCATTATACTCAAGCTGACAAAGTCGCTGACAATGACCCAAATTTACTTGTATACAGAGTATCTACTGGCAATAATGTTTTGTCAAAAAGAAAAAACACACACACACACAAGACCAGCCTTCGTCCGAGAGCTTTAAATCTGATGTAAACTACAACCTATGAGCCATTTTTTCGCTAGCTCATCCGTTACTAAGTCTATTATCTTTAGGGTCCTTTAGGCTATTTTTGCTAAGCAAATTAAATGCAAACGAAATTCACTTTGAAGTGTTAGATGATTGCCATTTATAGTAAAGCTTTGCGTGATGTTTTCTTTACGTGCTTCAGGAAATTACATCATCTATAATCAATGCGTGACATAATTTCCTGATACTTTAAGACATCAAAAAAGTTCTTTCTTCAGATACGTAGGGCATAAAAAGGACATTTTCCTCGCGTGTTACCATTTCTTTTATAAAAAGGCTGCCGATAATTGCTTTTGAGATTTCCTCGCTTCAATCTTGAAAAATAAGTAAAGGAAACGTTTTTTCGCTATAAATTAACTCCTTCGTGACATGTCACGCAGCCTACGTGTACCTTCCATTCGTAAGATGCTAAATAAAAACATGACAGCTCATTGCATATTCCAATTTTCGCTCGCTCAGCTATATAAACAAACAGTATATGCAATAGTCTTAGTTGGAACAGTACAGCGAGGCCCCGAAGAGACGAGAGGCCGAAAGTTTAGATACGTAAGTGGATGTAATGGTTTCAAAAGAAGCAATAATTCTCAAGCTTGCGGTATTCGGTTTTCATGATCAAGCTACCTTCTCTTTCAACCTTAAAATATGAACTCTAACAATTCAGGAAAATCATTTAACGATTTTTTTTTTCTTTTGGATCAGAGGAGCAAGTAGAGGGGAGGACTTTCGTATATTTCAAGCTTAAGTAATATATAGACGACCCGGCCGAAATACAAGTTAAAATGGCCGATTCTCTGCAAGCAATAACAACTTTTGTTGCCGATCACTGGATCTCCATTACGGTTGGATTGCTGATTCTCCTAATTTACCGGTATGTACGATTCCAAACAGTTGATTCCTTTTCTCTTTATGTTACCAGTGCAGTCGCGGATTCCAATATGCAAAAAATTATTCACTTAGAACGTTATTGCCTTGCGGTCTCTCTTAAGTTTCAACTAATTTAAGCAAATGATGCATACAAGCGTGTCATTGGAAAAGAAGTTCGCTGAGTACATTTTATTGCCTATTCATGATATCGCATAGCCGACATCTTTTTGTAAAACCATATATAAAATCTCCTGAGAAGATCACGGAACATCATTGCAGATATTTTCGTGGAAGCTAGCGTCAAATTTCCCACCCCTGGGCACCTACAGACTGTCAAATTTCCCCACCTCCGGGAACCTTCGGAACATCACATTCCTGCCCTGGAGTAACTTTTTATCATCACATTCTCATTCTTCGAACACCAATGTTCTTCACTGTCGATTTCAAATTCCCTTTTAACAGCTTATGGAAATTTGTCGTGTAACACGAAACCTTTCCGCTGCTCACGGTACTGAACAATTGCAAGAACCTAACATTTAGCAAAACAACATGAACAATATTAACCAGCTTTCGAATCAATCAAGCATGCACAATGATACAGTGGAAAATTCATGAATATGTAGAAATATACAAAAAGCGATCACGAAAAAAAGTAGAAAGAAACATTCTCGTGCTTGTAAACACTCCAGCAAAGACTCATAGAAGTGATGGTCCTTAGTTACAAAAAGACAAGACTAGGGGCTGATCTACGATAAAATAATGACCGGTTTAAAAAACAATGAAATAGTTTCTAGGGAGGTCCGAAGGCATGCTTCCCTGGGAATTTTTTAGATTCTAACTCTCCAAAGTCCCCTTTCCAATGTTTCTGACCGACTTCCGTAAAACGTTGGAAACCAGTATGGATCCACCCCTGAAGACGGATTCGCTTACCTTTCTTTCAACCATGGTGTCCAGAAAAATCAGGAAAACAAGAGAAGTCCCATCAAAACTAAGGTTGAGGATAACTCATCTCCAGGTTCTCTCTGTGTTCTAAGATGGCGGACATGTCAAATTCCCGACCATGGGGCAATGCATACGTGTCAAACTCCCTACCCAGGGGAAGGCTCTCTGAGTCAATTTCTCGTAGGTAGCTCCCCCTACCCCCCACCCTGGGGCTTAACATTGATAGGTGCATTAATAATCCACGCTCTTCTACTCATTCGTACATCCATGGTTCAGAGTTTGGCCGACACTTGAATTTGAAACGTGAAGGTTCTCTTTTTTTTTAGTTCTTGTACAGCACCATTCACTTTCTTCAAGAAACTTGGAATTCCTGGACCAGAAACTGTCCCTTTTTTCGGAAATACTGCAAGTATGATTTTTAAGGTAAATTTAATTTGTGTCTCAGTGATCGTGCCTTATGTTGATAACTCCCAATTTTGTGTTGCCTTTTTGAGAAATCAAATAATTGTTTTAATTTCTTTGAACAGCCCAACAAACTTCCAAAACTTCACATGGAATGGTACAAGAAGTATGGTAAAGTCTTTGGGTAAGTATCAATCATTCATGGTCATCTATCGCGTAATTCATCTACGCTGCTTTGTTGCTACTTCGGTTTCAAGAATAATGAAGTAATGTTTAAAAAACGAGCAGCAGTGTTTTATTTGGCTCTTATTAACCGAGCTTAGTCAGTCTGTATGGGAGAATCTAATGACCTCGGTTAATAAGATGGTTATTTTATGGCAAACAAGAACAACTTATCTCCTTTAATGTCACTGGTTTGTAGTAACTGACATTTTGCTTGCGAACGGCGATGAGTGGCGATGAACTGAACTTAATTCTGCCAAAGTTTGCTCGTCCGCCTTACATTTGTTTCTTATCATGCTTTTTGGCACTTCCATAAATGAATATTGGTAGAAGAACATACTCAATACTATTGCATTTTAGTTTGCAACTTTTTCACCGCAAAACATTACCGGTGTAGATGCCGGTTAGGCTCGATTACCAGCCGCTGTTTCGGGAAATGAGCCAGCGCTCACTCCCGAAATCACGGCTGGACACGTGAGGTGAGCAATTGTTAATCTCCACCAATCAGAAACTCGCCTGCACAAATCGGTCTGACATAAATGATATTTTTTGGCTGCGAAAGTATTCTTTGACCCAGCCTGTTCGAGGATTACAGTGCTTTTAACGTAGGAAACATCCAAGATTTCGACAACGAAGAGTTTTCGAGATGCTGGAGAATGGGGATTGTGTCGTTTTCTACCGCCTAAATTCGGAAACTTCACTGATTTTCCAGTTGGCGCCAAGGTCAAAATACGGCTTTCAAATTTCTTTATTTCTTTATTTAAACTTTATTGGGTTTCAATTATAATACAAGAATAATCTATTTAAAATAAATAAATAAATAAACAAAAGAAAAGATAAAACACCCAAATGGACGAGCACGAACGAGACCGAGGGACCCATGCGAGGTGCCGCCCAAATTGAAAATTCGATGAAAAATCTAAAAAACTATACACAAATCATATAAGCGAGTGAACTATGAGCGGTGGCAAATCCATTGCTATTGCAATTTCTCCTCAGACTTCGCTAAGATAAGAGCAATTAAAATTCCTCAAGATCAATTGAAATTACTGCTGAGTTTATTGGAGGCAAAACGAGGTCGACTGAGAGCTGAAGCAACCCAAGATTTTGTTGACGATTAGCCGGATGAATTCAAACTCACATAATTTGATCACTTAACCACAAACTCAAGTTCGTATCATCTGGAAACTTCGCACAGACGTTTTAAGCATTGTTATGTAATTGCTGTTTTGTTAAAATCAGTGTTTTGGGATGTTTAATGCTATTTCCCCGCATTTATTAACTTTGCATAAATTATGTTTGAGTTTACGTCACAGACACAACCTATCGCTCACGCGTCCAGCCGTCTCTTCTCCGGAAGGATACCCGAACTCGAGTGAGCGGCGGATATCGAGCCTGGATGCCAGTCTAGATGGGAAAACATTGACCGCAGTCAATATCGATTTCAGCCAATCAAATTCGTGAATCCGGTTGTTCCCAGTCCTTTTGAGACAGAGCCATATGATAAAACACGTGCTGCGAGTTTTTTGAACGGCTTCACAAAAAGCGTGACCCTCTGGACTCATTAGGTGATCACCTAATCACCCAATTTGAACAATGGTTCAAATTGTGAGAGGAGAATATTAGCATACAAGAGAAACAAGTTATGTCTTATTGGTATTCTTCATTTAAAGAATACTAATGAGGAGTGTTTTATCGGGTTTTAGAACACGAGCACGTGACGGATTTAGGTTCTTGAGCTCATAAATTATTAATGAGTTTTTGAATGTAGCTTACAAAGTTACACTTACGATTCAAGGTTGTGCTGCAAACAGAGAATTTATAGGCAGAAGAACAATTTTTGGGAGAGTGCAACAGGTTTTGTGAAAAATGTGGAATATTTGTACTTGCCTCTCCGGCGGCGTCTCCTATTTATTTTAGGGAGCTTACGAAACGAGGACGACGACGGTTACGAGGACTTCATTGAAAAATACAAGTTCGCGTTATTCATATCACTACGAAACTATTTCACGTCGTTTCGCATTAAAAATGTGTAGGAATTAAACTGGTATAAGTGGGTTGGAAGCGAAAAGAGAGAACTGAAAATTCATCGTCATGTGCCAACGCCCTCCACAGAACCTTGAATTTGGGGGTCACCTGGCAGCTCTTACAAGGTCTCACCTGATTGGAGACCACCCTAACCCTTAACAAAAGAACAAATAACAGAAACAATGGACCCTAGGCCTAAAACAAAAGGGTTAGGTTTTAGGCCTAGGGTCCATTGTTTCTGTTATTTGTTCTTTTGTTAAGGGTTAGGGTGGTCTCCAATAAGGTGAGACCTTCTAAGAGCTGCGAGGCTACCGGAATTTGGTCATTTCACGTCGGATGACGGCAAAGAAATGTACACAAATAAATGTAAAACGCTCGTGCAGAGCGTGCAGAGGCATTGTTTTTGCTCACTGAACCTATTGTTTCGTAGCGTCGTCGTTGCCGTCGGCTTCGTCGTTTTGTAAGCTCCCTTTTAATAAGTTGAGCCCCATGTAAACGGACGTATCATTGTAGGATGTTACATGTTTCGCCCCTTTTTCACACCCTGTTTGCATGTTGTTGAGAGTTGCTACACGAAGTTTAAAACCGGTCAATTTTTTGAGCCAACAGTTCCCAATATTTCTTTTGTTCCGTGATCGCCGAAGCGTGGTGCAGCAGTGTTGGATCCGTCTGATCCTCACTGGCGTCACAAACAGAAGCGTAAGCAACATACGCAAACTCAGTTACGTCTTGAGTCACCAGCCAGGATCAGATCGCTTGTTTTTTTAGAACATCTTAATAGAACGAAAGACACATCTGCGTATGTAGCCTTCGTAGCTGGCGAGATATTTTATGGCTGGATTATTTAAACACGCGGGAGTAAATCAATGGTTAGTTCGTTGGGATTTCAAAACTACTAGTGCCTAATCCAGCCGCGGCCCACTCGCGAAATCCTGCGATAAAAGATCTGTCCCGAAAGCCACGCAGGCTACTGCGTGAGCTGCTTGGCATTTCCAACATTATTGGGGCCGCGCACGCGCATTACATGTGGTCTCCATGGAGATAGCAATGCATTAACATATTGAAAACAAGATGGCAGCCGAATCTTGTAAGTTTACAAAGTGTTATGGGTAGTATCCTTCCCATAATACACTGCACGTCCTTAGATTGTTGGGAGTTGTTGCGTCCGTTTGCACACAACTGCCAACACCATCCATCAACTCCCAATAATATTAAACACTTAATGACTGGTCCCGAGGGAAACAGTTAATTTTGTTTCTCGACAATCTCAATGTTTCCCCGAGGCGCGGCCGAACATTGAAATTCGAGGAAAACAAAATTAATTGTTTCCCGAGGGACCAGTCATTAAGTGATTTGTTATATCAGGAGCCCATCAAGGGGAGCCTCTATCTCCCATACTTGGCCTTGGAGTCAACCCTTTCCCGAGAAGATCTATTATTAGAACGCCTCCCAGGGGAAGTTTCACACGCCCTCAGTTCGAAGAGCCAATAAAAACAGAGCTATGACAGTCATTGTTTTACCCACATGATCAGGCTGAGAAATCGGTAATGATTTAATGATTTTTTTAATGATTTTTCCGCTTTTCGCGGTTTACTCGACAGAAATATGATACTTTTCTCGGGAAAAAGCCTTCTTAAATTAAATCTACTCGGGAAAGGGTTGACTCAAGGAATAAGTGGAGATAGAGGCTCCCCTTGATGGGCTCCTGGTTATATAGCACAAAAAAAAAAAGAACGTGCAACGGCAAACAGCAACGGCGGTCTTCGATCAACATTCGCGGGTAAAAGTGCACTGTTACCCTCTGATGTCCGCTCAGAAACTTTTTGCGGGAAACAGTTTTATTTTTAGATGTCATGTGATCTCCAAGTAACCAATGAGAGCGCGCGCTGTTGGGGGAAAAATTCAGCTATATAACAATGAGAGTTGTTGTATCCGTTTGCGTGGGACTTTATGATGGCAATAAATCTTGATAATATAGTTAAAAACCAGGCAGTGTATTTTCCTGAAGAGCTATTGGTGATTTAAGGCAGCGTCTAACTTATTTTTTCTCGAAATGAATAGGAAAAGTAATCAATAATTAAATAAAGGATTCTTTTTTTCTAGAATTTACTTTTTCCGGGAACCTTTTCTCATGGTTGCTGATCCAGAAATGATCAAAGAGATCCTTGTAAAAGAATTTCCAAAGTTTCATGATCGGAAGGTACGTTACTTTTATTAACGTAACGGTTGCTAATCTTTCTTTTGATTCCTGCGGTAAATTCCCTGATAGTAGAGGAATTTCCCGGTCAGGGAAAAATAGAAGGACGTTTGATGCTCATTTGAAGTTGTTGAATTGTTGTGGTTCTTTTCAGGGTTCATACCGCTTTAATTTACCGATCACCTTAGCCTCGTATA
>OX421445.1:9099287-9104287 GCA_949126865.1 Montipora capitata | reverse complement strand
GCAAAGGAAGAACCAAAACTAATCGCTACTTGCACGGGCGATTTTATCCGCGCTTTGAGCAAGTTACATGGAATTGTTACGAATTTGGATTGGTTCATTGCGCTGTTTGCAAGAGCTGGGATTGGTCGAAGTAATGACTTTAGTAATGTTTTTACGACACTCAATTGAAAACCACTCTAACTGAAGAACTGTAACAATAGAGAAATTTAGCATCGCGTTTGTACGTGAAATGGCAAACGGCATCTTGTCATAAAATTGCCTAAATTCTCTTATTCTAACTTGTCTGGAGATTTGAAGCTAACGAAAGCATCCATACTGTTTATAAACGTTGGTACGTACTAGCACTTTTTACTTCGAAATGAAAGTTGAAAAGATCATCTTAGTTAGTTGAGCAACTTAAGTGGTGGAATTTTTCGGCCCTCCGCTGGTAGGCACATTCATGATAATAGGTGACGTCAACTATATCTTAATTCGCTATGTGTAGATGCTGTTCTTGCACTCAGCCGTTGTTGTCTTTCCCTAAGATCCATGCTAGTTTACGTCTATTTCATCTCGTCCGCGTTGTCCAATGTTGGAGGGGACCGCTCTTGTTGTAAATGTAGAGAATAAGCCGTTGATTTTAGTTTGCCTAGTGTGTGTGTTTTTCATTTTCATTTTGTTTGGTCAGCAAAGCTAATCGAGGCGGGCTGGGTAACTTACAATAAAATTTAGCAAAATAGGTTAATAGTAAATCAGGTAAAGAAATAAATAAATCAAATAAAAAATTAAATTAATAGGTATACACATACATTCACAGACAGCTAGCATTTTCACGTAGATAGAGCAAGAACCTATAAGAGAACATGAAAGATAAGGAAGTGATAATATGATAGCTAGAGTGTGATTAATGATAGCTGGTCATTTTTAAGATTAATGTTGAGACATCAACATAATCATCCTCATCACTAAGCACCGCAAGTTAAAATTGCTGAATTTTGTTTTTGAAAGGTGTCATACAGCAAGTGTAAGACGCTGAGCAATTCACCCGTAGAACATGTTAAATTGTCCAGGAATTAAATTGTTATGAATGGGGTAGGAAAGTAGCAGTTCAGAGAGAGATTCTCGATCAATCGTCGTATATTTCCTTGGTCTCCAGGAACCACCTTCATATGATGTTCTTCACAAAATGGATTATCTGGACATGGTTATAAACGAAGCAATGAGAATGTATCCTCCTGGATTTGTGTAAGTTGTAATATACACTGCAATTAATCATTTTGTCACCACCAAACCACGACCGATTCCGATGGCGGGCGAGTAAATACCGGACACCGGACAACTTTTAACACAACAACTTTATTCCACTGTGACAATATCACGTTTGCGCTCTCGTAAACACTCCACGTTTGGCGGTTTTCTAACAGAAAGGTAACGCAACGATTACTAAGGTACAAATAGGCAAAACTTCGACGAAAAGGAAAACACTCACCGAGCTGTAGCGGCCACTTTGAACTTACACACACAAAAAACCACTCCCTCCTCAAAACACACTAATCACGTGACTCTCTGCGTTGGTAGTCACACACTTTGACTCCATTACATTCAAAGCTCGGCGAAGAATCGCCATCATGACACTTCCCACGTATGCTGAACACCAATGAATAGCTCGTTCAATTCTCACTTAGAAGGATGCCCTCAGTTGTCAAAGAAAAAATGAACCCCTTCCAGTGGTTTTGGGAAAGAATGGAACAAGCCTAATTTGAAATGGGGAACACGGAACCAATGACAAGGGAATATAAACAATTTTAGGGATCAAAAAACTGTAAACAAGTTTGAAAGTAATTTGGGGAACAAGGGAATACAAGCAGATATTTAAATGGAACAAGAGAACAAGACCCTCCCCATTCCTCCTGGGAGGCACGCAAAATCTCCTGTATGGTAAACGTATGAATGCGCTTGCTAAGTTTCCCCGTTATAGATTCATTTCATAAAGAATCCACTGACAGCCCCTTTACAAAAATGTCCCGCTAGGCATACTTTGAAAAGCGGTAAAGTCAGCTTGCCTTGAAAACTGTTAGCATTCACGGCAGTTTGCTTTGATCAGTAAAGCTCTTCTTTATTTTCTTCAATGAAGAAAAGTGAAACATCGTGTTTGTATTGACGGAGACTCATAAATTGCTTTAGAAAGTAATTATTCTTTCTCGTCTCAGACTTCAGAGGGATTGCAACGAGGGCTGTACCGTTAAAGGAGTAGACATACCAAATGGAATGCCGATCATGATCCCAGTGTATGCTATCCATCATGATCCAGAGATTTGGCCAGATCCGGAAAAGTTCGATCCGGAAAGGTAAGATTTTAATTCCATAAATAAATGTTCGTCAATTCATGTTATTTCACACCTCGCAATGACTGAAATAATTTGCGAATCTACAATGTCATGGTTACACAAACCGCAGTTGCTTTCAAATAAGCTTACTGACAATTTATCTGTCTGTCAAAACAAGGCTATTACTCATCGAAGCTGAGGTATAATTACATAAGCAAAGTTTCTGTCCATAAAAGTTTGTCTTTTCTTAATAACTTGAAGCAAGAGGAAATAAAGGCTACAGAGAACGAAGTCGGCGCCCAATCCAACATTAGGCTGATTTAGCAACAGAACGGGAACGTGAGTGGCGACGTCGCGCGCAGGAAAACTACCAATGAGAATTTAGACTAGAGAAGAAAAGAGTGGAGTCTACTCTATTCTGAATTCTCATTGGTATTTTTTCTGCGCGCGCCGTCGCCACTGACGTTCCCGTTCTGTTGCTAAATCAGCCTATTAGTTCCTCCGTTAGGTTTGAGTATTTTTTTTCATTGTAGGAGTGAAGGTTTCCTTTGAGGGACATTTGTTTGTGTATCAGCAATCCAAATGCGCTGCGAATTATAACCTGTTTTGCATGTAGCATCTTTATAATTATTTAGTTTCTTTGCATTGATTTTGCAGGTTCACTGAAGCCGAGAAGGCAAAGCGCCACCCTTACACATTTATTCCATTTGGTTATGGTCCCCGCAACTGTGTTGGAATGCGATTTGCCTTGATGGAAGTGAAACTAACGCTAGTGAAGTTACTGAAAAAGTATAAACTAGAACGTACCGAGAAGACTGCGGTAAGTTTTAATCATTTGATTATGTGACATTTTCACAATCTCATCATGAGGCTGTTTGTACAGAGAATCCAGATAAATTGCAGGTTGTTTTGTCCCTTGCCCTGCTCTTCTCTTCACTGTCTCTTATCCTTTCATAGCCCCAGTCTTATCACCACTCTCCTGCAGTATTTTAATTGACATTTGTCTTTGGGTAGTAGTGGTGAGAGCACTCGCCTCCCGCCTGCCTCCCCTGGTTCGATTCCCAGACTCGGCGTCATATGTGTGTTGAGTTTGTTGGTTCTCTACTCTGCACCGAGAGGTTTTCCCTCTCCTCAAAAACCAACATTTGACTTGATTTGCCTTAATTGTTTACAGTGTCCCCAATTAGTGCTCCAACGCTAGAACGACTACTAGGGACATTACTAAACAACGAAACAGCGAAACGAAACTCTAAAACACCATGTATGACCCCACCACACATTGAATACTAACCGACAACGGTTGGATTTTCTGTTTCGATGTTTCAGTGTTTCGCTGTTTGGTGGTTTAGTAATGTCTAACGACTAGACACTCAAATAAAGTTCCTTTCCTTTTATATATTTGAAGTGCAGGTTACAGATGAAAGGGAGAAGTGGCTGTTTTTTGTATAATTCCTACTTGGTGCTCTATAGTCGAACACACTTTAACAGTTGAAATAAAATTTCACTTAACCTGTTCGTGGTACGATTCAAATATGACGTTATCTTGATTTTATTTTCTTACTTATAGGTTCCGATAGAAGCTGCACTTAGTTCGACTCTGAAGTGTCCTGCCGGAAAAGTCATGCTGAGGCTTTCACCGCGGGATTAAAAGAAGAGCTCATTGATATCAGATATTTCTCTTGAGCCGTTTTCATTGCGATCGTAATCTATAGTCTTCCTCAGGTGGGATAATTAAAATTACCCCAGTAAGTGCTCTGTGCTCGATATTATTTTTCTTCATTTGTAGAGGAAGCTTGTTCGTGAGATACATAAACGTTTCTCGAGAATGTTCGCACAAGCGCCATCTAATCCCGGAGTAGCACCAAGCACAAGAAGCGGGAGTTGCTAGAGAATGAAAACCTTGGGGTGTGTTCCTTTCGGCTAATCTAAACACGAATTTTTGATCCGAGGTTTGCCCGATTTTGCGGCCGAATAAACGCGAAATCCGAAATTGGATCTGTAACCTTGGTAACCTTTCGGGAAGGATTTCAAGATAATTATGGCTGCCTCTAAAAAAATGCACAAAAGTTTCAGTTTATAAAGTTAATAGTAATCTGACAGACAATGTCGCACCAAGATGTGGCTAAATGTGAACTAGAAATGAACAAGCTACTTATTTCATTTCATTTCTTTGATTGAACATTGTTAATGTTGGAATTTTTAAGCAATGCTTAAGTACAAATGGTTAATAAATGGATATTTTACTGAACTCGAAGCGTTTGACCATGTTTCTGATGTTTACGGCAAAATGGTGGCAATGAGTCGAAAAGAGAAAGGACCGAGTATGCTCCACCTGGAAAATCCTTCATTTTGTAAATGGAACAGAGCAGATCGCGAATCGTAAACATGGGGGGTCAAATGAGGTATTGATGGCAATTGCTCCGAAGTTATGGAACCCGCTACCGCACGTTATTAGACAGCAACTCTGTTGATAGTTTTAAAAGGCTTTGAGAACTTGGGAGCTTTTAAGAACTTTTATCATTATCATTATCATTATCATTATTATTTAGTAAAGATCTTACTAGAATGAACAGGAAATGTGGATATTCTGTTGCTACGCACGACAAAAGAACAGTTGCGAACCATTTAGGTGCTGATAAAGACAAAATGATTCGTGATCAAACACTTGGAGACATAGTGTTTGAGCGTGGCTCT
>OX421445.1:9079287-9094287 GCA_949126865.1 Montipora capitata | reverse complement strand
TTAGATTCTTGGACGAGGACGAGAACGAGTACGAGTTTTGACTGTCCGTTTTTAGCGAAAGTATTTAGAACGTTTATAACCCGTACGATTAGCAGTATAGGTTGCTCAGTTATTTTTATTGCTGGTAACTGACCTTTTTTGCTAATCGAAAAATTTCCAAAACTGCTACCGTGTTGTTCCCGCCAAAATGACTCTGGTTTGCGCGCGCTCACTGTTGTTCTATGAGAAAATCTCGTACTCGTAGTGGGTCTTGTCCTAGAATCTAAAGCTGTCTACTATCATATCGATGGTAGACCTCTGAACTCCGAAGCCACACTGCTACTTAGTGTACACTCGTTCAGCGAGTTTAAGCTTATATATGTCTTGTACAATTATTTTTAATTTTTATCATAAAGCTTTCAAGGTGGGTTAAGTAAGGGGTCTATGACTCTTTTACAGATCATCCTTGTGTCATTTGTATTTCCATTAAAATATAAATAAATAGCTCTTCCGACAAGTAGTTTCTCCTAGGGGAAATTTAGTTGATGTGTCAGTTTAATTTGCAAAAAATATATCCTACAGTACAGCACATTTGTAAACTTCCTCGTTGTCGTTGCGGCACTTCGAAATACACAGAAGTAAAGAGATCGCCTATTTGGATGTAGGCTCGATTACCGGCCGCTGTTTCGGGAAAGAGCAGCGTTCACTCCCGAAATCACTGAGCGGCGGAAATCGAGCCTAATTTGTATGCCCAACAATCCAGTTCAATTCAAAATGGCCGCCAGATAGCTAACCGGAAGTAAAAGCGAGAAAACCATAAATCGAGGGGAAGTAAAACGGTCTGGACTGATAAAAGAAAAAGTATTCGGAAACATGCATGGCTCATCAGCACCACTCACCTTCCACAATAGTAAAGATCGGTGCGACCAATTTTGGGACTGTAATATTTATGTTTGCAAGGACGGTATAAATTGTTTAAACCGACTTTGTCGAGCTGGCTCATTTCTCTGTTGGGCTCGCTGGAAGACTTGGTAAACCAAACGGAGTCACCGTATTTCCGCAGCATTTTTTCATCTTCAGGGTAGAGCATAATACTGAAGGGATCAAATTGGGTGATTCCATACAAGTCGTCTCGCTTTTTGTAGGACCTGTTGTTGTCACCACTCTCGACTTCGACGTAGTTGTCTCGATCTCGCCTCTGGTGTTCATGGCCAACACCGAGAGCATGAAAAAGCTCGTGGCAACTTGTTCTCTTTTTCTCCTTGGCCTCAGAATAAAGGTAGATTTCAGAAGTGCTGTCCGTCAGAATATCATGGTCGGTGTAGCATTTGGTGCTATTACTTCCGGCTATCCTCACTTTCGCCTTCGTTAAATTCAACTCGATGTGAAGATTTAGTCCGGGAACTGCGAAGTTTATTTGCTCGGTAGCTTTCTCAATATGTTCAAACCAGGATGATGCAACATTCAGGAATTTTGAGTCTCTGGAACTGTTTTTGTAGCCTGAAATCCAAATAGGGACGGAAACCCGGGCTCTCTCATCTCCCAGTGATTGTAAACTCTGGGTGGTGTAAAATTGAAGGAGAGGGTGCTTTGAAGATGAACTGATATCTTTAACAGCCTTTACATACTCTTTTGATGTGTGACCTTTTTGTGCTGCCGCATCTAAGTTTTCTGAGGGGACGGCTAAAGCAATGGGCTGGAGTGTTCCAAAGGGTCCGACACCGCTTCCTCCTGGTTTTCGGAGAATATCTTTCGTACTGCCATCCTCACCGAGAACCACTTCGACGATTTCAGCAGGCTCTAAGGGGTTTACCTGGTCTACAGCTACTTCGCCTACTTCTTCGTGTCTTCCGTTGTATTTATTTTCTTCTGAGGCTGCCGAAACACCAGCAACTGCCCAAAACGTTTTATCCTTTTCTGTCGATTCCGAATTTCCCATTTTAAAGTGATAAGCCGACGAAATTGCTCTGATCCTTTTTAACTTCAAGCCGAGCGCAATCTTTTCTGCTAAGCAATAAGTTTGCCGTCCCCTTTCGCATGCTTCCCCGAACTACCGGAACAATTGAATAAGAAGGAATTTTACAATCCGGAATCCGGAATTCGGAATTCGGAATTATGTAGTCATTACTATTATTTTTTTATTGAAGTAGATGGTGAGTTAAACTGCAAAGCAAATCTAAGCTGAAATGCATATACAGCCGCTAAACTCATGAGGAAAATTAATCCATTTAGTCTTTTTTCTTTATTTTGCTGCTCTGCAGTTATCTGTCCTACGGTAATCACCTAAATACGAAAGAAAATCGGCTTCTTACCTACTCCAGGAACAACTGCAGCATAACTCCCCTGCACTGCGGATTTCTCTGACTTGGTTTGATGCCCATTTGAAGATGTGGCGGATATTTCAGATGTTAACTTACAAAGAGTAAACGCGGGCAAACATGTTATGAGGCAGCGAGGTCAACAAACATTTGAATGAACATTTAAAAATAATAGTTAATATTTCTTAGGCGCAAATTAACATGTGAATATGATCAAATGCGCCTAATCAAATTAAACTACTTTGTTTACAAAAAGAATACCAGTGGAAAATGAGCAAAACTTTATTACTGGGTTGCCCTATGGCAAACCCAGTCTAGAAATGGAGGGCGTTTGTTCGGTGTTATTATTTTTTTTTTTCTTCCGTGTCGGTAAAAGTCTTGCCTGTCTCTCCCCTGGTATGTGGTATCTTTGTGCATAGAGCCTTCTGCGCGTATTTTCTTAGGATCGAGAGGGTAGTGGAACTGCGTAGATTTCTCTGGTGGACACAGTAGAACAATTAACTTAGCCTGCAATGGCGTCGAAAGTCATGTAACACGAATGGCCTTTTACTGGATCCTTAAACAAGTCAGTTGGATAAACTACGCAGGCGGTGAAAACCAACACCTGGAATCTCAAAAGCGACGAGTAATGGACTTCGACAACAATCTGTCGCCCGTCGAGCAGAAATCAAAGTGAGCTGCATTTCTAAAATAATATTTACCAAGTGTGCTGTTATGTAGAACACTGAAACCAAATGAAAAATTCTCTGGTAATTTATGGGTTCAACAAAGACAGAGAACGAATCGAACACCTTAAGTGGATCTGTGATCAACTCTGCACAGTCTTTAGGTAATGTGACAGCCAAGAATTATTTGAAAGAAAGCTTGTCGTCCATTTTGTGCTTCATTATTCAAGGAAACGGTTCTTCATGGAAACGGCTTGATCCTGAAATTTTAGTTTGTTGTAATATTGCGCATATTTGACACGATTGAGTTTTTTCACTTCACGCACGCAATAATAGCAAATATGTTGTTTGTTTCATAAAATTGTTCGCTGGAAAAGGTGGTCTTTATGAATTCATCATGTTTTAATATATGTGTGCTGGATAGTTTTTATGGCAATAGTAAAGCATTTTCTTGTTATTCAAGGAAAATGTTCTTCAGGAAAGGGTTTGAACCTGAAGTACATGGTAATTTGACACGATTGAGTTTCTTGTCTTCACGCACGCAATGAAGTAGGAAGAAGTTTTCGCCGGGTTTCGACAAAACACTGACCCCCGGTCAACTGACCCCCTTACTGACCCCCCTACTGACCCACTATAAAATCAATGGGAAAATGAATACTGCTTACTTAAGCCTCAACAACCCTTTTTAAACGGCATTGTTCAACAGTATTTAAGTCTAAGCACCCATTTGAAAAAGGTTAGTTTTCGATTATTGTTGTGATGGCCGATTACTTCATGTAAGCTAACCTTTTTAAAATGGGTGCTTAGACTTAAATACTGTTGAACAATGCTGTTTAAAAACGGTTGTTGAGGCTAAAGTAAGCAGTATTCAATTTCCCATTGATTTTATAGGGGGTCAGTAGGGGGTCAGTAAGGGGGTCAGTTGACCGGGGGTCAGTGTTTTGTCGAAACCCGTTTTCGCCTCTAATAGCAAATATGTTGTTTGTTTCAAAAAATTGTTCGCTGGAAAGGTGGCCTTTATGAATTCATCATGTTTTATAATATGCGAGCTTAACTGGATAGTTTTTATGGCAATAGTAAAGCATTTTCGTGTCAAAATGAGGTTAGAGTTTTTGTGTTGTGCTAACTTAATTAAATATAAATATACATTTTGCCTCGTGAGTTTGTTATTCTCGTTAACCAGCAATGGAAAGTCATTGCAACGCGAATGGCGTTTTAGTGCATCTTATGTTGTTTGTTTCAATAAAATGTTTCGCTGGAAAAGGATTCTGTGATATTTTCTGCCTTTGTGAATTATAATATCATGTTGTGTATTGAATTTTCGAGCTTAAGGTTGAAACGTGATACGGGAGGATATTTTTAGTATAACTCTGTAAGCAGGAAAGGTTTCATGAAAATAAACAGGTCTGTTGGAAGCGTGCTTGAGTTTCAACAAAATGAGCCCCAAAATCAGCAAGAAATTGTGACGCCGGTGAATAATAAAGTAGCTGCTATTTCCAAAATGATGGAATTACCTGGTGATAAATAACCTCGTCTTGGAGAGTAAATTTTTGACTTTGCAGAAACAATGGTGGGCGATTGTGATCTTTGTTTTGAATACGCTCATTTATTGGCAAACTTTATAACACTTGACAGAAAAAGAAACTTACGAAACCCCGATATCTTGCCATCATTTGACACAGATGCTTCACTGTTTGGCAAGTAAACATGCCGCGGTAACTTACTAGTAATCACGGCGCCCGCTGAATTCCGGCGATGTCACTTTCGATTTTGCGATTTATTTGTGCAGCCAAAACGTAATATAACAAAATTGAACGTAGCAAAAATCTCCCAAAATGTTTGTCGCTGATCGTAACTGTTTATATTCTATATTCACGGTTCAAAATTAATGTTGTTTTCAGGTCGTAAATATGTTATTCTCGAGCGACCGTCCTGGAAACTTCCTTCTGCTCTTTCTGAAAACTGTGTATCAATATTTATTTACTTTTGCATCAATATTTGTTTTTGCATAAAGCAAGCTAACAAAATCTGTACCTTGCAAAGTTCGCATTTGTTAGCGTTAATAGTATTTTCGGTCCAATGCTTCTGTTTTACGAAGGCGTATATGTTTTTGGTCGGGTAATGACAATCTCCGGGCCCCTGCGAGCCATGCGAGCCATGCGAATTTCGCATTTAAGTCTAAGCACCCATTTCAAATAGCGCTGATAAACAGTTATTAAGTCTAAGCACCCATTTTAAAACGGTTAGCTTTCAATAACTGTGTGACTCGCATGCTGACTCGCAGTCATGGCTCGCATAGCTCGCAGCCATGACTCGCATGGCTCGCTTCTTGGCCCGCATGGCTCGCATCCATGGCTCGCATGGCTCGTCCCTTGGCTCGCATGGCTCGCTGGCTCGCACATTGGTAAAACTCTTCTTGGTCACCCATCCATACACTAATCCCGCCAGAGAGGGATTAACTTTAGTAAACTTTAGTATTACAAAGCTGTCAGATGCTCAGAGGGCACGCTTATGAACATGTCAGCCCAGAAGCCAATGTTTCTCACTTCCCATTTATTTTCTTCAATCTTTCTGGGTTCAGTTATTTGCTAGTAACCACATGTCTTTTCAGGCTATTTACCCAAGGCTTCTACCATGGCACTACAATGATAGACAATACCAAAACAATATCGTGCACTGTTAGAGCTACATATTACGCAAGGACAGATTTTTTTCTTCGTACGAACGTGTGAGAACCTGTGAGCCAAGGGCCTCTTCTGGTATGACTTCTGGGTGGCCCCTTAAATGGTCTTAATGACCCCCCAACTTGCAAAAATTGTCTGGAACGGTGCACGTACCACAGGCAACCCAGTGTACCCTCAGGGAGGGTCTAGTTAATTAAAGAAAGCAGTGAAAAGCAGTTACGTAACAAAATATTCGTGTTATTGCAAATGCCCAACGCTGATTAGTTCGCCAAGTAAGATATTAAGATTAAGATATTCCGATAATAAAAAATACCTCAATCCAGATGCCGAATTCGAGAATTCCAGATTTTCGCTATTACTAATCAAAAAACCGTGACTGGTCAACGGACCGGATGTCGTTCTTTATCGGGAAATCCATTTCCGAGAATTAAAGAACCACGTTCACCCTACAGGCATTGCGTGCCGTAGGAACAATTTTCACATATGAAAATTTCACCAAAGCTGAAATTCATTCAATCAGATCGCCACGATAAGCAATGCGAATTTCCATTACAAAAACAAACGGTCGAAAAACCTGTCGGTTGAAGGTGGGCCTTTAATTGTCACAGAATTGGATGAGAATATAGGGTTTTAGGTCTCATATTACTTGATTTTTCCCATTGAACATAAACGAGTCCTTCTGACGCAATCCTTGAGAAAACCCCATCACAAGGTGGGTGCGAGCGGGTTGTAGCAACAATTTTCTTGATTTTAGTTTCTGTGTTACCGAGAAGAAGCGAACATGGAGAAAGCGAGGTTTTTCTACGTCTGGATGAACTTTTGGATGAGTAGATTTCGGACTGAAGAATGTAAACTTATCCGATGACAGCATCTCAAGATCATTGCCTGTCAAAAACAAGAAAACACAATGAAGGAAACTAAAACGTGATAAAACTCTGTTTGGCTGAGTTAAGTTGGGATGCACCGAAAAACCGGCCTTGCTGTCCTCGAATTTTCATGTATTACTGACTGGCGAGAAGCGAGGAGGCTGGCGACGCAACAAAACAAAAGACTTCCCTATATATACAGCGTATTAAACAGTAATGAAAGACAAGCATATACATGTACATGGTTTCCTTTTGCATTCGCTCGCTGAGGGTGCGCTTGTTTTCTTTTAAAACTCATGCGATTCAAAAGAAAAGTTCATTGCCAAACTGGTGAATTCCAAAGTAAATTTCACTCATAAAACCGATATCGCACTCATTTCTTCGTTCTTTTAGCAAAGAAATGCTTTAAAATGCGTGCTGCACGTGCAACACAATTGTTCCTCATTTAGCCCTTGCCGTAATTAAGGGCCTGTTTACATGGAGATAGGGTGACCCTTCTAGAAGGGGCACCCTCTTAGAAGGGTTACCCTTCCCTATTGTATTTTCCAGTCTGGCTTACATGAGAGGTAGGGTCACCCTATCTGCTTGGTAGGGTAACCCTCCTAGGGGGGCTAACTTTTTGCCATGTAAACACTTGAGGTAGGGTCACCCTTCTAGAAGGGTCAACTTTTGTGGGATCGGATTATTGTTAGATTGCAGCGAAAGTCTGTAATGGTTTAAAGCACGTGTAAGCCCACGGAATATTTTCGCCGTTCTGTGCTGGCCAAATCGTTTGAACAGAGTTCGGAACAGTCGGAGGACAGCAGTGTTGACATTTCGCGAATAGACCGGCCAAGACGATGAGAGCACGAGGGAAAGCCGCTCGACTCGGAAACATGTGGAAGAGGACTTACCACGAAAATACTTATTTCGTCAAAGATAACAAAGTTTATCAGTGCGATCATGGACATCAGAAGCGGTGGAGATACTCCTGAAGTACATTACAGAATTCAAAACCAAGTGCGAGTTTAACGGCGTGGACTTCCAGGCCGATCTATCCACAATGTATGCAGAAATACGCCGATGCATGGCGTTGGATTTTCCCTAAGATTTTTGTCCTGAAATTGTCCAGGAGCCGGGAAAAGAACTTAAGGATATGAACAGCGAGGAATATGAATTTTACTGAAAAGAGCTGGTTGTCTCCCTCGGCGCCAAATTCAATAATGGCGATAGCCCTAAGGACAAGACTTTGCATGTAAAGGGGGACTATCTTTTGCCCCTTATAGAGGGTCACCCTTTCTCCATGTAAACAGGCCCTAACATATGTCATAGATGACCATAGATATAAGAGATAGTTATGAAACTCGACATGTTTCTTTGTTTTATGTTTTTCTTCTCTCTTTCGGCCCTGACCATGCGTCTCAAACCACACCCTTTTCCTAAAAGACAGCCAATCGAAGTTACGACAATTCATGGGCTCCCAGGACTGGTCTCGATTATTTTTTTCAAAAAAAGACAAAATAATTTTGCGTAGTCACGGTCAAGTTAACATGAAGTGCGACAGTATGGTACAGTATTGTTCCCGCGTTTTCGTTGTTTCATAACCAGTCCATCTATATGATCTAGGAACGCGTTCCAAACTTAATTGTGCCATTACGATTTAGCGATGTTCGGAGAAAGCTATGAGGTTAACTCTGAAAACCCCATATCTTTACGAGTAAACTAGCACATCTTGTCAGAAATTGTTTGTTGAACGGAGTAATCTCTTACGGTAGTTCGGAAAAGGATACCAAATTAGCTGCAACGGAAAACTAAAATCTAAACGGAATTACAAAATCACTGCCTTTCACCGCCGATCATTTGCACTGTTTGCTCGGAGATGAAGATTCCGTACACAAATTCAAGGCGGGATTACATAATTCATTGTGAACTGCAAAATTAGTTCGACAGAATATATGATCTTACACCGTCAGCCTGACCCCATTCAAGGATTTAAACTCTAATATAGTTGTTTAAGAGGTGTTGCGGTATCCGTCAACTAGTCAACAAACCAAGCACTGCAGTGGCAAAGCAACGAATTATTTTAAATCAGCTTTCCGTGACACCCGGGCTGTTATGTAACCAAAATCACGCGGTCCTCACTTACGTCACAATGACGTTACGTTTCATGCAACGGAAGCACACCACGGCACGGCGGAAAAACTTTAAATATTGTTACATACCAGGGGCACCCAACGATAATCTTCGGTGAAATATGTGAGTCAAACTGTTCTAAGAACTTCGGTTCTACGTTGCCAAACAGCTATAGATTTTTTTACTAAAACATCACCTAAAAGTTTCTCAACCAGGGAAAAGTAGTCGCTTACGTTTTTTGCAGATTTTGGTGCTTAAAAAGGTCAGGCCTACCACGGATGAGCAAATGGTTCGTTGTGAAGTTCTCAGAAGGCAATGCAACGTTCAGCTAGCAATTTCTGAAATCAAGATCTCAGAGATATCATTCCCTAAAATGTTCGGACACTTCAATTTTCAGCTAAGATTTCCGCGCAGATCTAATTCTTTTTTGTACAGTGATAAAAACATCTCTTTAGACAGGCTTTATACATTACAAGGAGCCTAGAAATGTTTCTCAAAGGCCTTTGGCTTAATTTGCTCTTTGGGTGGTAAAAAAGAAAAAAACTGATGAGCTGCTGCAGAAATCATACCACACTGAGTACGTCGAATACATTTGAGTACAAACTAGAAACAAGTCTATTTGCACAATTACAGCGATGACGACCAATTCGCCAGCTTCATTCCCCAGGGGAAACATGATCTGACGGCCGTAATAAAGGACTGCCGTATAAATTTGAAGCTTTATTGACATTACGCATGAAAGGACACATGAACGAAAATAACAACAGGAGAACGTAGATCTGTCAAGAAGTGTATCAACGGTTGACAGCCTTTGTAAAGCAATAAAAATATTTAGTTAAAGGTCAAAATAAGTGTCCTCATTCCTTAATACTGTGAATACGTGGCATTTTATAAGCTGGGTACTTATTTGCCACCTTGTTAATATTCTTGCAGCCCAAGTGCGCCAATACTCACGATGACTAAGCACACCGCAGGGGATATTGCTACGTCATCGTTGATATTTTCACCAGAGCTTCATTGGCTACCGAAACAAAGAGTTATTATTATTTTGGGAAGTGGTTTATCTTATGAACAAAAGATTGTTTGTAAACCAATATTTTACAATAAAAGCGTGCATTTTGTCCATCTTGACACCCAAAGTAGTACTACGCGACGCACGGAAGGTTTTGAGTATCCATCGGTAAAATGGCCAACCGCACTTCAGCTTCTGAACAGCTTAGCGAATACGCAAAAAGCAAACAGGTAGGCCGCGTTAAAGAAATACAACACTTAATTCAAAGTGCTCTCCATTTTCTTTAACCTGGTACGTTTACACACAGTGTATACATTTTTAAAGACCGTGAGCGATGCTCGCCTCCCTTAAGGTTTCAAATAATGTTCATCATAGTTTTAGAAAGTCCTTGGTGCGACTTGAGTTAAGACTTAAAAACCCAACTGAACTTTCGTGACTTCAGTGTCTTCAGTGGTCAAGTCCCTCGAGTGTGAAAAACCTTTCATGAAAAATCTGTGTCCTCCGCCCTTCTTTGAATTTAAAGTTGAATTTAGGATAAATCTTAGAGCATTCATTTTAGTAAGTTTTCGTTTGCGAATAACTTGATTTAAGCTTGATTGTGTATCACATTAAATGTACCTGAAGATCCATGTATATTAATATTTGCACGATTAACACGACATAATTTATGCGCTATAATGTGTAAAACCATGAACCATGACCGTTTTTTTTACGCAATCGTCGTAATTGTATCAGCCACCAGTTCAAAGAGATGACATGCGGAAATCAGTTGTGTATTAATGGACGCCATTTAATATTTATCTCTAAGAAAAATTCATCTGCTTTAAATTGGGATAGAAATAAACTAACAGGATGAAAGAGCGAAATGGTCCTCACACGTAGCTGGACAATTTAAACAATTCGCCCTTGTCACACGGCGGCCATATTGTCCCGGGAGACCAAAAAAGAGTTGTTTTTCCACGCCAAGCCTCGCAGTGGAAACCATGGGGGTGAGGCTTGGCGTGGTAAAACAAAGCTTTTTAGGTCTCCCGGGACAATATGGCCGCCGTGTAACAAGGGCGAATTGTTTAAATTGTCCAGCTACGTGTGAGGACCATTTCGCTCTTTCAAGGGCGAAGTGTCTCTTATAGACACCTGAAAAATTAAGGTAGCCCAGATAGGATTCGAACCAATAGACCATATTCGTATTCTCAGTATCAGTGCTGGAAATAATTTTTCTTTATTCACAGGACATATGTCCTTTCAAATCTTCCTTTTGGTCGGACATTTGACAAATTGGGCCGGACATAAAACATTGACTGACAACGCCTTGTAGAAGATAACTCAAGATGTGCTGGTGAGATGTTCGGTCATCATGTCCGATCATAATGTGAAATTGGCCGGACATTTTCAAAATTTGGTCGGACAATGTCCGATGACCGACTGTTATTTCCAGCACTGCAGTATCGGACTGGAACTACAATTGTAGCTTGCAATGGAGTCTAATGCGGGGGAATCGTCTCAAATGCAAATACTTTTTAATATATTCCTCCGCATTAGCCTCCATTGCAAGCTAGTTCCAGTCCAATACTTTAGAACACTTTAGAACACTTTATTTTAGGGTGCATAATTACAGTAAAAAAACTGAGAATACAAATATGGTCTATTACCTATCAGTGGCGAGTAGGTCAGTTTGTTGGGCTCATTTGTTCCTGTGAAAGGTCTCGATGAATGAAATAATTATTTCATGCATACCTCTTACTAACTGAGTTCGAAGTCCGTTCTGTGAAATTATGGATGCTCGTTTTCTTCCTGTTGATTTATGGCCCAAGCGCGAAGCGCGCAGGCTAGAAAACGCGCATCCCTAATTTTACAGTACGGACCGAGAAAACGAGGTTAGTAAGTTGTTTATTGTATCTCTTAAGGTGGTAATCAGCCGCGCGGGAAACGAAACTAGTCGAAGTCAATTAATTAAGCGGAAGGTTCACCACAAAGACTCTAGAATACGGCCTGCTAATTTAGTTAATCACAACACGCGTACTAAATGAGAGCTACAATAAAATTTATAACACTACCCAGGCAATAGAAAGACTTAGCATGGCGTTCATGGCAGACAGTGTTTCCATCGGCGAATCATCAGAGAGACCACAGGCATCCCAAGCTCAGTGTGACGGAACGCCAACAAAACTATAAGGATTTGTATGGGAATCCCGATGAAAGTCTTGAGAAGACAATTATACGAAAAACGTCTCCCTTAAAAAGCCTAACTAGCAATTTTTGCAAAATATACCGGGCAGTGAGGCATGCATTGAGAAAGAAGACATTTACTTATCTGAAAGCCAACCGTTGTAAATTATTAAATTATTAGAGAGGTTAAGCATGACGATTACGGCCAACGGCAAACGGCAGGCTCCTGCTAATCATAAAAGAGTGAGATTTCTCTCATTTTAACTTGTGTTGTTCCTTTGAGAAGTTTCTTGATATCTGGAGCTAAAAGGACAGAAATGAGCTAATATCAAGCAGGGATCTTACTTTTTTGGCAAAACCCTAACTTCACTCCGACTTTTGCCGTTTGGCGTAAACGTCATGCTTATAAACCTCTCTAGTGTTTTGTCTCTCGCTCTTTTTCTCTCAGCTTTACGGTGTTCTTCATTCAATTTTCTCTTCTTCTCCTTCCACGGCTTCTCTCGAGCTCAAGAAAAGCCGAGGCTTTCTTGTCGTAAATTTCTCAAATTTCGTCGTCTCTTCTTTTGTGCTCTTTTCTGCTCTTTAATCTTTATCCCGTTGCTCTTCACTAATATGATTTCCCGCCATTTAAAAAAGAGAAAAAAAAAAGGTGATTATCGCATAATAATCACCTCAACTGCAACCAATCAGCGCAGAATTTTCAATAATCGCCTATGTAATTATACTAATTGCACTTATTGGTTTTGATGAGTAAATTCTTGGAAATCAATTTTATTATAAAAGCTAACGATAAAAAGTTACGACGTTTCGACCTTCCGGAGGTCATTTTCAAGTGCGAGTTAAAATATACAAGTAAATTAGCATAAATATGTTTGTTTAGTTTAGTTTTTGTCATAAAAATCTTATTGGTTTCTAAGTTTATTGTCTCCCGTAGTATTTACATGTTAGAGGCCTTAACAGCCTCATGACGCAGCCCTTGCCTAGAAAGAGACAAGGCACTGTACAGTTTTCCAATAGACTCAAAGTTAAGAAAATAATTTAGTCTCCAGGTACTATGACAACCGGATTTGGAGCACCCATTGACACAAAGACAGCCACGATGACTGTGGGACCCAAAGGCCCTATCCTGCTACAGGACGCCCAGTTTTTGGATGAGATGAGCCACTTTGATCGTGAGCGAATCCCTGAGAGAGTGGTGCATGCAAAGGGAGGCGGGGCATTTGGGTACTTTGAAGTTACACATGACATCACCAAGTACTGCAAGGCCAAGATATTTAACAAAGTTGGAAAGAAGACACCATGTTTGGTTCGCTTCTCTACTGTTGGTAAGTCGAAACTGGTTAGTCTCGAAGCCGCGAATTTAGTGTCCCAAGCGGAAGAGAATGTTAATGAAAAGCTATGAAATGTCAACGGTTTTTCTGGAGTTTCAAGCCCTCAAAAAACCATGGCAAATTTTGTCAAGTCTACTGTGTTATGGCATTGGGGTGATTCCCCACACTTGGAGCAATTTACATTAGTGTCCACTTATAATTTATTCAATCGCCGTTTGCCCCTTATACGTGATGTAATTGATCAGAGTCGGTAAATTATCTTAGTGAAATTTCACGGCAATTAATTGAATGAACCACTGTGATCACTTCTTGACTGGATACCCTCAAATATTTAGGTGGTGAATCTGGAAGTGCAGATACAGCCCGCGATCCTCGAGGCTTTGCTATGAAGTTCTACACTGAAGAAGGAAACTGGGATTTGGTTGGAAACAATACTCCAATCTTCTTCATTAGGGATCCTATTCTGGTTGGTTTTCTGTGGTTTAATTGTTTGTATACGACCACTTCGTTCGTGAATATTGCTGACTTTCACGTTCATTCAAGTGAATACAGAGGTGTTAGTGCATGATTAGATGCTACTCTCGTTTGAACTGACGATAATGCTAGTGTCTTCATCAGGCATATTTTAAGACCGAAATAATTAAGAGTCCTTTTATTCTCACTTCTTAAAGTCCTTTCCTTCTAAGGCAATGTACATATGTTTGAAGTAAATGGCTGCCGTTGTCAACGTGACGGTAAAGGAAGCGTTGGCCGAATCAATGTGCTAGGCTTGCAAACAAAGCTGACGATATTGCCGGTTGGTGGTGATAAGTTTTGAATTTATCCCACGCAACTGTACGATTGGTTTGGAAGAGAAGTTTTACTTTTGGCAAAAAACACTTCTTTTTGGTGCTCTTATTCAAACGCTTATCAGACTGGCGTTTGGTTTGTTCGATGAATATGTATTCTCAGAATGTTTGCGTGGTATAGAATACATAAAAGCAGTTCGTTGTTCTCTCTTTGCAGGATACTTAGGTTTGATAAACGGTTTGCTAAAAAAGATGAGAGCGCCAGGAAAGGTTTTACGGAGCCTTATTTTAGCCCTAGGTCACTGCTAATGAAGACACTAGTATAGGGTGTTATTCCGCGTATAACAGTGTAACTTATGCATTCAATGATATCATTCAAACCAGTCTGAGAGTAGCATTATTAAACCACGTCTGATTGTGAACCTGATTGCAGTTTAGACCTAAGGCTTAATCTATCAAGTTACTAAGAGTTGGCCCTAAGTAATTCTCATGCTTTTTTCTAACCATTCACTGGTCTCCATAAAAAAAGGTATGCTTTTTCATTGATTTACCTGGGATAACACAGCGTTCACTGTCTCCTTCAATAATGATTGCGAGAATGCACCATTTCGATAGTTTCCGTCCTACCAGTATTGTTACAGCCGCACAATTGTCACCTGACTTAGTTCGATGGCCTAAGCTCCACCACATCTGTAGATCAGTGGAAGAGCGTCCAAAATAGTCATTGGAAGGTTGAATGTTCGACTGCTGCAAGGGAGAACTTAGGGCCCGATTGTTCGAAAGCCGATCAAGTTAATCCAGAATCAGCATTAACGTTCGTTTCATGTTTTCAACTTTAGGGTGAAAGTTTCTTTTGCTTATTTTTTTTTTCAAGATTGACTTCTTCTAATGTAAATTATTTCCGAATATCAGCGTTGAACAGCATTTGGGAGTAGAGAAATAAACTCATTGCTTAATTTATAACCTGGGATTAGCGTTAATCGGCTTTTGAACAACCGGGCCCAGCTGCAGATGCTTTTCCCAACAAACCCTCGGACACTACTGAAAAGATTTACACAAGTCTTCACTTGATGTTATTT
>OX421445.1:9044287-9074287 GCA_949126865.1 Montipora capitata | reverse complement strand
ATTTTCAATTTTGCTAAAAGAACTCAGCTGGCAATCTCGTTCCCAGGACCTCTCCTAATAATAATAATGATAAATATAGTCTTATTAGATGTTTTGGTGTGTAGTATCGCTGAGTATTTTTACGAGTTGTCCTGTATTTTGAGGAGCTCGCTAGGGCGAGTCAAAATACAAACAACGAATAGAAATACTCAGCGATACTCAGTACACACCAAAACATCTAATAAGGTATTCATTATCCCACTTTTTTTTTTTTTTGCACTAAACTTTTTAGCAAATGAATTGCGAACAACCGAGAATGTGTGACAGATTTGTGCGCGCGGAGCAACTAGTAAAAGCGGTCTGCTGCTGTACAATAACCAAGTGTACTAATAACTAACTGTACAATATCGATATCGTGGAATATTTGTACTCGTTTCGTGCGTTTTTTGTACAGTAACTAAAGCAGTTGGATAATAATAACATTTATTTACATTACCGAAATTACCGTTTTCAAATGCGCTTTTGACAAATAGTATTAAAAGTGCTACACTTAACAAGAAGTCTATGAAAATAAATAGTAATCGTAACTTACTTTAAATATGAATACTAAACAATCAAGCACAAATTATATACAAAGGCTTGAGAATTTAACATCCTTACTGCTGACTAGTCGCGAGACGCCTTCTTTAAGAAATAGGTCTTGAGTTTTCTTCCCTAAGTTCTAATGGTAATCTCTTCCACGGTCGTGGAGGCTCGATCTCCATGGCCAAGAGTTGCCAGTGTATTCTTACTGTCAGAGGTTTAAGCATACGCTTATTGTTAGATCTCAGACTGTAACTTAAAGCAGGCTTTAAAGATAATAGGGTCCTTTAGATAAGACGATGAGGTCCACTAAGAGTACGAGTTTTCCGTACTAAACATGCGCATAAGGTTTATAAGACAACATTTAATCGAAGTGCGCTTGCTCAGAACGGAAAACTCGTACTCCTTGTCCTCCGATCTAAAGATCCCTATTAATTCACGTATGTATTCTGGGACGGCCCCATGACTGGCTTTGTTTACAATTAATATTATTTTAAAGTCGATTCTACGTCTAATTTTCAGTCAGTGGAGTTTAGTTAAAGGGGTCATGACGTGGCAATATCTAGGTGCCTAAAGAATTAGTCTGGCAGCTGTGCTTTGCACGCGTTGCACCCTAGAGATAAGATAATTCGGTAACCCATACAGTAGCGAATTACAATAGTCCAGGCGACTGGTCACAAATGCATGTATTAGAGTCTCCGTAATTTCTTGGTTTAAAAGCTTTCTAACACAATTTAAGTTGTGAAGATAAAAAAAACTAGCTTCACATATTTTAGTAACATGCGTGCTCATGGTAAAGTTACTGTCGAACCATGCACCTAAATTTCTTACAGGCGCACTACTAGAAGAAAACACCGAGTCTCCAGGGCCGTAGCCAGTATAATGCAAACCAAGGCGCTTGCCTCAGTCATTGTTTCGTGATTTTTAAAAATAAAGCGTAATTCCGGTGTTGTCTTTAAAAGGTGCTCATCATAAAGACCTAAAATGCCTCCGAAGACAATTTAACCATGGGCATTGCCTCAGTCATATCATTTTTTTCTGGCTACGGCCCTGGTCTCAAATAACTAGATTATCAATCTTCACCAAACCGGGGGATTTGATTCGGGAATGAGAGAGGAAGGTGGACCATGTCTCATGTTTTCCCATACCAGTACTCCTACGAAAGGCGGCCTTGTCATTTAGCTACTAACACTTGCGACCATGACAATTTGGTTTCGTTAACATATGTTATTGCTTGATGACCATTTGCAAGAGAAAATGAGGGGACAGAGAGGGAGGCTCGGGGCGTTGGCCAGGATATGTTATGTCCACGAAAGTTATTTTTAGACGAGCGGAAGTCTTTGTTCTAGCGGACGTCTGTCTTCCGAGACGTCCGCATGCAGTCTTGTCTCGCTCTCAGGTTCTTAGTGAAAAGAGAAAATGACGGCGCACGTGGCAGGCTGATGAATATTTATTTTCTTTCAAACATCGGACCGAGGTTGGCCTGTATGCGGACGTCTCGGAAGACTTCCGCTCGTCTAAAAATAACTTTTGTGGACATGACATATCCCAAGGGCTGGACCGGGAGCCTCCCTCTCTGTCCGCTCATTTTCTCTTGCCATTTGCCAATGCGCTTTCTTGCTACTCGCTCAATTTGACACATTCATCGTTAATAAAAGAAGGTAATGTTTTTTTTAAATAAAAACGCACCAAGAACAAAAATTCCGATTACATTGATGCCATAGGTATTTTTTTAAACCTTCTAGCTTTTTTTTTTTCCCCAGGTGACTGTTTTCTGGGAAAAAACGCTGCGTGAAGATGCAAGGGACCGCTTGGTAAATAACATTGCAGGTCACCTTAAGGATGCCAAAGAGTTTCTCCAGAAGCGAGCTGTAAGTATTCAAATCATTTTTACTTTCAAAAACACTGGGTCGAGCCAGAAATCCATAACCCACAAGTCTCGATCTGAGATGATGAAATGCGGCCTATCAGCTTTCGGTATAATCTATTTTTAGGAATGCTTAAGGTGATTTCCTTGAAAATGACGTACTTTAAGTCTATCCAGATTTCTGTCAAACTTGGCAAAATTGATATTCATGACAAGGACATTAAAAAAAAAGCATTAAAAAGATGGGATCACTGTGTTCGTCTTCGCGATGCATGCCCTTTATTTTAAGCTTTCGAAACTTGATCAAACGGAAAAATTGTAGTTATATAGCAAAAGCTACTGAATATTACTGAAAAATTCAGGGTACTTGTTTGTCCGCGATAAAATCTTCAGTAAAATGATTTCAAATTGCTCGATCTTGCAAGTTGGACCGGTACATCACCTCACAATCAGTGTCTGCCTTCAAATGCAGTTTTCTTTTCACGTCATTTATATATAAATACTACAATTTCTTCCATCCAGCTTTTTTTCTCCTTAAAATATGTTCTCGGTGTACCTATTTCGAGAACATAAAACCATTAAAAAGAGGGGGTCACCGTGCTCGTTCAGAAGAAAATAGCCATTCCTTGACAGATTAAGCTTGGCGTAAGTGAAAATCCGCCATTTTATCAATGTGCGCGAGCAAATGCGCGTGCCAATGGCGCAAGAAAGTATGCGCAGTTTGGTTGCGCAATCCAATACCTGGGAATCACCTTAAGCACGAGCAATCCCTCGCGCGGCTACTTAGTTGCAGGCCAATCAAGGATGTTGTGGTCTTCAGGCCCAATCTAATTGGTCAAAATATGGCGGGACCCGTATTCTAAATTAAGATAATACCGTGAACTAATTCGCAAGGCCAAATAAGCGAAATCGACGCTTCTGGGTTATGGGCATATGGTCGAGGTCATTTTTGGTGCTTAATTAAGTGAGAAAATTCAGGCAAAAACAATTTTTTACAACATGATTTGCTTAAGTATTACACGGTTTTGGCAAAATTCTTAGTTGCGCCTGTTACTAACTTGTAGACTGTGAACTTCAAATTCCAATTCTCTTCTTCTTGCCAATCACTGTAGCTGAAGGGGTTCAAAGATCACATCCGCAGCGGTTTGATTGACTGATTTGGTATAAATTTGCCGTTAGGAACCGTCAACACGATTGACTGCATTGAAAAGCAAAACTGTTGATTAAAGGCGAGGCGCAGTACGTAATAACACTTTCAAGAAAATCATATGTCGAAATGTGTCAATCCGGCAATAATAAAGCAAAACCACTATTGAAGTCAGTTTAGAAAAGTCTGCAATTAAGGGAGGCCCATAAACTCAAGGCCGGAACAAGATGGATGCGACTCTTGGTGGCAAAAAGGTGTCATATGGTGATGCAGACGTTTTATTACGTAAAGCTTTTATGTCGTTAAGACTGGTAAACCTGTGCAGCGAGGAAATATCAGCGTTTTCTCTTATACCCCAAGATGATAATTTTAATATCCTCTCAATCGATTGCCTCAAGTTTACCTCCAACTTTGTTCTTGTTTACAACGCTTCATGGGAAAGCGACAGTTTTGCTCATATTTGTTAGTTTTTCTTTTTACTACAAAAGTCAAAACAGCTCTAGTCGAAGTCTTGGCACTGTTAGCATCAGTTTTCCAGGCATTAACGTGTTTGACTTGTTCATTCAAATTCCGGCGATGTGTCGGAAAAGTGTCAAAAATAATCATACTGGTAGTGTCGAAACGTCGCGACTATCGCTAATTTGATTTTTACTGTAACTGGACATTGATCTTTTAAACGAGATATAAATTACTAATTATTGTTTCAATTATTTTCGTTTCAGGTGGATAACTTTACCAAAGTGCATGTTGACTTTGGTAACAAATTAAAAAAGGCATTGGCCAGTTATAACAGTGATAGTGCTATCAAACCTCAAGTGCCAGCCTAGCTGCTCAGAAAACCACCCCTGTAAGCTCAATTGAGAAATATTGTGTGAGCTAAAACAATGTAAATTGACGAGTGACGTATGTTTTGCTAATGATGGATTACGTCGTGGCATACTGTTTTTTGATTCAAATGAGACAAAAGTGCATGTAATGTGGGATAAAGTTAATAAATCTAAACGCAGTTGTACGTAGTTTGTCATTTGGTACCCTTGTAAAATCAAAAGACCAGCGTGGCCAGAGCATACTTTCTAATGTTACCCACCCCACTTCACCCCTTCACAATTGCGGCACGCGTTCCAACCTCGTTTCCAGGGTCCTTTCTCTTCCCCCCTCCCCCCCTCCTCCTCCCTCGAACCGGAAGGTAGAGGACTCTGAGAATGAGGTTGCACACGGTTCGATTCCCAGACTCAACGTCATATGCGATGGGCTCCTGAGCGCCCTGGGGACGAGGTTATTAATTTGTTTCATCATCTTTATTCCCTTCGGAGAGGTTTTCTTTGGGTTGACCAGTTTCCCTTTCCATCAAAAACTAACGTTTGGCTCGAATCAGATCTCGTTTGATTTGGTCTTCCCAGTTGTTAGCGTTCGTGTGTTCAACTAGGTACAAACAAAGTAATTACTATGAAGTCATAGAGGGGACTTCGTGGCTCTTCGAGTAGCAGACATGTGAACAACAGAAACAAAACGACCAATAGGCATTTACCAGGCCAACAAACAATGTTCACTGTATTTTTTCTGGTACCAAGGGAGTACCAGACACACAGACGCCAAATGCTTCTTTAATACCAAGGGTTTTATTTGTTTTTGCTTTTGACTGGTATCATGCATTGTAGCGTATATGTTGTGGTTTAATTTTGTTTTTGGTTTGAAAGGTTCTTTTTTTTTTCAAACCCGTTAAAAAATTTTTAACTGGTTTTATTTTTTTAGAACACTGCCCATTTTAACATATTTGGACATCTTTCTGAAATTAATTTTATGGAGTATGTATAAAATAAACTAGAGAAATCATTTTATTGTTATGATGGATTGTTGTCTCTGATGCTATCAAATAAAATAATAGTTATTTATTGCATGAGAAGAATAATTTTTAGTGTTTGAGGTTAAATGCTCAGCTTAATGATTAGGGTTAAGCTCTCAATTAGGTTTACGGACTTATTTAAAACGGTTAGCATTTCAGGAGGTATATGACAACTGCAGACTTCCCACAAATATTGCTGATAAACAATATTTAAGTCTATAAAGCACCCATTTCAAATAGTGCTGAGTAGCAGTATTTAAGTCTAAGAACCCATTATAATACGGTTGGCTTTTACTGCGAGTTAGGGTTAGTCTGGAGTCCACAAGTGTCAGACACTGCATTCCAGGTAAAGGATTGGCACGCATTGTAGTGATTGGAGCCCGTAATCACTTATTTGCAGTGTTTAGTCTGAAACAACCATTGTCTTGGTTTTTGGGTTAAGAATATTGGTTCGTGGTTGGTGAAAGTAGAGCATTCTTTCACATGTAGGATAAAGGGGATTAGTTTGTAAAGAAGCTGTGGTGCAGGGTCAGCAGGGAAGTGAAATAAAGAAAAGGGTTTATCAACTGAGTTTATATGGTAAATTGACCTCTGTAAAGAAATTTGAAAGCTGACGTTTCGACTTAGCCCTTCGTCAGAGCTAAGCCTTTTTCTGTCTTTCACAAGTAGGACTACTTTTCAAAATGGAAAAACAGTGATATTCTTTAATCATTCCTTTGGCAATATAACTTGTGTAATACAAGATTCATAAACATTTGTCTCAGATTTTCAAACAGAGGAATGTTGGAGCTGCCATTGCCATTGTCTTTACGTGGCATTTCAATTCTTCTCTTTCTCTATAGAAATCTATTTCATTTACGCAATTGCGTTGGCGTGACTTTGCCATATGTGGCTCTGGTATCGTATTGCATATTTGTGTATAAATCAAACTTTTGACTTAGAGTGGCCTGGGGTGAATAATAAAATATTCATTTATAAATTATTCTGAGAAATTTGCATCAATTGCTTGCGTGGTCAAGTGGATTGAGGAGTAGGCAGCAGATCCCGGGGTAAGGAGTTCAACATCAAGTTCTGTTAAGTATACAGGAGGTATAGGAGGGGATAGAGGTGTAAAGGACGGTTGGGGTAGGATAGAGGTACTGGAGATGATAAGGGAGGGGTAGGTGGGTAGAAGGGAGGAAAAGATATATAGTTCTTTTTTTAGACCCTCTAAAAAACCAAGCCCCTGTTTTTTTTAACTACACCCCCCAAAAAAATTAGACAGTTGTTTTATAAAAGAAAACCAGTTAAAAAAATGTAAACTGGTTTGAAAAAAATGAAGAACCGGTTTAAGAAAAATTTAAACCAAAACAAAATTAAACCACAACATATACACAGGAGAAAAACAAAACAAGTAATATCGAGGTAGACACAGACTAACACCAGTGGGGAGTTTTGTCCGTTTGCCTTTACAAAGGACAGGAACTTCCCAGGGTTCATTGACCATGACCAGAGACAAACATACGCTACTGTTCTTATTCGCCCGTCGGTCATATTGGCCATAGACGATAGATTTCCTACCACGAGCCTCAATTTGAAATGTTTGGGAACGAGTTTCAGTGCGCAAAAACAAAACTTTTCAATCCCTCGGGACTATACATGGCTGCCGTGTGATTAAGGCCTATTCATAGTCAAACCGAACAAAATCAAACGAAATAAACAAGCCTTGATTAGAGTAGTTTGGTGCGGGGCTGACTCAAAGCCAATCACTTGGGGTAGTAGGTTGGTTTACAACAACAGCTAAATCATAGGATAGTAGGTATACGTGTCCCTGTCTTTGCTAATAGTGTGCGCGTGTTTATGTCCACTGACATTGTTTATGATCGAGGAGAGCAGGGTTTGAACTTAGTGAGAACAACCACCATCGTCCAATGTGTCCCGGATTCTATTCCCGATTTCCTCAGAGTCATGACAAGCTTAATTAAACCTTATTTGATAAAGCTATGATGAATACTCAATTTATAAGTGTTGTCATATAGAGGAGGCTAACGGCTTATCATTCTTCATACTTTGTCTTAGTAGGTGAAGTAGATGTATTTGTCACAACTCCCCGCTGGGCATTTCAGGCCTAATTTACAACTTTGGCCAAAGTGCTTGTTACGCAGTTTACAATCCATAAGGGAAATGAAAGATGCCCCCATACAGAACACCAGACCAGAGCAGGGACCCGTTTCTCAAAAGTCCCGAAAAGCCATTAGTGAAACTGCCAACCGCTTGTTTTGGAAAGCCGATCTTTTAACATGTTTTCAAGCTAACAAAAAGAAACAAGTCTGTGAAGTTTGACGACTTAAATCCTCTCCGTTCTTGAGATACAGAAGAAATTAAGACACCCGAAAATGGCCCGTAAAGTTTCGGGACTTTCGAGAAACGAGCCCCAGGACACCAAGAACGCCGTGCCCTGCTCGTTTCTAATAGTGTGTGGAATCTTTAACGTCCTACAGAGTTTGTGCATGAGTTCATGACCAAGGGTTGTGAGACGGGGCGGCCTACTGTTTATAGCCTACTGTTTATAGTCCTTATCCGAGAAGACCTGAAAGTGTAACCATTTGCAGATGTAATTACAAATGGAGCACTTTCTCCTCAGTCATTTAAAACCCTGAGTGTTGGTCCGACCGGAGTTGAACTCACGACCCCACACTAGGCCCTTTCAAATTTTGCTTTTTTTACTGGGTTACCATATGACAATCCAGTCAGAATCTGAGTGGAATTTCTCCGTTTTAGTATTTTTTTTTTCCGTGTCGGGAAAAGTCCTTCCTGTCCCTTCCCTGCTAAGTAGACTAGGTGTCTTTGTGCGGAGAGTCCCCTGCGGGTATTTTTGGTAAGATTCAGGGGGTAGTAGAAATGCGTAGATTTTATCCGGTGGACACAGTGGAATATTTAATTAACCTGCAATGGTGTCGAAGTCATTGTAACGCGAATGGCGTTCAAGAATGGAACGTCAATTGGATAAACAACGATTAGTGAACCCTTTCACTCAACCACTAGACTACCGCATCGCTAACTGCCAGAACCATATGTTTTTAAATATATATATATATATATATATATATATATATATATATATATATATATTTTTTTTTTTTTTTCTCTTCCGAATGCCGCTGTAAACGTGTAGTATCACCGGCTAAGAAACAAGTTTAAACAGGAGAAAATGTCGGTTACCAAACCTCAAGTGAAAGCTAACCATTTTAAAATCAAGTACTAGACTTAACCACTATTATGAATAATCGGTGCAATAGTCAGCCAATTGAGCTTTAGTTGTTAAGTGAATAAAAACAGTTCCTTCACAATGGGTACTCCGGGTTTAGATCCCGTCCAAGGATACAACGTTTACATTTTTATTGTTTTCAACTGCTACCACAAGTCCTGGGACCGGGTAATCTAAATTGACACTGAGTCACTCCAGGGAAAATTAGGAATTGCCGATAATCGTCATTTCAGAGGTGGAGGATATGTTGCGTCACGAAGTGACTTGCAGGTCATTTAAGGGTTCGCGAAGCAGAAAATAGGCCAGGCCGCCCGGCTCCTGTACAAATTGGAGTCCACTGCTGGTAAATATAAGCGGAGAGGGCACTGTGCTAACACGAAAACTGCCATACATGACCGAGTTAAAACAGTTCCCTTGCAAAAACTTTATTATTAGAGAGGGAAAGCTGTTTTGTAGTGCTTGCAGAGAAATCCTTTCCACTAAGAAAAGTGTTCTGAACACCCATATTTCTTCCAAGAAACGCTAGAATGGGGACGAAAGCTTGAAACAGTCGAAATTGAAAGAACAGACGATAATTGTGACATTTAAGGGGGAGGAATATTACTACTATGGATAGCACTTTGCCCTTCCTTGCGCTTGGAAGAACCTACGTACCGACTTGAAGTGGTCAGTGAGTTTTTGTAGACCGGTATCCCAATCGGCAAAATAGACATGCTCTGGTCTTTTCTAGAGACGAATAGCACATTTAGGGCAGGATGTCTACCAGTGCCTGACTGTGGAGTACGGAATCAGAGTGCAGCCATGAGAGACAGTGCAAGTGTCAACCAAGCAGCGTTGGATGGGATAGCATTTATATTCCCTTAAGGCGCGTTTACACGTACAACGCAAGCATAAGCATAAGTGCAAGCATAAGGTTGTTTTTTACACGTGCTGTAAGCATAAGCACAAGGTGACATACGCAGGCACAGTAAACAAATATTTTGGCACCAAACGTTTAAGTCCAAAATGGCAGACGCCAAGGAGATGCTCAGCGACGAGGAGATGTTGTTGCTTGTTCTTCCATTGCGAAGAAAGAGAAAGCGAAGGGAAGGGGCAATAGAAGATAAGCCAAAAAGGGTTTGGGTTAGGGAAATATTTCGTAGGCGGAAAAAGCAAGGCGAGTTTCATAACCAGGTGAGGAAGCGCAGGCTGGGGGATCGGGATTTTTATTTCGGGTAAGAAAATAGAAATCTAGTTTAAAACACTTTACAAAGTAAGCCTGTAAATTTTTGTGCTTATGCTTGTCCTGGTTTACACAGGTCACCCAACGACACAAGCATAAGCACAAGCACAAGAAAAAGGAACAATTCTCCTTTTCTTGTGCTTGCGCTTACGCTTGCGTCGCTCCGGTTTACACGCTGGTTTCTTGTGCTTATGCTCGGTTTACACGCTGGTTTCTTGTGCGTATGCTTGTGTCTACGTGTAAACCAGGCTTAAGGGGCTCAATGTCGTTTGTTTCTCTTATACCCTTGATAATATAGGGAATCGTCTAGTCATCCCGGCACTCCTAGAGTTTGGCAGCCTATGGATTCGACTTTTTCGTCTGAGCTACGAGGCCAAGCTGTTATGGAAGAATCTAATTGGCCAAGCACCAAGGTCATACAGTGAGACTCACCAGTGGTCGAAGTGAGAAGTATAATCAGCCCTTGTTAGTGCAATTTGGACCGGTGTCATCTGAAAGGTTGTTGGAAGAGGCAAAAGCTGCAAACGTTGCCCAAAAGTTATTGCCGTAACTTCAAGTTATACTTTGTGATCCACAACGACTAATTTCTTGGAGGGGAATGATCGTCTGGTGTTTTCTTGTTATGAAAAACTGAGCGCCTTTGTCCGAGTTTGTCAAGCTCCCCACTTACCTAATGTCCATATAATTGCAACTGCAGTTGCATGCCCAGGAAGACCCAGGTCAAAATGCTGCAACACTCGAACGGAGGGTTAAAGCTTGTGTTGAGCCAGCAATTGAATCATGGTTTCTGAGAAAGTTCATTCTAGATCTTTATGATACACTGTTGGCTTTCAAGGCTGCCAGATTTCTGCGCCCCGTCAGGGTGCAGTGGCAGAGGCCAACACAAGGAACAGTAGACCTAGACTCCCTGAGAGGATTCTCTTTCCTTGACAGCGATGTTATTATCAATGGTCTCGAAGTGGAGCTTCCTGTCCACATGGCTGCCGCTGAAGACGTTGTTATCTCAACTGAAGAGAGAAAAAAGTCGATTGGTGGTATGCGGATCACAAGGAGTAGCTCAGCAGTGAAGCAAGTTCTCTCGATGCAACCATCCTCCGCTGCAACAGAGAGAGTATTCTCGATGCTCAAGTCATCGTTCACGAACGAGCAACAGGAAGGTGCCATAGTTGACTACTTGCAAGGAAGTGTAATGTCGCAGTACGACAAGCGATGAACGCTTTGAACATGTCATTAAACGCATAGAGTATTCTTCAAAGGACAAGTTAACAAAGAGCTAACGTTGTGTTGTATAATACCCGACAAATTTGAGAAACATAAGCAAGTGGGGACGGGTATCATGTAATTAAGCGGTAGTGACAATTAAAAGAACATATAGAGAAGTGCTTCACAATCATTTAAACCTATTCGTTGTGTAAAATATCGCATCGTCGTAAAGAAAAGAGGTTCTCGAGGTTTGTTTGAGACACTTCGTCCAATCAGAACGACGTTTGTGAGAAAATACCTTAACAGCACCGAAGTGCAGACCAGATAGAGTGACGCTCGTAAACTCGAAGAACAAATATGGCAGACCAACCGCAGCAATATTCAAAGAGCAAGAAAATAAGAAAAAGAAAATGCACCGACAACGGGTACCAGACGTTGACATAGGATTGTTATATCCCTTTTTTTTTTCAGAACTAATGGTGCCATGGGGCGGTAAGTAACGAAATGTCTCTGAAACACCTGCAAAAAAGCTAACAAGAAAGTATGACGAGAATGATGCATGGGTAATTACTTCATTCAACCAAGCTTATCCTTCGAGATTGTTATATCTGTACCAGGAGCCATATATGGCTCCTGATCTGTACATTAAAGTAATAGATGACTGTACTGTTGCAGTCCTTTATTAAGTGATAGATGACATTTAAGTGATAGGTTGACTTGATTTCCGTTATTTGTTAATTTCACTTTACAGTGTCCGCAATTAGTGCTCCAGCGCTGGAAGGACTAGACACTTAAATTTTGGACAACAGTCTTTCCTTTAATCTGCATTTTGACTATATAAGAAAGTTTCTAAAACACTAGGGATGTTCTCAAGAATTAGATCATCATTAACAACTGAAGCATCGAACCGATTGTATAAATCGATGATACTACCAAATTTGGAATAATGTTGTGCTGTATTTCATGGCTGTGGTAAGGCGGGGAATTGAAGAAGAGTTGGAACGCCTGCAGAGACGTGCTGCTAGGATAGTGCTAAAGATGGTGCATTTGTCCACTCAATATGTGGCTTCCGGTCTGGGTTGGGACCCTCTTAAGATGAAGAGAGAAACATATCGTAAAACTTGTCAAGAATTGTCGTGATGGACAAGCTCTTAGTTATTTCTCAGATTATTTTTGACTAAGGATAGGTTATCTATTAATAAAGTCAATCTCGAGTTGACTAAGAGGGCCTTTTTTATAAGGGAGCTACCCTATTTAATGGTTGTATGTAGTTTTGTTAATAAAATGGGCTACTTTTATTGATTATAATTGTGTAATGTATTCCAATTACGTATGTAATTAATGTTTTTTTTAATATTATTATTCATTTATTTTTACACAGGACCCATATTGATAGCAGTTTTTATAACTGAATTGGTCATCCTGTTTAAACATTTTATTATTATTATCATCATGATTATTATTATTATTATTATTATTATTATTATTATTATTATTATTATTATTATGGCAGTTTAAAACTACTGAATGCCAGGCCCTAGTCACAAATACTGGGCGTATAAACGTAGCCAGTATTATGTCCAAATTTACTAGTTTGCATAAGATAGGAATAAAATTGCATAAAATTAATAGAATACATATCTATCCAAATATTTTCTGCGGAATTCTAATTGTGTGTTGTCTCAAATAGCGCCCCAAAGGTTTCCAAGTGTCTAGCACATGACTTTGAATGTTTTAGCGATGTGAAGGGTGTGGCTCAGGACGGCTTTCTGCATTCGTCTGAGTACCTCTCGGTACCTATCTGAGCCCACTAACGTCTTGACTTCATCCTTCAGACTCCTTGAGTAACCACCAAAAGCATCAATAACGATGTTGAACTGTCGAATCTTGTACCCTGGGTGCTGTCTCTTGAGCTCTAGTCGCAAAGGCGCATACTTTAAGGTCTTCTCCTCATCTTTCTGCTTTCTGTTATCCATCCAGGGACAGCTCATCTCCATAAGCATCACCTCCTTGTTTTCCCTGTCTACGAACCTCGCGTCCACTCTGTTGGCTCTTACTTGCAGGTGCTCCGCGAAAACAGGCACATCCCAATACGCCGTCACCTTGTCGTCTTGATACACCGGTTTGGGCTGGACTGGTGAATACCACGGTGGGGTGGCGTCCGCCAGCTGATATCCCTTAAGCATCTCAAAGAATAGAATTTTGAGTGCTGCGTTATGCCTAGCAAGGTACAAGGTTTGCACCAGTGCACTGCAGCCTGATACCACGTGTGCGACACTCTCTTGTGCTTTTCGACATAGCCTGCATTTCTCATCACCACCCGTGTGTGTCTTGGTCTTCCTCGAGGCGTATAGCTTAGTTGGCAGAAGTTGCTGATATAACTCTTGTAGCCCCACCACTGTCTTGATTGGAGCTGTTTTCCAGTCTGACAGCCAAGCAAAACATTCCTCGTCCACATCTTCATCTCTCCATCTTTCCGCTATTAATTTCCCTTGCCATCCCTCACTTTCAATCTCTGCACAGCCTCTGCTCTGGTTTACTTTCTTAATCCACCCACTGAACTTCTTTCTGTCAATTACGTTCCCAGTTTCCGTAACCCCCACTGGCTGTGGGTACTGCAATTCTAATCGTAATCCTAGCTGTTTTGCGTAACTTTCTGCATCCTTTATCAGGGATCTGCTCCCGGTACGAGCCGCCTTCTCCTCGAACTGTCTCACCAGGTGCATAGTTGGATCATTGTTGGAATACAAGCTCATAGCTGCCTTTATCTTGATGGTCTTGTACTCCCTTTCGATGGACTTAAGGCCCCGCCCTCCTAACTTCCTAGGTAGGTACAGTAGATCTGTGGAGCTCAAAGGATGTTTAGCTCCGTTAACAACCATGACCTTACGAGTCACTCTGTCTAACCTCTGCAAATCCGCAATAGTCCACACCTGGGTCCACATGAAGTATGTTAAAGCCGGAAGTGCGAACTGGTTGGTCGCCAGCACTTTGTTGTAGTCCGATAACGGACTCGACCATATCACTGATAGTCTATCCATGTACACCTTCTCTGCATTCTGTAGAACCCGGTTGTCTTCATGATTAACACTCTCTAGTATTCCCAGGAATTTATATTGTGATCCTTCCTTCAGACTTTCGATCACATCTTCTTCCCTGATAATCAACCCGTCCGACGTCTCGAGCTTGCCCCGCTTCACGTGAGCCACTGCGCACTTTCGCTCGTTCCACGCTAGCCCGATATCTTCCATCGCCATTCTCGCATCTCTCATCACAACTTGAAGCTTGCCTTGTGAAGCTGCGTATATCTTTAGATCGTCGATATACAAGAGATCCGTGACCTTTTGGCTAATAGGTCTCGAGAGTCGATAGCCTTCAGAAGCTCGCAACTTCCACGCTAGAGGATTTATACTCATCGTGAACAGCCTCGGACACAGGGCATCGCCCTGGGGAAGACCTTTACTGAACCTTATTCGCTCAGATGTCTCCATCCCTTTCACAGTTCTCACGGCAATCTTTGTGTTCCACTTGGCGCTTAACCTCGTAACCACATCGCCTATCCACCTGGGAAAACGATGCAGAGAAAACATTTCTTCTAACCAACGGTGGTCCACGGAGTCATACGCTTTCTTTACATCTATCCACGCCATGCTCAGATTGCGGTGTCCCCTTTGACTGTCCTGACAGACCATACGGTCTATGAGTAAATTATCAATTGTTCCACTACAATTCTCCTTGGCACCGCGCTGCTCTCCTTGCATCAGCCCGTTCTCATTTAAATGTTTATCTATCGGTTTCAAGAGACAGGACGTGAACCACTTATATATGGTGTTAAGACAAGTGATTGGCCTTTGGTTTTCACTTGAAAATTCGCCCGTTTTTGGAATCAGCGAGGTCTTCCCCTCTGTAAACCAAAGCGGCACCTCCTGATCGCTACACTCTATCGCCTGAAAAGACTTAGCAACACCCTCATGCACACAGTTCACTTTTTTCCACCAAAAGTTAACAATTCGGTCTGGGCCTGGCGCGCTCCAATTCCGTTTCTTCGTTATCACATTGTTCGCCTGCTCTGTACTCAGCTTAGCTTTAGAAAGCTTTCCACGTATAGCTTGTGCCTTCGCCTGAAAGTGCTCTCTTGCCTTTGAACTCCAATTTGGTCTTCTCATCTGATCTCTTCCTCCCTGCTGTTTTTTCCATCCTTTGCTCATATAGAATGCAATGATCACTGAGTACACGATGCAATTCACAAGCCATAGGAATCCAAAAGGATTCTCCACTGGGTTCGGGACGGATCTCTGTTTTATAATTTCCCTTACAGCTGCGTTTACATTCGCTATATCCTTATTGTTCGGCCTCTGCTTTGTTCTCGTATCGTAGCAGCGCTCTTCAAATTCTCCCGAGACCTGTGTCACCGACGCGAGAATCGGAAGTGCTAATTGAGTTAATTCAGTCGTTTCAGCGTTTTCCCCGGGGACATGTGAGCTGGACGTATGCAAATCTGCTTCTGTGTCTTGATTTAATCGTTCAACATTCATTTCGGCTCTAAAATCACAAATTAAATCTCCCTGTACTTGTTCACTGGCCCTGCCACCTAAACTGGTCAAAATTTCGTCTCTAACATTCCCCAATGTTCTCTCCACGTGAGCCGCTTTATCCCTCAGGTTCTGACAAGATAGATTTAAACCTGCATAACCTTTTCCATTCCATAATTCTTGCATAACTTTCATGTACCCTTTCTTCCGTCCGTCTGTGTTTCTAGGTGGGTCGTCAGAAGCTACCAACATTTGAGCCTCTTTCTTACATTTTAACAAGTCTCTGTTCATTTCGTTCGTCCATTTCAGTCTGCCCGTCGATCGTCCCGTCCTGTCTCGCACCGTGTCGCCCACTTCTACGCCATCCGCCATCTTCTCAAACCGCAACCAATTCACTACAACTGTAAAACTTGTAAATCCGCTTCAGGACACCTTCTTGTTTCGTAACAAAACAATTTAACAGTACTCCGAGTACTTTAGGGTATATTCCGGCGCCTTAGCTTGGTCAACTTTCGGTTGGGAACACGCTAAGATCGATTATGCGAGAGCTTAAAACTCACACGTCCTTCCTACTCGCCGCCATATTATCATTCCATTATTATTATTATTATTATTATTATCATTCCATTATTATTATTATTATTATTATTATTATTATTATTATTATTATTATTATTATTATTATTAAATAAAGTTCCTTTCCTTTGCTTTTCTAGGACAACTGTTTTTGAGCGCGATAAGTCAATTTCAAAAGATTTTAGTTCATTGAATTGGAACCTGCGGTGGGAAATAGTAGGGGGAAGTTTTATTTTTCCATTAAATTATTATTACTTTTTTTTTTGGACTGTTATCGTTTTGATTCGTTTAAAACTTGTCTTTTTTAATACTAGTAAGTAGAATTTTTATGCCATTTGATATTTAAATTGACCATGGATATCTCTGAGATTTCTTAATGAACTTCGGATTGTCTTCTCTTACGAAGTATTCTGTCGAACGGAAATGACTCTGTCTTCAGCCTTCTAATTTGAGTTCAGCTTCCAATATTAAGAAAAACAAGATTCTATTTTGAATGGTTCCTTGTTTAATTTTAAAAGGAATAATTGCTCTAATATCACAGGACATTTTGCAGTCCTTAAGCAAAAGACGTAATTTCCGCACTTGGAAACACCCATTGACAGGAAAGTAAACTATGTAAAGCCAGACGTTAAAAGAGAATGAAATATTATTTGGGGTCAATCAGCGAAACTGAGTGCATTTTCATCCAGAGAGGACTCAAATCAAGCTCAGCTCATTGCATGATAGCCGTTAAAGGCAGTGAATTAAAAAATGACATGCAGTAGAACACAAGCCATCGATACATTTACGTAATAAAAGAACTTTTCGCGAGAATATTTACATTTTATAGAAAATAGTTTTCCCTGGGCCCAACTCAGATACTGCTTTTATGTAAAGCCTTTCTTCCGCAATAGGAGTTCCATCTGTGGAATAAATTGACAAATTGAAATATTGTAACCATGTGAACTGACTTGAAAGACAACATGAAACAAAATAGAAATAGGACAACGTTTATTCCAGCGTAGCAATACGAGACTAATCTCCCAATTAAAGTGCCTGGATCAATCTGACGAGAAATCAAATGCATGCAAGGTACTTGCGGATTACATCAAAATATCAGCAGACTAAAAAGTACGTAAGTTTAGATTTTAGGGGAAGCATGATACCACGACTGATGAAATTACAACATGACGAACGTGTCCGCGCTCTGCAATTTTAACTGCACGTCTTCAAATCACACCATAGAAGAAGACTCGGAGCTTCATCTCGCAGACAAGATCGGATTAATAGTGCGTATCATCCTAACTATTTTTACCTGTCCATTGACCGTTCTGTTCAACATCTTGGTGATCTTGGCCGTGAAAAAAAGACCACGACTTCAAAGCAAACCCAATATCTTGCTGGCCTGTTTAGCAGCTACCGACGCTTCTATTGGCCTCACATTACTACCAGCCTTTATACTGTTCGAAACATTTAAGCTGTTTGGTTATGAGAGCATGGCTCAAACGTTGCGTCTTCATTTCCTCGATCGAGCTACGGTGACAGGTATTGTCAATTCCTTGCTTCATCTGATGCTAGTAACTTTCGAGAGGCTTGTAGCTATCAAGTTTACCATTCATTACCCATTCATAATCACAGAAAAGAACATCAAGATATGTGTCTCCGTCTTTTGGGCCATTGCGATGAGTACATGGGGTCTAAGGTATATAACAAGCTATGTGGGACTGTTTTCATTGACTACTCTGGTGCCATCCTGTGTAATCTTTATTACAATTTCCTACGTGATTTTGTACCGCGAAACACTCCGTCATAAAAAGCGAATTAAAACTCAGCTTATAAATAGGCAAGAAAGGGAAAGGTTTTTGAGGGAAAAGAAAGCTTTCAAAACAACGGCATTGGTTGTTGGCGCTCTTGTTCTCTGTTTTATTCCAGCAATATTACTTATGTTATCAATAGTCTACAGACTTCCTTTGGCGAAATCAGAACACTTTTCGGACTGGGCTCGGACGTTCGCTATGCTAAATTCGCTTCTTAATCCACTCATTTACTTCTGGCGGGAAAAAGAAATGAGGAATCTGGCGTTGACATTTTTTACAAGGAATGCCTCGGTGAATCCTCAGGATTAACTGCAATGAAGAGTAAACGATACAACTTATTAATAAGGTCTCGGTAAAGGAAAATGAGGTGTCCGCGCAAAATATAAAATATCGTCGCGCCGCTATTTTTTTATAGGATCAAACATATCATAATAAAGCTAATAGATCTAATTAATTAAAAAAAGTTTTAGTTTTTCAAAATTTAATATTGCCTTTTAGTTTTGAGGCCTGAAACGCAGAATGACCGAGCCTGCTGCAGAAGCCCCTACCCCTTCACTTTATTGCAAAACAACTGTACTTTGTTGCACTTTAGTCACAGATGAATGCACTCCAATACCGTGTGAGGAATTTTTATATGTTAAGAATTGAAGGAAATATCACGCACCAAAAACGAAACTTTCGTCTCATACTTAATTTGGGCAGAAAAAGTGCAATCAAATCAGTCTCCGAAGACAAACGAGAAATTCCTCACACGGTATTTGGGGTAGTACAATCACCTATTAGAACTGAAAATTTGGAAGCGATATCTTAAAATCCGTCGGGACTGGAGATCCGAGAAGTTGTAATTTTGGCGTCAAAATAAACCCCTAGAAAATCGAGCTTGAAGATTTCGTGCGAAGTTCTCGGTGTGCTGAAAAAGTCCGCTCCCTACTTGAAGACCAATTATGCTGAGCCAATCAGTGTTCAGGTAAGTGCTAAGGGAGCAGATCGCGCGTGAAGGCTGTCAATTGACAGCCAATCCTTTCAAGTGCGATTGACATGATACGTCAATCATTTTTCGCGCGCAGATTATGGCGGGAAACAAAGAAAACCGATTTTAGCGGTTTTAAAATTATACTTCAGAGCCCACCGATGCAATATTTTCAAAAACAAAATTTGAGCCAGACGCCTAAATTTTCCTTTACTGAGACCTTAAAACATCGATTGCTCAGTCTATTACTGAGTCGTCAATCGATCAATGAATCATTTTCTTCTAAGAGTGAAAAAAGCACCTAACAAAGGTTATGTTATATTAACGAGGGGTCGCGTCGAGGAAAGCTCAGATCTTCGGATCTCAAAGTAAGCCATGCCATGCGCTCTAACCCTTCGACCACGTCTTTAAAAGTGTGTCCACATACAAAATCATTCTCAGTATTAAAGCTGTAATTTCAAAGGTAGTGTTGCAGTAATTTTTATCAGAAGATCGTTTTTCCAAACGTTTATGACCGGTTTGTCGGTTTGGAGGTTAATTGTTGAAAAGGAAGAAAAGCAAGAGGAAAATAGGGACAGAGAGAAGGACGATGTAATGAAAATCTTGAGGGAAGAGAAGTGTAGAGATTTAGGGCTCATTAGCAGAAACTAACCAAGAATCAAGACGAAAACCGTTTGTAGCCGTAAGCCAGAGCCTGAAATGTTGAAGAAATAACCGGCTGGTCTCAATGTAAAGGAAATATGGGGGCGGAAGAGAGCAGCGAGAGCCAAAGACAGCTGCAAGAAACGATGAAAAGGAGAAATAAAAGGCACTGGATTTAAAGAAGGAGAGCTTGGTTCAGTAGTCGGAATAGGAGCGGAGAGTCCTTTGATTGTGGCCAGGACTATCAGCATAACTGCAGAGATTGAAGGATCTGCGTATTGTAAATATTTACACAAGATTTAACCCGAGTCAACTTCAGACGTCAGTTTACATTCTGTTAGCAGCACTGAGTTTTGAGTTTATAACGTTGAAAGTAATGAACTTGATAGTTGCGCCAAATTTTTACCTTCTAAACTTAGTTTCAAGGTGTTGCGGGTTTTGGAGTGTGACAGTTTTCAGTATTTTTCTTTTTTCGCGTCGTGGCAGGACCGAGGGAAAATTCACTCGCGTCACACCTGGATACAAGAATACCATTTTTTCAACAATATCAGTCAATCACCGAATCAATCAATCAATCAATCAATCAATAGCTCAATCGGTTCATCAATCATTTTTACCGGACATTTGACGAAGAAAGCAGCAACCAAAGTCTTTGTTGTACTAACGGAAAATGAAAATTGGAAAAAGCTACGAAAAGCAAGAAAAATTCAGCCATTTTCGAATGCTGTAGTCTATGTAATTGATTTGGACGATAAAAGCTATACGAGGTTAAAGTTGAAACAAACTTGGTTTTAGTTTTTGTGAGACTACACTGAAGGCGAGTGAAATTTAATCCCAAGACTGAGTGCTAACACCACTCGTTTCCGAGAGATCAGAACTTTTCGTAATCAACCAAATGTAACGAGCAACCGAGATGGCCTTTTGCAAGGTTTACTTTTTTGCAATTGTCAGGGTTTTATCTGTAATCTCCTATAAGTGACCGTTTAATTAAAAGTATTGCATTGCAGTTAAAGAGGCCCAGAAGAAACCACCTGCGTGTAAAGAAAAGCAAGCTGACAGAGGTCCTTGATACAGATACCGGAGTAAAAGTTCAGCCTCATGTTTGGTGCTCTGAATTTTACACCGCAAGGACGTCCCTCCACAAGCCCGCTCTCGCCATGCACTTCAGCCTCTCATTGGTCTGTTCTTCTAATATTCCTGGATCGTTGTTATCTTGGTATGCACGAGACCACTGGATCGAAAATTGCAGCTAGCTAACCAATTACTTCAGTTCTTTGGTGAATTGCAATAACCGTCGAGAAACCGAGGTCTGCCAGTTTTAAAACGATTCCGGGCTCCAGAATGAAGGAAAAAGACAAAAGACTCGTGGGAGTTCGGTCATTAATTAAACTAGATTCAAGTTTACAAATGGCAGCATAAACGGAATAAAAATAAAAACGAGGAGTGAAAAAAACACTTATTGGTCATTGAAGCCCTGGTGCCAGTTGTTCAAACGATGGATAGCGCTATCCGCCGGATAAATCACTATACAGTGGATAAACAATAGCAAAACCAATTGTGCTTTTTTGCGATTCATTTTTATCCAGTCGTCAATTTTCCCGAAACAGTGGTGTGTATTTTACCTGTGTACCCAATGGTCACTATACTTTAAGTGTCACAGCTATCCCGCCGTCTTGAGGGCTGAAAATTGAAATAGTTAAGGATACTAAGAAGAAGATTCGAAAGAAGACGTAACAGTCACGTTCCGACGAACACTGGCGACGTAGATGACTAAGAAGATGGGGAATTTTTGCACAATAATTTGCTAAAAGAACTTTGCTGGCAATCTCGTTCCCAGGACCTCTCCCTTGGTTTCTGGGCTGCAAGCCAAAGGAGAGGTCGTGAGAACTAAGATACACAGAACCAGGGAATTTGATTCGGGGATGGGAGATGAAGGTCGAGCGTTTCCCATGTTTTCCAACCAGAACCCTTCCTACAAATGGACTTGTCAATAACCACTAACAGTTCTAGTTACCACCATACCTTTAAATATACTTTTTGATGACCAGTTCCCAAAGCGCTTTCTTGCTACTCTTTCAATTTAACACATTCTTCAATATGAAACGAAATTTAAGGTTTTTTTTTTTAATATAAAAACACATTAAGATCAAAAATGCCGATTGCACTGTTTCAATAGGTACTTTCTTTCAACTTTTCTGTTTTACCAAGTGTCTCTTTTCTGGGAAAAAAACCAAAAAACGCTACGTGAAGAAAGAAAGATCTAAAATTCTAATCGCCCTATCTCGGAGTCTGGAGACAGAATTGTTAAGGGCTAAAGCGAGCTAAACGGTAAGTAGCCTTAAAAGCCAAATACGGTAAAACGAGTCAAAAACAGAAAACACGTGAGTCGACATTTGCTTTTGATGTGTTTGCAGGTAGGCTCAATTAAGTAACTTCAGCTAGGTATGTGGTTTTAATTTTGCTAGTGTCAAGAGCACTGTACTTCAAAGTTTTGGAATACAAAAAAAATCCGGGCGACTTTAGTCCTGAGAGGGACTGACATCGACTGACGTTTCGACAACCTGAGCGGAAGTCATCATCGATCAGAGTCAAGTGATTTGTCTAACGTCAGTAGGTGGTATAAACACTCTGGTCGTTGATCTGATTGGTCAACCAAGTCGTGATGTTATTGGTCGTCTGTCAGTTAAGCCGTGACTGAAGACTGTAAACAGTGATTGGTGCGTTGTCAGTCAAGTGTCCGTAGGTGTATTGTTAGTAGAAATTTGTTGGTTTATCTATTGTTTGTCTATTGTTGATATCGTTGATAAGTTGCTTGCACCAATCACTTGTTTTATTTCTTAGAAATTAAAAATTCCAAGTTGCTGAATTTCGAAAAATTTGCCAAAAAGGTTGTTCTTTTTTTTACTTGCTTGTTGTGGTTTAGATATCATTTTGTCCACGCGTAGAGTGCTTCGTTTGAATTTTCTTTCTCTAGTTGTTTTAGCTTTTTAGGGGGTAGCAAGACTCGCCCTCAGCCTTTTATCTTCCGCAATAGGATGAATCGGACCTTCATCTGCACTTCTTTCCAGCTGGAATCTGAATCACTGACAGTGTTGTGCGCGACAGAGCGCAAAAACCGCTAGACATGCGCACTAGAATCACACTTGTATTGCCGCCTTTCCATTTTCAAAATGGCGGACGACAAATCAAAATACAACACGTCATTGTGGATGCTGTTGCGCCGCTGTCCTTTCTCTGAGAAATTTGAATAAAAGATGATCTGAATCTGACATCTTTCGACGATGCCTCAGAGCCGTCAGGGAAGAGATCGGACCAAAACCAATTCACCTAAACCAACAGAGTTTGTGCCCAGGTTCGAAGCTTAATTTGACACTCCTCGTTTAGACAAAGGACAGGCTTTTTGCGTTTCTTAAGGTGGTCGGTTACTCTTTAAGCTCAGAAAAGTGATATGTTGGAGGTAAATTGTTTTCGCGAAGGATATCAAATATGACTTTCGTGGATATGAAATTTTTTAAGAGCTCTTTAAAGGTGAACTTTCGATTTCAAAACCTAAGAGACTTTTTCCAATCGAAGTTTGAAGAGAAGCAGGTTTTTTTACCTCTAGTGTTCGTCTTCACAATTGACTCAACTTGTAACTGGTTTTACACAGAAAAGCCAAGTTCAGTGCTTCATATTTTCATGCCACTCGAAAAAGTTTGTGGGGGTTTTGGGTAGTAAGTTTTCCTGAAATGCATGTAAAATGGATGTTTTTAACTTCTCAGTTTCACTTAATATCTTGTCGACATTGTTCCTTTAATAAGTTTTTCCGCTTAAAGCCGCGGCGACAGAGCGGCTGCCTGTATATTTGAAACAGCTGCAAGCATTGACAACAAACCCCGGTATTAATTTTTTTGCCCTTTAACAACATGTTTTGTGTAACTAAGAAAAATAAAATATGTCAACTGCCGCCAGTGACTGCTGGAGGAATGTCTGGTTCTTCAAGTAATGCGACTCTTTGCAAAGGCGAGTTAATTCAACAAAGTAAGCTGCTTTCTTCGTTTAGAGACTCTGAAAATGTCTGCAAAGGTGCTCTAGTTCAATGTCCGCGGTGCTTTTTTTTGGCTTTTGATTCCAGCAAAACAGTTCACCACACTAGAAAATGATATGCGAGGGCCAGGTCCTACTGGCTGACAAAGACTACAGAAATTGCCACATAGGTGAATGCATTTCACCAACGAAGGTGATTGTGGGAATAACATTATAATTGTTGCAATAATACTCTGCATTTAATTGAATTTCCCCTACCCCTCATTACAGATTCTATGGCCCCTTCTTTGTCAGTGCCAAAAATCTGCCAAGAGAACTGAAGCTGAAGTTACACAGAATTAGTTAGACAGGTAGAAAACCCTCAAGGATAAAAGAAGCAGCTGGAAATTAAGCAGAGGAAAATCAAAAACGAAAACAAAAACCTCCACAAGAAACACACACACACCACTTACAGCAGCACACTGCTCAGCATTATATTGAGCACCTCAGGCTCTGGTGGGTCGGCTGTAATCAATAACACACTAAACATGTTCTATTTTTAATATTATTATTTACATACACAGAACAAACTGCAATGAACACAATACACAAACCCATGAATTTCTTGGTGCCTAAATACTAGGTAAAAAATTGCTTTTTGGCCTTTTACAATACCTGTGTGTAACACCACACCAAAAAGTTAGCTCACTATAATAAGGCAAAATAGATATAATTTTCAGAATGCTTTACAATGTAGCTGTATCACTGAACACCCAAGGTCAATAATTTTGCCATTATCCCAACAGTGTCTTACTGAACACCCAAGGTCAATAATTTTGCCATTATCCCAAAAGAAATAACTCAACATAACTTTTGCTGGAAAAACAAGATCAGCAACAAGAATCAAGTGTTGAATGAAGAGAACAAGACCTCATGCTTCACCAAAAAAAGGACAAAGTTATAGAGACAACACAGTTTTCAACAAAAATATTGGACTGAAATAAAAATTAATACCATGTACATGTAACCCTGTGAAAAAGCACCCCAAATGCCTACATAATTTCCAATATAGGTTTTAGTCAGAGCAAACTTTTTCCTTATCACAGACAAAACTCTAATGGTCATTAACTTTCTTTCTAGTGGAAATAATATTGAACAAAACAAATAGTGTATTAATAATCTACCCTATGTGTGTTTAGTTTTTTTTCCTTTCATTTTAACGAATGTGTTCTCCATGTGTACATGTAGGTTTTACATACATATCTGTTTGGGACAAGTTAGCAGAACCTTGGGGAACCCATTCAAAAGAGACACTTGTAATACCACCGGCAGTTCTAAAAAGTAACCTTACTCAATAAAAATAACACTATTATTTGTGTTCTTCTAATATATGTCTTACAACAAAAGGAGGCAATACATTTAGTTCTCTTGTGCACCGTCCAATTTCACAAGTCAGAAGTCGACCACTCAACAAAACGAGGAAAGCACTTAATACATGATTCAGATGAAATGGTAAATTTCGGCGATGAACATTCTCCAGATCATAATACAATGTATTTACAATGATGAAAACGATTCTCCATGAACCAAGAGAGCTAATCTGCAGAGAATTAAGAGTAGTAGTTGATGTACTACTGCACAACTTCAGTTTCTTTATAAATCAGGTATCGGCTACCATTTCCTAAAAACAGAAACAAAGATAAAAACATTACAGAGGAAGCGCATAATGTGTAAGCACAAGGAAAAAGATAACACCTTACATTACTAAATTTTGGGCCACCAACATTGTGTTTCCAGCTTTCTGATTGGTTCACTCAATCTCAGTTAACAGCTCTTATACTACACATGGCCTAAAATGGAAACTGATGGCGTCAAGTGTTACCACCCTGCATACTGATTGGCTTTTAATTTGTCCAAGTGTTAAGAATTAAATGAAAACTGAATAAAACAATATTATTTGTTGGATATGAGATCTCATACACAACATGCACTCATGGAATTATAATAATATTATTCACTATTGTCTTATGCTACAGGAATTGTATGCTTATTAGTATAATTACTTAGGTGATTATTGAAAATTTTCTGTGCAGATTGGTTGCCATTGAGGTGGTTATTATGCAATAATCACCTACGGTTCTTCAAAATGGCCGCAAGCTGTTTTGTCTAGGTGACAGACAAATAACTCAATTGTTTTAAAAATGCATATTTTTCATAATATAAAATAAATCACCTGATGGGCAATTTGCATGATGGCATCATTTACTACGTACGAAGACCAGACTGCTTTGAGTTGATTCTATTGTCAAGCAAATTTAAACAATTGTTTCTTTGTTCCCAGGAGAGAAGAAAAATCTGAATAACAAAGCATTTTGAAAAAGCATTCTGGTCTCAGTAATCAAATGACGCCATCATGCAGATCACCTATTATACTAAAACAATAATTATGCACCTCACACTTGGTGAATAAAAACCTCGACTTCCTCTTGGTTTTTACTGAGCAATATTTACAGGTCGCCTTTGGTGATTTATTGTTAATTATTTGGTGTTCATGCTAATTTTCAGTGGTACAGATCTAACTAAAGCTGTAAGGAGTACTTTATTATTATTATTATTATTATTATTATTATTATTATTATTATTATTATTATTATTATTATTATTATTATTATTATTATTATTATTATATAATGTATCTGAAGTGTTTGCTTCCAAAGTTTTGCTACACATGAATTTTTGAAGACGTTTTGCAAAACGTAATGTATGTGGAAAACTTGACCAATATGGTTACTTTGTTACAGTAATGTACCTACATGTAGCTGGGCTGTTCCACAACTGATCAGGACAATATTGCACATGCACTGAGCGGAAGACGCTTTGATGCAGATTTCCTGGAATGGCTTCTGCAAAAATATTTGCGATGGAACAGCAACAAAAATCTTGCAAAGATCGATCGCATTTAACGAAGGTACTCAGAGAAGCAGAAGATTCTTCCTTACGTTGGAATATTAAGATTGTCCTCGCCCAGGAATAACAATGATGTTTTGTTGTGGGCTAGAGCTATTAATCGTGACTATTTCAAGGTTTCGATGAGTACAAAGGTCTGCTGAAATAATTTTGTACGAGTTTACAGAACCCCTGAATGTCCTATACCAAGAGAGTATGATTGTGGGAGTACTAAAACCTGAAAGACCTGCTCCAAAGATCAGATCTACAGAGGACTAGTGTATGAAGATGACGCTTTTGTATTGGTCGAAGTCACAGTGGAGCCTGACAAGTTTGCTTAGATTCAGTGACTTTAATACATGTAGGACTACATGTAGATGGTAGTTTGACAGAAGAAAAGGTCTGTTTACATGTAACAGCTGCGACATATCAGATATGAATTCCCAGTGTTATCTAAGTCTATCGGAACAGAGACTGCAGTATTTCATCCCTCTAAAGAGCAATAGCTCAGTAAAAACAATTTCCATCTCCTCAGACAACGACTTCTCTCCTTTGAAGAGGTATATTTCCAGAAGCCATAATTCGTTTACGCAAGACGTAATGAATAAGAAAACAGGCTAGACACACGTAAATACAACTAAAAAGGCTTTATTGTGTTATTTCTCCAGATTTGTACCTAATTTTGTAATATTTCAATACCATGAAGAGATGTCAATTTCACAATAAACCTCACGCGAGCAAGGTTATATCCGAGTAAATTTTACCTCATATTTTATGGTTATTCAAACAAAAACTTACTCTTGCCACGTATCAACATTGCCCGAATCGATTTCTGGACGTCAAATAAGTTTTCGCCATACATTTTCTTACAGCGACTTGCAATGTTTTCCCCCCTTGCGATCCCAGAACCCTTTGCGCATAAACAGGGATCCGATTACTGGCAACTCATTCATTTTGTCAGATTTTGAAACAGGCCCGCGCATTTGGCCGTTTTTTCCCTCGACTTCGATGAAATTTAAGCATTGATCTTTTAAAGAACAGTACTGATAAAAGAACGTAAGTTTCTTCTCTTTTTGCCCTCAGTTTAGCATTGCATTTTTCAAAAATTTTGCTGGACAAGTGATTTCCCGCCGAAGTCAGGGTTGAAGTCAAACCATGCAAAGCCAAAATTGAAACAGGTCACCAAAGATTCCTACCCATGGTGCTCCACGGGTGCGGGGTGCGGGGTGCGGGGTGAAGTTGACAGCTAACTTAGCAAACGAGGATTCAGTTCAAACAAAGAGTATAAAAGTAATGACAGAGCTCACACACTTGATCAAATAGTTAGGTTAGCACCTACTGATGTAAGGATTTGCAAGTACCAACGCATTCGATCTAGTGTTGTCACCCCGTTTGAACGGATCTAATATCATCGAATGTGAAGTCTATTTTAGTCTATTTGTTGGTTTCTTTTTAAAATTCTTTTCACTTCTTTCTTGTAATCATCGGGTGGTGTTTATCTCTACCGATTTTGCACGTCACTAGAGCAAACATTTGAGCCTTGTGTCCGAATATACCTTATTTTAGAACTTACGCTACCTTCTTCGCCCCGTAATTAATTTGCAGGTTCCCAAAAGAGGAAAATGAATCTTTACTTTTTATTGAAGCTACAAAGAAAGGGATAAAACAAAGCTCAGTCACGGCTATGAAAGCTTTTTTCAAGAATGGATCGACCTCTTTGGGAAATCAAAACATTTTTTGGTACAGAATGATTTGCTCTCGTTCTAAATTTCGTCACCAAGGCATTTATTGCAATTTAGTTCTTCAGTCTTCAGTTTTATTACTCGGTAAAGCTTAAGTTGCTATACACCAAGATAAAATGAAAAATAACAAGCTAACAAATAATGACGATAACAATGACAATAATACTTATTGCTACTACATTATAAAAATTCATGATTAATCATATCAAGTTGAGATCTAAATTGGGAAACGGACGTAGCGTGTACAACATGAGCTGGAAGCAAGTTCCAGTCAATAAAAGTTCTGGGAAAAAACGAGTATTTGAAAACATCCAGTGATGGAGAAACAGTGTTCAATTTAAAATCGTGTTTCCTTCGAGTGGCCGTGGTGGAGCGGGTAACGTAATCCTCAGGTGGAATAGCAACCAGGCCTTTTCGAATTTTAAACATCAAGATCACTCGGTCACGTTTTCTTAGTGATGACAGGTCTGGCCATTTTAGTTTCTGCAATAATGCTGACACGCTTTGTTGCCATGAGTAGGTGTTAAATACAAAACGGATAGCGCGTCTCTGGATCTTCTCGAGCTTATCAGAGTTGCGTTTGCTGTATGGATCCCAGACCGAGCTATGTAGCATAGCAGAGGATGGGTCTTACAAGGCTGAGGTAAGCTCGGGCTTTGACTTCAGGTGAGCAGTTGTACAAGTTTCGTGTAAGTAGATTTAGGGAGGAAGATCCTTTCCTTGAGATATAGTCGATATGTTCGTTCCAGCTAAGAGTATTTGTGATCTGGACACCAAGATAGGGGTGAACATCAGACTCTGACAGTTTGGAGCCATATAGATAGTAAGCATGCTTGAGAGGTGATTTCTTTTTGGTTATGTGGAGAACACGGCATTTAGAAGGATTAAAGGACAATTTCCAAGTGGAAGACCAGGTGGAGAGTTTGTCCAGGTCAGATTGTAATTTTAAAGGACAGTCATCGGAGGTAAGTTGAAGGTAAATATCGCAATAATCAGCAAAGAGGCGTACTTTAGAGGCAAGACCGTTTGGCAAGTCATTGATAAATAGCAAAAATAAGAGAGGTCCTACAACGGATCCTTGAGGGACTCCTGAGGTGACTGTGCAAGATTGTGAATGCTCACCACCTGCAACAGTCACTTGAGATCGACCGGTTAATAGACTTTTGAACCAAGACAGCAGTTTACCCCTGATGCCATAGTGTGCCAACTTAGTGAATAGCCGTTGGTGAGAGACGGAATCAAATTAAAAGCCTTGGAAAAATCCAAGAGCACCACGTCGGACTTACCTCTGTCGTTTAAGGCGGAAGCAAGATCGTGGATAGTGATAATCAACTGGGACTCACAGGAGTGAAATTTTCTAAAGCCATGTTGGAATAGAGATAGAAGATTGCTTGTAGATAAGTGATTCATAATATGACTACAAAAGAATATGCTCAAGTAATTTGCAAGAAATACAGGTGAGTGAGATGGGCCTACAGTTACCGATTGACGATTTCGAATCTTTCTTGTGGATAGGAGTGACAAGGGCGTGCTTCCAGTCGATAGGAACAATTCCCGAATCCAAGGACTGCTGGAAAATGCACTTTAGTATAATTGCAGAATCGACAGGAGCTAATTTTAGGAGTTGGGCAGAAATGCCATCAGGGCCAGTCGCTTTGTTAGACTTTAGTTGGTTGATAAGGTCAGCGACTCCTTTGATCG
>OX421445.1:9036787-9039287 GCA_949126865.1 Montipora capitata | reverse complement strand
CTTTCCATTCTTCCGAGATCATTTCCTTCACTTGTTTGTACTTATTTTGTAAATTACGATAGCAAAGATAAACGTTTCTCGAGACCACAAACACAAACGTTATATAAGGTACTGCAAATTCCGCGTTAAGAGTTATGCCCATAATGACGAAACCGAACATTCGAACCGCAAACTGAGAGGAAAATGCTAAAACGAGAAAAACACTTACGGCTGAATAACCCAGCACTGCGAGTAGGGTAAATCGCACGAGACCAATGGAAAAGAGTTCACGAATAAGTCGAAAGGCAATTGTCGCGAGGCAAAAGCAAGGAGAAAATGCTATAATGTAAGCAACCGATACAAACACGTAAGTCAGAATAACTATCATTGCAAATATTGGCCATAAAATTGAGACCAAAGCGACCGACCATAACACACAAATGACATGGCCACACAAAGAATGGTGAGAATGAATGCGATTATTTCGAAAAAATATAGAAGTGCAGGAGTTTAGAAACAACTTAGACCGGCAATTAATTTTTTGAGGCATAACCCGCAAGTGTTCAAGTATTTCCATTTCGGGAATAAGACCTTTTTTATTGCAAAAACGACATCTGCCTTTTGTCGTTGATTTCCCTGGCCTCCAACAAGATATAATCGCCCCCGGAATAATGAATAACGGAAAAATAAAAGCTACGTAAACAAGAGGCCGATCGAAGTCAAAAACATAGAAGTAAGAATTAAATGCTTGAAAAAGAAGTTTTCTGGACGCGCTGTCCAAAGGACTGCCTTTGATTATGAGGTATAAAATCACCTTAATGTAAAAAAATAAAGGAACAACACAGTACCACAGAAAAAAACACTTAATATTTATGCTGTGGCTTAAAGCTGTCAGTTTCTTGGCAAATGTTTGAACAATCGCTCTACTAGTAACTGGACTGAAATCGTCGACTGGGATTCGTTTGCTGTCAAACTCGCCTTCGTGAACCACATCTGGTGAAGGACACAGGAGTAGAGGCCAATATAAGAAAACTCCCCCAACCACTACAACTAGGATGGCGTTGAATATTGCGAGCCACTCGCTCTCTATCACACTCTGGTTACAAAGAACCTCACTCTTGTTGTTCTGCCTGTCTTCAGCACAGCACTCATATTTGAAGTCTTCTCCAACGCCGAAAGAATGTTCATGCAACACTCGAAAACAAACCACGTCTTTTCTGTCACTCAAAGGTTTTCTGTTGAGGTCTCTTGTCAGTTCCAACAACGCTCGTGCTACTGCAATGTCTTGGCACGAGGTATTCAAATCTTTGAGACACCCGCTTGGACTATCCATAAGGGGAACAGCCATGCCCCTGACTTGATTTGTCATCAGACCGAGAGAAAGAACATCGTAATCGTAAGATAGAGATAGCATAACCTCGCTTACACTCCGTGCCCACGTCCATCTGTAAGGAAGAATCTTGTTCTTTGAAATCAGCGGCTTGTAACTGCAATTAAACGGTTCACCAGAGATAGCAAAATTCAGGTAAACAAGCCTTACGCCTTCTTCAGTTGCCTTTGAGCGAAACTGAGACGCTGAATCCCCTTCTTCAACTAGAACCTGACACCGAGTATCACCGCAAGACTTCGCTCTAACGATACAGCAATTAACATAGAGAAAAATCAAACATAAAACAGTTCTGCTTCGAGCCATGTTGTTCCGTGTCTATGAATTAATTAATGGACGTGTATTCAAACCCGAAACACCGGAACGGAACAACCGGAAACGCTGAAACCATGAAACACCGGAACCACCATAACTATCGAACCAGCGAAACAATCGAGACAAACCACCGGAACACACGAAACGATTTGAACAAAACCATCGAAACATCGTTATATTATACACCAGACTTAACTGATTAGAGTGTAATGAGAAGTGCTAGTTTTCTACCCCATCAGTTAAGTCTGTTCAAATATAAGTGCTACAGGGCCAACGTTTGCAAAAACGTAACCCTTCCTTGTACTTGTACATATTATACACCGCCGAGACTCGACGTCCGAGTGGATTGTCGCTTCGAGTTTCCTGTTTCAGTTGTTCTTTATCCGGCACAACCTTTGCAGATTCCCTCAGCACATAAAAAGAGTGAAACCAAAAAATCATTTTATTTTATTTTCATTATTTTTCCTTCGACATCTCAAATTAACTATGTCACGCATGTGAATTGTCTGCCCAAAACGACACAAGGACCAAACACTGCAGCACTTCCGCTTACAGGTGGCTCAGTTGGTTGAGCAACGAGCTGTGCCGTAGGAGGTCGCGGGTTCGAACCCCGGCTGGATCATCATTCAGGATCTAAATCAAAGTGCCACTGTCGTTTCTCGTGGATATGAAAGTTTCCGCGATTGCTTAAAATTGGCAGGCTGAAGTTTTCTTTATGCACTAGTCAGTGTGATATAACAGCTGGATAATTGTGTAACATCACGGGGGGCTCTCATATGCAACTCGATACCCAAAATAATGCAGAGAATGTGAGGTGAT
>OX421445.1:9019287-9026787 GCA_949126865.1 Montipora capitata | reverse complement strand
AAACTTTCAAAGCAGTTCAATTCTTCACAAATATGTGCTTTCCATACTAATGGCGATCGCTGGACCAAGACATATTTGCTGAGATTTGACCGAAAGTAACGTGAACACTGACGCCATTGTCTGATTTGGGGTAAGAAAATTTCAGTTGCGCATCATATATACACGGTTGTAGTTCACATTTCAAGAGGAGAAAAGACAAAAAAATGTCCAGAAGGTATGAAAATCACACATTAACAATACAGAGACTTTTGATGTCTTAGTCCAGAGAAAATAACACTTGATGGTGGAAAAAACAAGCACTGTTTCGTCGACAAAGAAAAGCACTTTGGTAAACGAAGAAGTCGAAACGTCGGGGTTCAGTATTCGCTGTGCCACTTTTACCGGGAATATCTCTAGTCAAACCTTATCTTTGGCTCACAAAATATCACCTGTTGACGGCTTTTCGTGGACCAACGTCGGAGACAAAAGTCCTGTACTCTTAATGACAGAGTTCGGTTTAAACAGAAAAAGCTATAAACCGATTGACATTTTGCAAAATGACTCTTTCGTCCGGATAGAATGTATTCGCTTCAAAGAGAGAACAAACGAAATTCTTCTGTCATGTTTTTCTGTTACTTACCTTAACTCCATTCATTGATAAATTTTAAGCTGTGACATCCTTTGAACGGATTACCAGCTCATTTACCACTGACGCGCCATAAGCAAATCCCGTCAACCTAGCAAATTTGTTTTGCATTCACTTCAAGCGCGGGTATCCACGTGAAAAAACCACAGCGGAAAATTTTAATGTCGGTTCCAGTTACTTTAATACGTAACATTATTCAATATTGTGATTTGCACATTCAATCATGACCATACGCGTTGCAAATAAGGCAAAATTCTTCCAACTTCGCGCAATCCTTTGACTAGTCTGAGCACACCGCATCATTCTAAAACAGCCGATCTAAGCACGTTTAGTTTCATCCGAGATAAAGGACTTTCCCAAGTAGAAGGAATTGCCAAGGTCTTTCTAGCTTTTGTCCATCTTCTTTCGGTATTTGTACCACAAGTGCATAGATAGCATTGAAAGTGAATGCAATAAAAACTACAACTAGCGACAGCGTCGACATCTTTTCTTCCCGCGTTCTAAGACTGTCTCGAAGGTTTTCAACCAATCACAATGCAAATAAAATTGAATTTGCCATTGATGATGCGCATGCGTGACATTAGTCCCCTTTGTTGTATTGCCTCCTTGATGAGCTCTAAACTTGAGCTCGTGATATGGTTACGTGTACTGGTCACATTGGCATACATGAAGGGGCGGACGGACGTATGTACGTACGTACGTTGTACGTACGTTGTACGTACGGACGTTCATGACGTCATGGCTATAAAACCAAATTTTCTCACATCGATGGGTTACCACATTTTCTTAACTATGGTGCTCCGCGCGCGCGCGCCTTCGGCGCGCGCGGAGCTCCGCTAAAATTGCCATTCAAGAGATCCATAGAGGCAAATATATTAAGACTGACGAAAAAAAGCAATGCAAGAGGTCTCTGAAAGTTTTGAAATGTATTTCAGTTGCTCAAAAATAATTCTAAAGTGAATTTAGCAGCAATATTAACCGATATCATACTTAACATGTCATTGCACCTCATGTTGGGTACACTATAGGGAAACCTTTTAGTTGCAATTACATTTTGCCATAGTCGTTCCAAGCAAAATGAAAATTGTTTGCTAATCTCCAATATATAGCCAAAGCAACAATATTCAAAGTTGAAAATTTTATTCAGGAATCCCGCTTGCAAGCAGGGAGGGTTTTACTGAATTAAAATACTACTACAGCTAATAATACGCTTTCATCACGTTGTAGGGGGTTAATTCTCGACCTATTCTAAAGTTTTAGAATCCACATCAAATTGAACGTATTTTCCTTTAATTGAGAAAAATCCATGGAAAGGACGCCTTGCCTGAGAGTCTTTCTTCACTTAAAAAATATTCTGAATTGTCAGGAAACGGTGGAACCGTTGATTCTCTTGGATTTTCCCGACATATATAAAATATATCGTCAGAATCCTTTGTAATTGTGTTACTGGAACACGGAGAGTGCTTTTTCGCATCGCTATTTTAAGGGCTGGCGGCAAGGTACATCTTACTATTTTATAGCGTTCCTTTAATTATTAACTTAACGCCCTCAGATGATGACATGATTCCGTGAAATCTCACGCCTCAAACGATTTGCGATGATAGATACAATGGGAATGAAATGTTGCAGGGAACTGGGCATCCAGCTGAGAAACCAGAGTTGACTCCGGCTTCTCAGCTGGATGCCCCAGCCGTTTTTTGGTTGTAAGAGCGCGTGCGGCTCGTTATGGCATGATTCGTCCCGGCAATTTACATGAAATTTACAAACAGAATACTGTAAATTTCTTTAAAATATTTCCATGTTATTTACATGTTTTGTTCAAATGTAACTCTTCCAAAGGATCCTGTAGTTCCAATTTCCAATGAATTTACAGAACCAACAAAAGATGTAAATATCATGTAAATTTTATTTACGAAACAAAAACATGTTAAATATATTTTACAAAACATGTAGATTGTAATTTACAAGCTGTGAATTTAGATTTACATACGCCTGTACATTTTCAACGTTTCCAGTGTGATCCCCTTTGCTGAAATTCAACCCTGTAAAATAAGTCTACCATTTCTCCAATAGGCATAAGATTACTCTTTAACCATCCTCTATAAAGAGCTGTACCATGTGTTCAAAGTTCCTAGTACAGATGACGGTAATTTTGAATAAGGTCTGATTTTTGTTGCCAGGTCATATTGTTGATGTCATCAGGTTAGGCAAGTAGAGCAGATCCATTCAGTATTTATTAACACTTTTTGTGCCAGTTATACATTCCTCCAACAAACCTTGCAAATATTTATCACTGTATTTGATACTGTTACACTTAGGGCGCTTTCCATTTGACAGAACTGACCGGCCAAACCAGGCATTTGGAAGGACTAACTTTACACCGCCTTCAAATTAACACTCTTTGAGGATGATATACAATCCTCGGAAGAATGCGAGGGGTTATCATGCAAGTGTTCCTTCAAATTGTTGCATTTTCTTTGCAAACTGATGGGTCTGGCTGGCCAGTTCTGACAAAAGGAAAGCGCCCTTAGAGACAGATGGTCTGAACCATAAGTGATCACAGCAAGTGCATATATATTCAGGGCCATGTGTTATCTTATGACGAAAAGACTAAATTACTTTTGACATGGAATGTCTACAGTAGAGTCTTGACCTTGACAAATTTCAACTTGGTTTAGCCTTGAGCTCTGCATAGCTTTCCTTAAATGGTTCTGTGCTTTTCTGTTTAGTTCTCTGATATGTTCTGGATTGGAAACTTTACCCTTGTGAAATGTTTGCTTTTCATATTCCCTTGCTGCTTCAACATTTTCAGATCTTTTTGGTGTTTTGCATTGTTTTTCTTTTCCCTGATCCGAACTCTTTATTTTGTCTCTTCCGTTTGATAGATTCTCTCATATAACCTCTTTTTGCCACTGCTTTGTAGAAATTATTACTGACACACATCATTTTTGGCCATGGTTTATTAATCGATTATTACCTCTGAAAAATTGTTGACATTGGTAACACTGCTGATTTCATAACCTGAAATACTGTCATTATAATAACCTAACTGAACTGCTGAAACACATAGTTTCTTTCATCTAGATGTCCAATGTTAATAACAGTAGTTCCCTGTTGTCCGCTTATAGGACTGATAACAGTTAGTGGTGCCCACCCCTCAATGGATTCATTTATATGTATTGCAACATTTAATACATCGGAAACTGCTTGCACAATAAGTGCATCACACCATGTATGTTAATGTGACAACACACCCACAATTGCTCTGTAATGGGTCCAATAAATTGTTGACGGTTGTTTCTGACATATTCGACTCCAGCAGCATGCACGTTCATGTGATAGGAAGGATCATTGTATAACTGGTGGGCAACAGAAGAAAAGAAGCATGAACTATCTGAGGTACATTCTAGTGTCTTCAATCCTTTCTGAGCAAATCGAGCCTGCAACAGTGTTATAGAAGGATTTCTCAATACTGCATGTGTACACGTTCCATGAGCAACAGGGCCTGGGTTCGATTTAATGTCTCCTGATATCAATAGCTTTTCTCTTGTTAGACAATAACTCTCATTTTGTTGATTCAGTTTTGTTGAATGCTTAGTAACAGATTGATCCTGACAACACAATAGAACTGACAAGTCTTTTTTGTGTTTAGGAGTCCTGCGGGTAATAAGGTAAAATGACTATTAGAATCTCCTACTCTCGAAGATTTGTTACGTCTGAGTTGCGGTCTAGCTCTAGACATTCTTACTGCAATATTATATTATTTTCCAAAAGCGAGAGATAAACACTTTCTCAACTCAGACGAACTCGGTACGTTCTTCTTTAAATAATGCACCGTACACTCTCTAATTACCTTGTCTTTATGAAACAAGCTCGACGTTTTCTTATAAGGAATTCTCAGTGGAAGGTTCTCTGTTCCAGGGAGCGTGTTTGCATTTGCGAACGGCCTCAGCCCTTGCTCTATCGTAGGAGATTGGTACGGAATCCTTATCAGTTTTCCTTACATAATCGATGACCGAGTCTTTCGACAGTTCGTCATTATGGTCCGCCACACAAGTACTAGTGTCTCAAAGCATGGGTTGCTTGGTTGCCTCACTGTTTTTCATGTCACTGATGTTCAAGTTGGATTCATAGGGCTTTGAAGACTCAGCTTGCAAAACTTCGTGATAGCTTTGATAAACATTAGTATACCTTGATAGCTTCGATGTCACTCTCCAAATGGAAGTCACCTTCCAAATGGAGTTTATTAATCCCTCGTGAGCTTAGGGGATCGGCAGAGACTGTCTTCTCGAGTCTTCTCACCACGGTCAGTGTAAAACGCAGACTGCAGACTGCAGACCAGGGGTAAAATGCAGACTGAGGTTATAACGTAACTGTTGAAAAAGCCCAAACCCCTTAGAAATGCTAACCTTGGGCCTAATTAGGCCTAAAACAATATTTAGGCTTAACTATTAGCATTTCTAATGGGTTTGGGCTTTTTCAACAATTAAATTATAACCTCAGTCTGCATTTTACCCCCGGTCTGCAGTCTGCAGTCTGCGTTTTACACTGACCGCTTCTCACCATGTGTCAGTCGATTCCATTTCGACATGTATTATTAAAGTCTTCGCGTTGGAGAGTGAAAGGCGGTGCACAATTAATTGCACCAATGTGTACTTGTTGAGAATCTTTTGCTTCACCTTCGAAGAACGCCGTTTCTTTAATTCTTCAGTTTCTTGCTTCTAAATGCAGCGGAAGGTGCTCAAATTAAACACTTACGAAGAAAGCCACAAACAGCAATGGCGGCGCACAACCTTGTAGCGAACAGGAAGTCAGAGCTGTGTTGTGATTATCCATCCTGATTGGCTAATTAGATCGAACTTCCGGTTACGCAGGAGTGACAAATTTGTATAAAGATCCCCACCAAAACTCGTGGATATATCCACGAGTAAAAATAACTGCATGAGGATGAAGTGCTCCCTTTGTAATTTCATCTGCAAATGGCTAGACTTTCAAGTCTTCTCGGATAAGGACTATAATCCGTAGACCCCGTTTCACAAATATCTTCCATATTCATAAGTTCCCTGTGGTAGTATGGCGCGCCGTCTGTAGCAAAATTACGTTCCATTATCATATGCGGAAAACATAACAATTAAGTTCCGTTACGAGATGTAAGCAAAACAGGATGGAGTATCGGAACAAAAAAGTGAAATGTTAAAAATGTATCTGAGAGACAATACCATCGACGGTAGTGATCGATATCTTTTATCAAAGACATAAATTAGTAAGCCGTACGGTAAAACATGATGCCAATTATCTTACTGAAGTTGACTTAGCATAACAATAGGTTACTATCGAAATATCGAAATTCAACCTTATAGCGTTGCCCAAAGGACAAAAACAATTGAACCAAATAAAAAGAATGCGGAACATGATTAGTAATATAACTTTTAATTTCCTTTGCTTTGGTCCTCTGGGTCTCGCTATTAAGCTGAACTTTCATATTTCGAAAGTAGCCTATCGCGCACATGAAAAAATGGATGATTAAAATCGACACTTTTTCATAAAAAGGTTAGCTCCAAGATGTTATTGATTGGCTGTAAGTTTTTTTTGCCGAACCAGTTATACCCAACCTGCATTTTGGAGATGAACTGTTATTCATTTAGTACTCACGTCGCAAGCATTATATTTTCCACTGTTGTTGGAATACAAAGTAGATGTCAGAAGTTCATGTTCTTTACTTCACTATAAAATTTGATCTAAAACATAGAGCTTAATACAACCGTGTACACCAACAACTTACAATTCTATGTATATTATACACAAAATATGTCCAAAGTGCTCAATGGTAAAATAACTGCACATATAAAAGTGACTGACCGAATCTTGCGCGCTGTTTCCTGAAATTGAGGTAAGGAGCAATGACTCACTCGAAACTGTGAAACAAAAACAAAACTTGAAGCAAACATCTTATCACCAGTATGTACGTTACGAAAAAGCGTCACGTGCCATCATCCGAAGACTGCTCCAAAAATACTTCATCCTCATCAAAAACAGAAAACAACCCCCACGAAACGAATCACTGCAATCGGTTCCGCTCTGGTCTAGCGATTCCCCGGCTCGGTTGAATTAATGCCTGGGCCCAGATCCATTTTATAAAAATAAGTGAGGAGGTGGTCTAACTATTGATCCATTTTATGTAACACGAAATATCTTTGGGACATCGTTAGCAGCAATAAAATGTGAAACCTTAACTGCTATTTAAAATGATGTTATCACGTGACATGTCAAAGTTATTTTTAACAGAGAAATCTTCTCAGCTAAACAGCAACACTTTTTTTCATTTTCTGGTGGCTGGATTTACCTTGATGATGTTAACACTATTAGGTACATCATTTCTGTGCTTGGAAATTTCAAGATAATTTTAAATAAATGTCCGAAAAAAGAAATCACTTGCCATAGCCGACTGGACACTAGTGCAAAATGCCGTATATTTCCAAAACTAAGGACACATTTCACAAAGGCCAAGCACAGTTCGTTTTCTTTTACCATTTTGACTAATCTAATAGCAGCGAAGTGAAATAAATTTTAGCATAAACTGTTGCCATTTTTTGTTTTGAGTTTTGTGGCCGTAACAAGTCACGTGACCTCATTTGCAAACGTCATCCAAATCAATACAAAAACTTTTGTGACGTTATTAGTCTGCGAAAGTCTTAGATTGTTATTACCAAATCTTCAGAAGTTAGACCGCCCCCTTACTTTTTCGTGCAATAATATGGGCCACCACGCCTTAATTTACTCAGGGGCAAGAATGAGAAATGTGGCCCACTCTTCCGCACCAAACATTTGTCATCCCCAGGTGGCGGCCTGAATCTCAGATTGCCACGCCTGAAGCA
>OX421445.1:9015242-9019087 GCA_949126865.1 Montipora capitata | reverse complement strand
CTCCCCAATTATTAGAGTTCTTGTGCTCGACTGGGTACAAACAAAGTGATTACCATAAAGTCATAGAGGGGACTTTGTGGCTCTTACTTCGAATCAGGCAAAGCCACATGTTTTTTTTAAAACGGCAGCAACGAAATTTACCAGTCCAAACAAACAATGAACACTGTATTGTGTCTGGTACTAGCTTACTAGCTTAGAGTGGTTTTCAATTAAGTGTCGAAAGTAATTAGCTAATTATTTTGGTTTTGCGTTACTTCACTCATTGATTGGTTCAAAGTTCTCGCCCCACATTTTCAACCAATCAGAAGTGAAACCGTGGCTCGCGCGTGCAAATTTCCCCGCGCTTTGTGTCGGCCACGTGTAATTACTTCAAGTTTTGATTGGTTTACTGGAGTTTCATCGTCCTTTTTGATTGGTCAAAGTAATTACTTTGGTTTTGGTTTAACGTTTTCCACTTTATTTGTTCTCTCAAATCGTCCCAAATACATTGATGTTGTTTTTAGAACCTTTGGATTGAAGATTCACTTTTTTATTTTCTTTGAAAGACGGAAAAAGTGATCAAACGTTGATCCTTAACCGAGCGCTGAAAGAGAATGGACTAGATACCGGGTTAACGTTCTAAGTTAATTTGCATCGCTGTTTTGAAAGAACCAGCAAAATGCAAAGCAGTCCATGACGTAAACCCAGGATTAAACCCATTCCCCTTCTTTGCTCGGTTATCGATCAAAGTCTAAATTTTTTTTTTCATCTTTCAAAACAAATAAAAAAGTGAATTTTTAGTTAAGAGACGGGGCCTACGGTTTATAGTCCTTATCCGAGATGACTTGAAAGTCTAACCATTTGCGGATGTACTTTCAAATGGGGCACTTTCTCCTCAGTTCTTTAAACGCTCTGAGAGTTGGTCCGGGCGGAGTTGAACAACAGGTACCAGACGTTGACATAGGATTCTTTGTACCTCTCTTTTTCGCAACTAATGGTGTCATGGTGTGAAATGTCTCTGAAATACCACTCAGAAAAGCTAACAAGTCGGGAAGAATGGCGAGAATTATGCATGGGTAACTTGTTACTTGATTCAGCCAAGCTTATCCTTCAGATTGTTAAGTCTGTGCGTTTAGGAAGTTTAGGTGATAGATGACTGTTCTAGGACATCTGATTTTCAGCGAAATAAAGTCAATTTCAAAAAACTTTTAATTGAATTTGAACCTCAATTGTTTATTTATTCTTTTTTTTTTTTTTTATTTGGACTGCTATGGTTTTCATTCGTTTGAAACTTTTTTTTAGCATTAGCAAGTAGATTTTTTTTACCCATTTGTTATTAAAATTGTTTAAACATTGATATCTTAGGGAAATGTATTAAACTTCGAATTGTCTTCTATTACGAAGCATTCTGTCCAACGCAAATGACTGTTTTCAGTATCTTAATTTGAATTCGACTTCAAAAAAGAAAGAAAAGATTCTATTTTGAGTGGTTCCTTTTGCTCTAATATCGCAAGACATTTTGCCGTACTTAAGAAAAAGACGTAATTTCCGCACTTGCATGAATCACTCACTTACAGGGAAAGTAAATGCGACGACAGTCGTTAAAATAGAATGAAATACTATTTCGGGTCAATGAGCGAAAGACGCAATTTCCGCACCTAAAAACATCATCCAGAGAGGACTCAAAGCAAGCCAACTCATTGATAGCCGTAAGAGGCAGTGAATTAAAAAATGACATGCATCAAGAGGCAACCTGCACATCAAAAGCGAACATTTTAATAAAATGACGTTTCGTGAAAATATTTGTGAACGTTTAAGTTTTATGGAAAATAGTTTTCCCATGGCCCAAATCAGATTTTGCTTTTTGCCGGGTAAATCCCCGCTTTTTTCCGCAACAGGACTGAGTTCCATTTGTGACATCAATTGCCAAATCAAATATTGTAACCTTGTGAATTACTTGAAAGACAACACAGTCAAACAAAATAGAAAAAGAATTGAACGTTTTTGGAGTGGTTACTCGTACTAACAAGAAACTAATCTCTTAATTAAACTGGATCAATCTGAAGAGAAATCAAATTCAAGGTAATTGCGGATTACATCAAAATATCGTATGTAAGCTGGGATTTCAGGGCCATCTTGATACCACGACTGCTTAAAAATACAGCATGACGAACGTGTCCGCGCTGTGCAATTTTAACTGCACGTCTTCAAATCACACTGTAGAAGAAGACGTGGAGCGTCATCTCACAGACAAGATCGGATTAATAGTACGTATCATCCTAACTATTTTTACCTGTCCATTGACCTTTCTGCTCAACATCCTGGTGATCTTGGCGGTGAAAAAAAGACCACGACTTCAAAGCAAACCCAATATCTTGCTGGCCTGTTTAGCAGCGACCGATACCTTCATTGGCCTCACATTAATACCAGCGTTCATCCTGTTCGAAACATTTAAGCTGTTTGGTGATGAGAGCATGGCTCAAACGTTGCGTTTTCACTTCCTAGATCGAGCTTCGGTGACAGGTATTGTCAATTCCTTGCTTCATCTGATGCTAGTAACTTTCGAGAGGCTTGTAGCTATCAAGTTTACCATTCATTACCCATTCATAATCACAGAAAAGAACATCAAGATATGCGTCTCCTTCTTGTGGACGACAGCGTTGAGTACATGGTGTCTAAGGTATATAACAAGCAACCTGGGACTTTTTACATTGACTACTCTGGTGCCATCCTGTATAATCTTCATTGCAATTTCCTACGTGATTTTGTACCGCGAAACACTCCGTCACAAAAAGCGAATTAAAACTCAGCTTGTCAATCGACAAGAAAGGGAAAGGTTTTTGAGGGAAAAGAAAGCTTTCAAAACAACGGTATTGGTTGTTGGCGCTGTTGTTCTCTGTTTTCTTCCAACAATATTACTTATGTTATCAATAGTCTACAGACTTCCTTTGGCAAAATCGGAACACTTTTCGGACTGGGCTCGGATGTTCGCTATGCTAAATTCGCTTCTTAATCCACTCATTTACTTCTGGCGAGATAAAGAGATGAGAACGATGGTGTCGAAATTGTTTTCAAGGAATGCGTCGGTGAATCCTTAGGATTAATTGCAATGAAGACTAAACGATACAACTGATATTAAAAAAAAAACATCCATCGCTCAGTTAATTACTGAGTCGTGAATAGATCAATGAATCACTTTCTTCGAGAGTGAAAAAAAGCACCGAATGAAGAGGGATCACGTCGAGGAAAGCTCAGTTCTCCTGATCAAAATCCTCTATCGTTAGCAGTTATTCATCCCGAAATTCTGTCTTTTTCATTGCTTCCGGTGCAAGTAATACTGTTAATTGTTCATAGACTTAAGCATCGTTGACTTACAGTAGGTTGTTTCTGACTTCGGATCTCAGAGTAAGAGCTCTTACTATTCTGCCACGTTGTCGAAAGAGTCGCCCAGGTACAGAAGCATTCGAATTCGTTTTAAGTAATTTAGTCAGTTGCAGTAATTTTGATGGGAGTGTCTATTAATAAAGATAGTTTTGCCAAACGTCTCTGACCAGTTGGTCGGCGGTTTTAGGGTTCAATTGTTGAAAAGAAAGAAACGCAAGAGGAAAAAACAAATAAGGACAAAGAGGAACACGATATTGTAAAAATCTTGAAAGAAGGGAAATGCAGAGATCCAGAACTCAGGGTCTCAATATATAAAGGTAGTAAAGGTGGAGAGAGAGGGAAATTTAAGATCGGGAGTCAAGTACAGCAGCAAACGATGAGAAGTGGAGCTCAGTTTGGAAGTCGGAATACCAGAGAGTCTTTTGATTGCGACCAGGACTATCAGCGTAACTGCAAAGATTGAAGGATCTGGGTATTGTAAA
>OX421445.1:8985242-9007742 GCA_949126865.1 Montipora capitata | reverse complement strand
CGTATAATTCATCACTATTGACGAGATAATACAATATAATATCACATACACATCAAATCCAATTGTGTGCAGCCATTTTGCAACGTCTTCTCTCTGCCACGATAAGACTTCTTCCTTTAGGCATTGCTTTGGGGATGGGTTTGACAACACTTCTTGGGACTTTACAGGCACTAAAAAGGAAAACTGCTATCGTTTTGCGATATAAATTCTTCCAAAGCGAACAATAAGGATCGCGATTACATTATTCAGCTGATTGTTATGATCGGAGATTCCCGAGCGAAGATTAGGTAGATTTAGCAACCTGTTTACGGTGAAGAACAAAGGAAACTTGTGTGATTTCTTCCCAGTTAGTTCTCGATATCGAGATAATTCTCCATAGAGAGATGTTAGTTAAAGTAAAATGATTTTTCATGATTTTAAGACAAGCAGCTAACTGTCGTTTGTCGTTTAGTTTCTGAATCAAGTTAACACGAAGTCTTTCAAAATTGGTCAAATTTCCACGTTATATCACTCAGATGTAACGTGACCTATGATTGGTCAATTTATTGGAGTAATATATTACGTGCACGCGGACACTTGATGAACATTTAAGACCCTTCTTTATAATAAGCTTAAGCATGCGCGTGTTTGAGACGCGTACGGCAACCGGAAGTGAGCTGTTTTCCTTTTTAACTTGTCTTCACACAACCACATTTACATTGCCAAGTATCTTTTCTCCATTAGAGATGATTAGTATAAAAATCTGGGAGACACCACTGTCCTTTCACACGAAATGTTCTCTTCCAGTCGCCGTCCGCGTCTCAAAAACGAGCGTGCTTAAGCTCCCTAATTTAAGTCTCTTGCTGTCCGGACTGAAACGCCATGATCTTGTCGAATTTCACATTTAACTATCTTTATGCTTAAATTTCAGAGAGAGCTATACCCCTTGTCTTTATTCATCTGGAAAATTGAAATCGATTTCAGGGACCTAAGATTTGGAATTCTATCAAGGAATACGATAAATTAAATCCACTAGCCCTAGACCATTTAAAAGCAAGGACGGCGTTATTAAGAAATACTAATAGTGCTATTCTTGTATTTTTTCTGTTCTCTTCTGCTCCAAGAATAATACGCCTGTGTGTGTTTCTCTCCCAATTAATCGAGTGTTAATAAAACTCCTCTTCGCCATTAGAATGTTTTTATTGCTCCGCCTGCCTCCCTAACTCGTTTGCCATTCCAGTTATCTAAGGGGCCATTGTCCTTGTATCAAAATTAAATTGTACAGGCCCAATTTAAAAGAGGGTTGTGTCTTGCATTGCGACCCTGCAGCTCGGTTAGTAAGGCACTGAGTTATTTATAACCTCACCTCTTTGATATTCTTTTGTACTGCAGATTGTTGAACGTCAAAGTATGTGATAAGTGCGAAGAATAAATAGTACATACCTGCTGATGCCTGGGATATTTCTTTCATTAGCTGCTGTATTCCTACATGAGCCTCATTTCTGAAATCCATCCACAATTTTGATCCTAGTAATATCCCCAGCCAGCCATCAGGGCAGTAACTACTCTCCATCATCAATGGAATTATTCGCTTTCTTCTTTGATAAGCATACTCTGCTTCTGAAAGGATTACAAACTTACTGGTTCATCCGAGCTGTTCGCAAAAAGACTAAATCAAATTTCTTTTTCATGATCATAATAAACAAAAGACCTAAAGAAAGAGTAAAGGTGGGCAGATACAAGGGGTCATATTGCAGGGACATGTTCCAGCGACAAAACGTAGTGTGTGTAGTACACACTGAAGCGACAGGCATTAGGGTCATGTAGCGAGGACATGTAGCGGGGACAAAATCACAACATTCACACACACACATGAAAATGTTGCGAGTACATGTTTCAGGGATATGTTGCAGCGATATGTTGCAGCGACGTTCGCGGGGACAAATCACCCCCCAAATTGGTGTTGCACAATTATAAAAGTATCACGTCACACGAGAGGACATGTCGCTGCAATATATCCCTGAAACTTGTACCCGAAACATTTTCATGTGTGTGCATATGTTCTGGATTTTGTCCCTGCCACTATGTCCCCGCTACACGTCCCAGCTACATGTCGCCTCAGAGTGCACTACACATTCAAGAGTTTTGTCCCTGCAACATGTCCCTGCAACATGACCCCTCGTGTCTGCCCACCTTAATTCAAAGGTTTTTGCACGGGGTTAGTCAATGGACGACGATTTCTTCTTGGTTTTCATAAACATTGAAAATACCGGTATACCCGTATGTCCAAGGCCTTTACTTTGAAAAGTCCAGAAAATGTAACTCAAAAGGAGGGAAGATCCGAGAAACGGTAAAAAAAAAGTTGCTGAAGTCCCAGCGTGTGCCACCATGTTTATTGTTCCCTAGAATTAGCCTAGCCCGCTTAGCTGGCGGTCTTGTTGGCGCGAGAGGCAAATTAACGAGCAGCGAAGCCGCGCGGAGAATGGGCAGGGGCGCTGCGTAGAGAGGCCGGAAAAATTCAGGACTTCGTTCATAACTGCGAGGATCATAGCTTCACTTGATTTCATATCCGCAGTTCAATATATGATTGAAATCATATACCGTTTCGTTCGCTGATTCATTCATCACGGAAACAATGACCAGCTTCCAACATAAGTGGCTTCATAGTTCGGTTGGTTAGAGCGTCACACCGGCAGCGCGAGTTCACGGGTTCAAACCACGGTGAAGTGTTGGATTTTTCAGGCTTCTCTACGCAATAGCTAAAATTGCGTTCATAACTGCGAGGATCAGCTTCACCTGATTAAAATGTTATCACTGTCGTCTTCTTATATTTTGTAATAGTTATACGATTAATTGATAATAGGACTTTGTGTCGTACAATTCGGGGAGTAATCGTGCTGGAAATTTCAAATAGGCCAAGCGCGGACTTTACTCCACTCAGTCCTGTTACTATAAGTTAGGGAAAGAGCAATGACCTTCACAACACGAACGGACCTGATCGACAATTTGGACTGTTTTGGTATTTCCTTGACATTGCGACCAGGATAAGGGAAGACGTCTCCACTGCTCGTGCCATTGTTTCTAGGATCGATCCCTTCATCTGCTCCACATCCATCCATACTCGTATTCCTTGAGCTTCTAACTCTTCTTTCACTCGCAACATGGTCTCTTGTGAGTCCCATTGGTAGCTGATCATGATGCTCTCCTCAGAATCTGCAAGAACCAAATCTCATTATAATAACTTACAACACGTCATAATGCAATTGTGTAATTTACCCTTCGTTATTCATCCCTGATAGCCCCAGAAAACCAAGCCCTTCGAGCCCGGAGATGGGAAACGAAATCGGCTGTATAACTTGTATAACCCTTTTCCAAAAAATTCAAACGATTCATATCTGCTGTCTGCGCAATTCACTACTTGCACAATCCCATAATACACCTCTATTATCCCCCAAAACTTTTGCATAACCATTGTTTGCAATTTCTCCTGGGACATGAAAATGTCCCAAGAGAAGGTAAAAGAGGTGTATTATGATATTTGTGCAAGTAGTGAATGCTCAAAATAACATCTGTAACTACACATCATCATCATGTCTTGTTTTCTTTTATCTATTTGTAGCTATTTTTCATTCATGTGTTCTATTAATTTATAGATTTATGCAAATCATTTGGTTAGTTTGATTTTTTTTTACTTGCTTTTAATTTGGACTTAAGTAATATAGTGGCAAATTACAAAAACGAATGGTTGACTTGGTCTTCATCTTCACCCTTTTAAACTTAACTATTTTTGCCCTGTGTTCATTTCTTTAATTGAATTTCGTAATTTAAATTAATTAGCTATGAAGAAATCACGTTGACTTTGTCTTTGTAGCGGTTTTGACGTGTGGCCTGAAGTCGTGGTGAATCAAACAAGAATTGGTCTGAAACTTATTGTGAAGCACGAAAAAAAAAAGGAGTACGTACCGCCAAAAGATTTGTTACTTTTTTGGAGTGCTCAGGAACGGGGAATTGGCTGGAGCATTGAATATGGGATATTCTAGGGGGAATGATCTGAGCAGCTATAGTGAACTATGAAAGCATTTCACCGAAATCCAAAGTGATTTCGACCTTGAGACCGGTTGCATTACGGACAACACCAGTCAGAGTTGTTGAGTACCTTTCATTTTTTTTTCTTTTGGGGGGGGGGGAAACAGGGGACGTCTTACGTCATGAATGAAATGGCTCGACTCAAGTGCACGTTTGTCAGTGTCTAAAAGCAAGTCAATACCATTTTGATAAAGGACAAAGGACAAAGACAAACGGACACAGGGGGTAGTAAAGGGTGAGGAAGAACACGGGGTACGAGAAGCAGGAGGTTTTGACTTAAACCCCCCCCCCCCCCCCTTCCCCACCCTGCCCCCTCCTTATTTATGTGCAGAGCAAGTATACAGTGCCGCAATAAACATGAGACGATATGCAAGGATGAAGTCGACTTCTACGACAACGCCACAAAATGATGGGTTCAATAAACAAAAAAAAAAGGAATGTGCGTCTTAAATTTTGGCACATTTCTTTGCGGTTCTCGTCCTGGCAACAACGTAGAATGACCAAATTTGAAGTTACCTGGAGGACGTGAAAACCCAACGAAAATTCTTAATTTTCTCTGCAAATATCCAAGCCGTTCATAAAAGTCTTATTCCTGAAAAGTTGGAACTCCCTTTCCAAGCTCATCGACTCGGAAAACCGTGAAATGATTACAATAACGCGAAGTTACATTTCCAGATAACCATTTTGTAGCCGTGTTCGTAGTCCCTGCTAAAGGTCCCTCATAAATTCACCTATCATGGCTATTACCCAATGTTTATTGATCACACATTATATCCCCCATTTTCTGCAAAAAAGACGGATGTACCAGTGCAGTGAGTGTCATGTTCTTCCTTTCCCTCGATTTCCCATATTATCCCAGACGCTGCCTGTTGAATTTCTTTGTTATCCGAGTTTTGAAGGCTCCGCAGAAGAACCACGGTGTTGCTGTCCGATTTTATAGTTGCTTTGTTCGTCTCATCAAAGGACAGCATGTAAAGCGCCTTCACTGCAGCCAATATCTCTTCCTGCTTATAATCCTGGCCATCTAACATCGAAACCAATAGGAAAATGCCTCCGTGCTGGCCGATCTGAAAGATAATTAAGCCAATTAAGATTCAACAAATTTAAATATGACGAAACTCATTCAGGAGTTTCCCTGCCTTTTACTCCTATCGGAAGCATGTTTTAGTGGTTATATTACCGCCTTCATCCCATTTGCTCAATTAGCTGAGCATCGGACTACTTTGAGACATGACTTCTGGTCTTTTAAAACCTATGAAAATACTGCTAATTCTGCGATGACATAAATTATGCAAATAAGTAAACTGTCTAGTCTTCCCGCATAAGGACGATAAAACTAAGGGTGCCGTGTCACAACACTCGCTGCTAATAAAACTCATGTGAAACGTGTAGTAAAATTGGGTTTGATAAGCCCCATAGGTGAAGTCCAGGAGATCAAGACTTGAGACTGCCAGCAGTCCCTTTGTGGATAGGGCGCGCAAAATAGCAGAGCAAAAAAGCCGAATCAGGAGCGAACAAAGCGGAGGGGGACTGAGGAGAAGCGAGAAAAAGGAATGATAGGTCCTTTCCCTTTCGCATCTATATCAACACGATTTCTTCGTCAAATGAAGGATTATCCTTCATTGTCAGTTTGCTCCAAATGAAGTATTTTCCTCCATTTAGATTACTCTGTCCCAGGACTTGTGGAAGCAGATAATAAAGAAAAAAGTAAAAGTAGTCCCTGGACAGTATATGAACCCGGAGCACCCACTTTGAAGGAACTGTTTTAATCCACTTAACCAATAAAGACCAACTAACTAGTAAGCGTGCCGATTATTTACCAAAGCTAATTAGTATATATAAAAAATCATCGCTGAATAATAGTTAAGTCTAAAGCTTGATTATAAAATGGTTAGTTTTCTCTTGAAGTTTGGTAACCGACATTTTTCACTGTGTGGTGGTTAAAAGAAGGGGTTATTAATCAAACGTTCCCAGGTTCGAGTCCTGCGAGTCCAGACATTGGCGTCCGTTCATTTTCCATGATCCCTATCAAACTTTCAATGTCCAAAATGAACGATAATACTTCACTTGGATCAAATTGACAATTAAGAATAATCCTTCAATTGAGGGAGAGACTTGGTTGTTTATATTTAGAACAAAATTTCCGCCATTGTGCCCCTTAAACCTCGTTCCCAGGGCTTTACCCCCTCAGCGAAAAAGGCCCTGGAAACAAGGTCGGTCAACCTTCTTTCTAGGATGTCTCCGTTTGCGTCTAATATGCATCTCTTAAATAGGGAAATAACCAGGTTCGAGTCCTGCGAGTCCAGACATTGGCGTCCGTTCATTTTCCATGATCCCTATCAAACTTTCAATGTCCAAAATGAACGATAATACTTCACTTGGATCAAATTGACAATTAAGAATAATCCTTCAATTGAGGGAGAGACTTGGTTGTTTATATTTAGAACAAAATTTCCGCCATTGTGCCCCTTAAACCTCGTTCCCAGGGCTTTACCCCCTCAGCGAAAAAGGCCCTGGAAACAAGGTCGGTCAACCTTCTTTCTAGGATGTCTCCGTTTGCGTCTAATATGCATCTCTTAAATAGGGAAATAACCATGAGGAGAAAAGGGACACCAGATATTCCCCTCTTGTAACGTGCTCATTTTGGAAGATTGCTCATTTCTTATATTTGTATTTGGAATTTGGTCTAAATTTTCTCTGTCGTGTGTATCTAATCCATATAAGACATATTTATACATACCATTTGCTTGTTCCCGTCATTTGTTGCCACGTGACTCAAGCCGTAAGCGATTTCTGCAGCCGAAAATCCCAGACTGCGCCGGTTCGCGGAGTTGCAAGCTTTTCCCAGCAGTTTCAGAATGTCTTTAATTGGCTCTGCATGAAAATGTTTAAAATGATACCAAATTCACGCACAAAGAAGAAAGTTTATGAAAGTGGAAACTTGAGTGCATCGAAGTTATTCTTTGAAAGATTTTTACTTCGCAAAAAATTTATTTAACTTAAATTTACACTTCGACTTTTTTCAGTTCACGATTTGCATTTACTCCTGGGGTATGTCTATCTTATTCAACATATAAATTCAGTTTCCGTGAATTGATTATTTCGTTATTTGTTTCGTTGAGGCAGGCGCTCAAATGAAGAGAATAAGACCAGGTTCACATTAAGATGATTAAATATGAGTGCACACAGTCATGAGTTGGCATCGATCGTCAACAACTATTTTTATCACAATTGCTTGTATCTCGCAATCTGATTGGCTAATTTGTCGTTGTCGATAAAAGTCTAGAAAACGCGGCTCGTGTCGTGCTCGCGTCAATTCGTCTCACAATGTATATAGCCAATCAGGAACGCTCGTTTTGGAAAATAAACCAATCATATTGCGAGAAAGTTACAGACAAAGTTTGCCCTTTCTTTGTGTCAGGATTTTGGCCACGCCCTGCGCCTCTTGAGTCCACAACATTTTGACCACTGTGATGAAGAATATCGTTGTTGACAGGAGTACAGACAACGCTGAACCACTTTCGATTTGTTAAGTGTACCATTACCACATTTACACTGTAATTTATTCTGTTTCGGTCTGCCTCATCAGGACAAAAAAGAAGACAACAGGATTGTATAAGTGTTCGCAATACCTTCAGTGGCCATGATCAAGTGGTTGTTTGTCTCGTCCACTAAATAAGCCAGGCAAAGAAGTGCAGTCATTCGGTAAGTAGGGAACGTGGTTCGGAAGAAGCTTAGAAGTGTCTCTACTGCGCCACTGCTGTCAAAGTACTTTTTGTTATTCATACGCTTTGACAAATTATGAAGCACCCCTAAGACCTCGAAACCTAGGCTTCCTCTTGTTGAGAATCTTTCAGCTTTGCCGTCGGGACATTCTAGAATTGTCTGGAAAAAAAAAACCAAGAAAATTAGCCTCATCTGAACGAAGACTGGCAAAGGAATGTACCATTGGTCATCTTTTGACCGTAAAACGCTTTCGAGAAATTGACAAAATTAAAACAAAGTCTTTCGGAAGTGTTATTGATTTCCAAGACTCTATTCCCTTTTGTACCTGCGCAATTCGAAGTCTGCTAATTGGTAACAGATTGAGTGTGCGTTGCTGTTAATCCAGTGCGTTTGCTTTGAAATTCGGAGCTCCCGGCCTAGAGACCCGTCCTGACGATTAGCGGAATTTGATCCAGCTAGTCCCAGTTTCAACTTCTCGGCTATGCTTGTGAATAGCCGGTTGGGATTCTTAAAAGCTCTTCTTTTCTGTTGTTTCATGGATGTTTCGCTGACGCTAAGAAGACCCGTGAGGAGTGGTCAATTAAATTATCGTTATCGTTACCATTATCATTATCGTTACCTTCACCATTACCGTTACCGTTATCGTTATCGTTACCATTACACCATTACCATTACCCTTATCGTTACCATTACCGTTACCATTACTGTTATTGTTACCATTACCGTTATCGTTACCCTTATCGTTACCCTTATCGTTACCCTTATCGTTACCGTTACCATTACCGCAACCTTCACCGTCATCAGTATCGTTATTAATACTGCGCGAAATTGCTTTTGGAAACTAAATTGACTTCACTTCGTAAGGGTTCGGTTTCATACTTCGCGACACAAGGCTGTGTGCACAAATTCTAAAAGAGCGTCACTCACAAGTAACCGTCTTTGAATGCAACAAAGGAGACTTAGTACCGACAAGTTAAGGCGTCTTCACATCTCTCTTATGCTCGTGCTTACGTCGCTATCGAAAATCAGTCATAAAAAAAACCTTAAAAAGGAGAGCAAAAGCGGGTTCCAAAAGGGCGATATAGTTAACTTTACAATTCTCCTTGGACTCCGATGCATGTATAATACTGCCGGACATACCTGATTGTCCCTGAAGTCGTGTGTACAGATCTTCAGACTTCGCAATATTTCCAAGCATTCCGTGACTGTGCCAGCTACCCCGCAGGCCTCGCAAAACTTATCATGAAGATCAGTGAAGTTTAGAATGGCAATGGATATAGAATACATAACCTCTAAGGCCCACTTAGCTTCGGAATTGGTCTGAAAGAAAACTGATCACGTTAGTATCTCAGTCTTCACATTTTTGTCGGCCTAGATCCTAAAGATCTGCATTTCGTCTTTTCAGATTCGAGAGCTACGAGACAAGATTTTCTACAATAAAAAACAGCCATATAACCCTCCCATATTTGTCAAGTCTTCTTGCATCTCCAACACCGCCCCCACTGAAAATATTGCGGTTTTTTTTTTTTTTTTTGGGGGGGGGGGGGGGGCGGGGTGCAACAGATCACCACATCAAACAAAGTCAACATTGATCGGGGAGAGTAAAGGATTATTTAAGAGCTTTGCTGAAGGAGCAATAAATCATTGATATAACGAAAAGAGATGAAAATTGTTCTATTTTAGCAATGTGTACAATCGAACTTTAGCGCCGGAAGATTGAAGAATCGAGTCCAGGTCAATTCAAAGCAGATAGACTCAGGAATGATTGAGAAAATACAGTAAATGAAAAATCAAATATTTAGATTGCGGAGTTGAGATGATTGATGTTAAAGAAATTGTCGCTGTGAATTGAGTTACTTAAGCAGTTGTAAAGTACTGAGCCCGAAAAAAATGTGCAGGCTTCAACGGGAGTCGACTGACCGCGCCAATAGGGAGCCTTAGCATCGACGACGGCAACGGCAACGAGAACGTCGTCGTTGTGAATTCGCGATATTGTAATTGATTCGCGACTATTCCAAGCATTTTAACGTGACAAAGATGTGGAGACAGAAACGCATTAACATGTTCAAAACAAGATGGCAACCGAATTGTGTAAGTTTACAAAGTCTTATGGGTCGTATCCTTCCCATAACACATTGCACGTCCTTACATTGTTGGCAGTTGTTGCGTCGGTTTGAATTGAGCTAAAGAGGTGAATGAAGTGGTTTTAGACACGATTCATGAAATTTCATTTTCAGGCTTGCTTGCAAACTGATAGAGATGCTTGTCTAATTGCGATGATCTTTCCAACTTAATTTCATTTCGTATTATGATTCCGAAATTTAAATATACGACATTTCACATATTCTAAAATCATTATGCAGTTGCCGGAAAGAAGCCTGAGAAAATTTAGGACTTGACGGGATTTGTATCTATGATACCTGAAATACAATCTAGTACTGATCTGTTGACAAGCTGCTCAGGAATGTTCTTCGTGTCCTTTCGGAATTTCGATCCTGTTCATAGAGTGAACTAATCGTGATCGACTGCCAAACTGTGAGAACTCGTCGTCAGTGATAAGTCTCTTAATCATAGGATAATTTGATGGTCTGTTATCTTTCGAATACTACATGTCCTGCCAAATCCGTGATGCCTTGATAATATCCTGAGCCACGCTTATCCCTTGTCCCGTATCGATCGAGAGCTAAATACCTTGGTATCTTTTTCAACTCTGTCCGTCTGACTTTCCTCCGTTCCAGGCGAGAATGCGTTGGGGTTCTTGTGATGAAGAGATCTTAGAATCTCAGTCAAGAGATCGGGAACGTTTACATCAACCAAGAAGTCCAGAACTAAAGTTGTGCTCTGTTCATCGGGTAACTTAACGTGAACTCCCACTAAAGAGTCTGCTTTCCAGAAGGCTGCTTCACTGGCCAAATTCCCGGATGCTAGAAAATTGCGCAGGCTCCGGATAAGTTTCTCGGTTTCCGAGAGGTAGATGTATACATTTCGGTGATTTTTCTTGTATAATTGTAGAGTGTTTTTCAGGTCATCCTCCTTTGATTTGCTTTGGTCATTTCCAGCTGAAAATGGAATGATAAGCCAGTACTTTGCTTGGATCGATTTGACATCGTCATGTTTATCGTCAACACTGTCACCGTATTCATCATCATCTACTTATTTACGTATTTCTTTATTTTAATTAATTAATTATTTATTTATTTATTTATGATAACTGAAGGTTTTAGAACCCCTCGAGGTACTAGCTTATACCCACCCAATCGTTAATGAATACTCAAATATTTAATTGTCTCTTAAATTGCCCAGATACGTGCGAGAATCACTTCTCCCTTTCATATACAAACATGGCCGCGTGGAGATGCGAATTTCAGGTTCTCAAGAGTGAGCGGAGCGAAAGAGGGAAATATTTTTCAACACGAGAAGAGAAAATTCGTATCTCCAAGCAGTCATGTAATGTTCCGTTTATCATAGAAACACCAATGAAATGCCAAACTATTCCACTTTAAATTAATATTGTTTGTTTTCCTTACGTAGAACAACGGCGCGATTTATTACATAACCATTGCATCGAGAATCTTCTGACATGTGAAGATATCATGTTTTTGCGCGAAAGCTCACCTGGTATTTCATTGGTGTAAATATAATAAACTACATTTATTTAATTGAAAGGATATATAGATGCCCTGGGTGCATCATTACCAGTGGTCAAAATGTTGTGGCGAGGCGCAGCCGAGTGAATCCACAACAAATTTTGACTACTGTGATGACGAATATCGTTGTCGATAAGAGCAGACAACGCTGAACCACTTTCGATTTGTTTTTTACTACTATATTCAACGCCAAAGAAAGTTTTTATTTCAGAGCGTGACCAAAATTATGACACGAAGAAAGAGCAAGCGTTGTCTATAACTTTCTCGCAATATGATTGTTTTTTTTTTTACAATGACTGCAAAATTCTCGCGCGCTCATTGGCTAATTTTTATTGTCAATAACCGGACAGACACATACATAAATTTATTAATTTATGCGAAATTGACGCGATATTGGTGGCGTCAGCTTAAAGAAAATTGAAATTTCTCGCATTTTTGTCTCGCGTTCTTCTGGTGTTTTGACTTAATTTTGATCCCTCTGCCTTTTTGTTATTGTAAAAACAGTCTGCGGATCCACTCGGCTATCGCCTCGTGGATCCACAGCTACTTTGAGAATGTTATGACGAAATTCATGATCAATGACAGGACAACTAACTATGGACAGACGCATGAAAAACTGACATCAATTAGTTAATTTTACAACGACTGCAAAAATTCTCGTGCGCTCATTGGCTAATTTTTATTGTCAATAAGCGGACAGACACATAAATTTATAATTTATGCGATATTGCTCGCGTCAGATTGAAGTTTCTCGCATTTTTGTCTCGCTTTCTTCTCGTATTTTGACTTAATTTTGACCCCTTTGCCTTTTTGATATTGTAAAAAACAAATTGATGTCAGTTTTTCATGCGTCTGTCCTGTTATTGACAATGAATTTCGTCATAAAATGGTCAAAGTAGTCTGCGGACGGCGGGTATAATTTGCAGGTAGCAGGTCGCGGGTTGCAGGAGCCGGTCTGCGGATCCACAGCTACTTTGACAATGTTATGACGCAATTAATGATCAATAACAGGACAGACGCATGAAAAACTGACATCAATTTGTTAAATATACAACGGAAAATTAGCCAATCAGATTGAGAGGTTACAAGCATACTTTGGCGTTACAATTTCTCGTGTATTGCTACTTTCCTAAATAAACGGATCAGACAGTAAAAAAATACATCTCAGTAGTTTGGTCCACTTTGGTCTCTTTGTTAGGACAAACCGTTGCGTAAATTTGATGGGGCTGTTTTTTCAAATGTTTTTATTACCCTACGAACTTAAGTTCAAAATAAATTGAATGCATGTTTTTGATGTTATTTCCTTTAATTTAGTGAAAATAGAGCAGAAATGTATTTTCGTCCTCGTCCGCTTGAATAGTACGGACCTGCGAGGAAATAGCCTGCGATTAAATTTCACAAAAACCACACTCCAGAAGATGAGCATGACGGCAATGGAGAGATAATATACAAAACACTAACCAAATAAAGATGACGTCTGCTTGAAACTTCTGTTGCTATGCTCGAGAAAGTTTCGAGAAAGTTATTTTTTTAAGTAAAAACCTTTCATCTCTTCAACGATCGATCCTGTCTTCGGTTCCAGTCTTTCCCCGACAGGTCACGCAAAAACGTGACAAACGAAATTTTCTTAGAGCTTTGCAACATCACATCGATTTTACTCGTTTAGATCATCGGTGACCCCTATTTTTTTAATCATGAATTTCTTACTTTACTTACAATCTACAAAATATGATAAGATGAAAAAATTCCCACTGTAAGAAGTTATCTTTTTTTTAAATTTTCTTTTCACGTGCCATCGAATTCCGGAAGTGGTTGCAACGGGTAAGACCTTACCAAAACGCTCGTCGAGGATGAACTCCACTGTTTACGACATCCCTTGTGGCATGCAATTATCTAAAAATCACACTCCTAAAAACCTATGCGCGGAAACCTTCACTCTAACAGATGGTGATTTACGATGGATGAGCAGATGAGGCTGCTGCATCTCGTTATTATGAGGCATTTTTCCACTGCCATTTTCTCCGAAACAAAGTCGACCCCCACTGTTTTTTTTTTCATTTTAGAGAATGTGTCCCTTCGTGTCGAACAGAAAGACGCAGTAAGTAATAACTTCGTTTTAAACACAGAAACTCTGATTATTTTACTGACCGGCCTCGCCACATGGGCCATTTTTACTTCCGGTTCAAGATTTCATTGTTCGCAAGCTGAACCAATAAAAAAATTTTAATTTTCGGAGTAAGTACTTTATGGCCTCACTCTAGGCGAGAAATTGAAGAAAATTTCACCGTGGGAAGATTTCGCGCGAACGTCCTTAAACGAATGCAACAGTGCTTTTGTGGGTATTTAGTATTTGAGCGATCTCGAAATGTTCAGTTCTGCATGATCGAGCAACTTACTTTGCAGTGGCTCTGCTTTTCTTGGCCTCCATTTTATCATCTTAAACCTCGATAAATGGCGATATTTTAAGCTCCTCTGGCGCGATAGCCTCTCTAAAAGAGCAAACCTGAGCTAAATCAATGCATCCTACGTCAGAAAAATAACAAAAATTAGCATAATTGTTAGTTATTGACTGATATTGTGACCTTTTATCTGAAAGAAAGAAATAGCTCACGATTCCCGTATAACATCTAAATCTTGATAGAGTTGCGTCCAGACACGGCTAGATACCTCACTTACGAGTCTTTCGTTTCTGCAAACAAACTGATTAGTGATTCCTGATGATTCTTTTGATTTCAGTCGACTAAAATAGGTGCCCATTTTCGTTCCCATATCCCAACGTTTCTCTAACCCGGCGGGGCCTTCGCACTAGAAAACGAAATTAAAATTTTTTTATTGGTTTAGCTTGCGAACAATGAAATCTTGAACCGGAAGTAAAAATGGCCCATGTGGCGAGGCCGGTCAGTAAAATAATCAGAGTTTCTGTGTTTAAAACGAAGTTATTACTTACTGCGTCTTTCTGTTCGACACGAAGGGACACATTCTCTAAGCTTTACATAGAGATTGTTCGAAGGTAACTCTCCTGAGCGCTGCCATATTTAGTACTATTGACGACTCATATATGAACTCCGGAAGTCTTAGAATCTGGGACTGTAAATCCTATGTCTCCAGAGCCCTTCGTTTTTGTGTGAAGGCCCCCCTGGATGAGACAAACGATGGGATCTGGCAGTATTGGGAGTATTGATCAAGTTTTGACCAGTCACAATAAAATTCATGGTCAACACAAGGGGGGAGGAGGGGGGGGGGGGGGGGGGGCGTGGGCAGCGCAAGTAAAAAAATAATGGCATATAGCTAAAATTTCGTTAATTTTATACGAAACCAGTAACTGGTTCTGCCTGGAGTAGACATCTTTCCTTTAAGTTTTCAAGTTTTTCATTAAGCTTTTCAGTTAAGTTTTGTTTTGTTTTGGAGTTCTTAAGAGATTTCAGGTGTTAAGTTTTTATTAGTCATTTTTAGTTACAGTTAAAGTTAATGCATAATAAACCGTACGAATTTTTGTAGTAGGATATAATTATTAACGTGAGTCTCCTCGTGCTCTTAAATACTGTAATATATAGACTTAGCCAAGCCTGACCTCGATGAGCTATAAACTTGAGCCCGCGATATGGTCACGTGATACTGGACGTACGTACGGTCGTATGATCGTACTGACGTACGGTGACCAAAACAAACCCAATCTCCACCCAATTAATGTATACTCAAACTCGACTCGAACCTGGGAATGTTCAATTCATAACCCTTCCATTTAACAACTAGACTACCACACCGCTAACTGCCAGAACATTCTTATTTTTTAATATGTCAATTTTTTTTCTTCCAAATGCCGCTGTAAGTGCATTGGCACGTAGTTCCCGGTGTTGTGGTCTGTCTTCTGTTGTGTATCATGGTTGGGAGGATAAAAAAGGGACCACAGTAATTGGAGCAAGCTGTTGTGACGCTCTGCCAGCTTGACTAGCAAAGTTAATGAATGAATAAATAAATAAATAAATCACCCTCTACAGGAGCCCGCTAAGGAATTGTCGGTTACCAAACCTCAAGAGAAAGCTAACCATTGTAAAATCAAGCACCAGACTTAACCACTATTCAGCAATGATTTTACATGTACTTATTAGTGTTGGTAAATAATCGGTACAATTGTGAGCCAGTTGAACTTTAGTCGTTAAGTGGATCAGAAGAAACAATTCCTCCAAAGTGGGTGCTCCGAGTTCAAATCCCGTCCAGGAATGCGACTTTTACTTTTTTTTTTTTTTTTTTTTTTTTCTGGAACCCCCAAGAGCACCCTCGATCATAATGAAATGAAAATCTAGACGCTCCACATTAACAGGCTTCATTTACCATCGTAGACTGTATACATTAATTGGGTAGAGACTGGGTTTCCAAAACCCAATTTCTTTCCTATGGTGCTCCGCGGGCGCGCGCCTTCGGCGTGCGGAGCTACGCCACTAATAAATAATTATTGGAATAATGATGATTATGATAATGGTAATAATGTTGATAATCACGGTTGATGATAATCAACACTGAAAAAATAACCAAATATTCTGACAGCAGTTGATAAGACAGATCAGAGATATTTATTATTTAGTGGTTTGGCGGGAGGATTGGTCATTCTACCTCTGTCAATCACACAGTTTACGTACGTATTTTTCTTAAGTATGAGAAAGATAAGTATTATCATGATGATTTCCTGTTGAACAAGCATGATTGACCTTTTTCGAGGCCTGGTGACGCTGCAATCGTGAGGAAGACATTTTCAGAGTCTTCAGTAATTAGGAGTTGTTTTTTTTTCCTTATCTGGTGCGACACTCTTTTGGATTATGCTAGAAGTAATCCAATATAATTTATGGGTATTATGTTGTATCTAGTTTATGGTTTTGTTGAACAGCAAGCAGACTGGCTGAATAACCTTTAATAAATTACAAATTGAAAGCTTCTTCGCGGCTGTCAGAATATGGAATTTTTGACGGTTGAATTTCATGAGAACCAGCAAATCAGTTTTTGCATTTATCCTATGTAATCTTAACAAAAACTGTAAAATAAACTCAACAAAAATTCGCAAGACATCAATAACGAACCAAGCCTTCGAAAAGAGATATTTTTTTTACTCCGACCGACCGCCGACCGAAAACGCTTTCGACGGTAAACCGACAAAAAGAGGAAGTACGGCCCAAAAGGCGCAAGAATGCATCTAAATGACTGAATTCTGTGAACGGTTTTACTCTAAGCCTGAAAAGGTTGTTTGTAAAGTTCCACAATAAAGCTTTCAAAGGCGGGTGTATACGAAAATCCTCCTTGCTCTAGAATTGATGCGAGGGACAATTTCTAGAATAATTGATCGAGCGATTTAAAAGATGCACGACTTCTCAGTTAGTCAATGATTACGTCATATCTTGCTTTATGTCACACGAGTCATAGTACTCAGCGCTTAGTTTCCTCAAAACTCCGGTCCAATAAGATTGTTTCTTTCCCTACCTTTCTCCTTTGCGTACAAAGAGATTGTGGAACGCACTTCAACAATCCGAGATTATTATCACAATTAAGTAACCCAGGTTCACTGCATGTTTGTGTCGCGTACGGGTACGTTTCATAAAATGAATAAATATTGAGAACATATGGGGCGAATTTGCTAGAAAATGAAAATTAAAATCGTTGAAACTTACCATGTGGCGAGTTGTGCACGAAGTTAAGGGAAAAATAGTCATATCATATCATATCATATATCTTTATTTACCCTCGGATTTTTAGAGTAGCTTGGTGTAGCTAATATCTCCGAGCATTTACCCTCCCAACCATGATACATCATAGAAGACAGACCACAACACCGGGAACTACATGCCCTACTCTGCGCGACAAGTGTGCGGGTTCTTTTACGTCCCACAGGATTATGAACATTGAAGGGTTGTGAGACGGGACCTCCGGCTTATCGTCCTTATCCGAGAAGACTAGAGAGTCTAACCATTTGCAGATGTAATTGCAAAGGCAGCACTTTCTCCTCAGTTATTTAAAGACCCTGAGTGTTGGTCCGGCAGGTCCGGCCGGAGTTGAACTCACGACCTCCCGCGTGACATCCCGGTGCTCAACCAACTGAGCCATCCTTCATAATATTATAGTATGAAGGAAAGGTGAAGGCGACTATTTTTTCCCGAAACTCCGAGTACATATTAAAACTCTTTTCCTACAGGGGGGCCTCAATCCGATACGCTGGCGTATCGGGTTTTGTAAGATTCGTAGCGCAGCGCCCTTTTCATCGATCGCGCTGAAATTTGGCGTGTTTACTGGGGAGATATAGCCCCAGCTTCCCTGAAAATCTCGGCTTTCTAGCTTTCATTACGCCTACATGACGTCCATTCTAATGCAGGCAATTTGAGCCGATGCGATGACCAAATTTTCAATCGATCGCGGAGCTCTCGCGAAGCGGTTTTTCTAAAGTTTTTCAGCCAAAAAATTACACTACAGGCTTCGGAATAGATAAAGAAAAGGATTTGTGGTTCATTGGATGGGATTTCAAGCGTTAAAATCGCTGAAAAGGTAAGATTAATTATTTAGCGTCACAATTGCGTGTCTCGAGCACATGGTCTTTTGATCTCACAGAATTGTGTTTTTCCTCAAAATATTCGCTTGTTTTCGCTTTCGCTCGCACATATTTACCTTTATTACATGTCCAGTGAATAGTTTTATCCTCTGGGATGAATTTTCCGTCGAAAAATCGGTTATTTGGGTGGTTTTTGGCAAACAGATGTTGATTATTCGTAATGCGATCGCTGCCGTTGCCGTTAGCAACGGGTCGCAAATTTGACTTGTCATCACCTTATCACATTACGCATTGATCGCTAATCCGATTATCTAAAAAAAAATCCAAAAATATTCGTGCCTCATCAGTTTTCGGTCAAATTTATGTCCAAGAAAGCTGATAAAATGAAGAACATTTCTGTCGGTCATTAAAAAATTCGTAATTGACCTTAAAATGGCCAAATTTGTGTTGTAAACTAATTTTAGACAATTTTAATGTTATTTTTGTTAAATTTTTTTTTTCAACTTTCGTTTTTATAAAATATTGTAGTTCTATGTATAGAAATTATATGTTTTTGGAAAGCTTATTTTCATAGCTTTAAAATGATGTATTTTTTTCCTCCTAACTGAAAATACTTTTTGAGAAAAATAACATTTTTTTGTGATGGCTGACTTTGCCTGGAAATTCCTGGACAGTCCAGTGTAGAAAAAGATAAGGACAGCGACAACTCGCTACATGGTAAGTTTCATCGATTTTTATTTTCATTTTCTAGCAAATTTCCAGATCTAAACTTTGCGTCTTCGTCCCATATGTTGTTCTCCATATTTACTCATGTTATGAAACCCGTACGTGACACAAACAGTGAGCCTGGGTTAACTTGGGTTACCTGTTACTACTAGTTATAATACTGTAATGCGAATGTCACGGCGCGGAATTGTAATCTTGATATTCTTGAACAAGCTTGATCCAATAACCATCCGAATAAATGCAAAAACGATCATCTAGGGAGGGGTCACTGTATGTCATCGAGCTATAATCGATTCCTGAGAAGCCTCGAGAATCAACTCGAAGGGAACTTCTAATCACTAAATGACTTCACATAATTTATCGTTAAGTAATAGCAAAGAACTCATACCCAGATGAGAGTATCCATTAGAGTGAACTCATTTCTTTTTCCTCGTAAGCGAAGCATCTGTGACTGTTAGTGAGCGAATTTTGTCCAAATACAACTTTTGTACATGAGACCACTTTCATAAATGGCGACCACGTTTACATTCTTTGTATTTATGTAATTACACCTACTGGCCTCATTTTGAAACAAATATTCTTTTGAAATTTGCCCGTTGTAGCGAGGCCAGTAAGGCTTATTAGCATTAAAACAAAAGAATATTTTATTTGGCCGCCATTATGAAAGAGGTCTCCTGAAACATTGTTCGTCGTTCATTTCACAGGTAACCCAGGCTCGCTGTTTGTGGCACGTACAGGTTTCACAACGAGTAAATTTTGAGAACATATGGGGCGAAGACGCGAAGTTTAGGTCTGGAAATTTGCAACTTACCATGAGGCGAGTTATTGCTGTCCTTAAATATGTACACGAAGTTTCTGGAAAAATAGTCGCCTTCACCTTTGCTTCATAGTGTAGTATGAACAAGAGATTATCAAGGTACCTTGCTAATCTCTTGGTATGAAGGAAAGGTGAAGGCGACTATTTTTTCTGAAACTACGGCACATTGGTAAGTTTCATCGATTTTTATTTTCATTTTCTACCAAATTTCCAGACCTAAACTTTGCGTCTTCGCCCCATATGTTCTCTATATTTACTCACGTTGTGAAAACTGTAGGTGATGACACAAACAGTGAGCCTGGGTTAACTGTGGTCAAATTTGGTAAATGTCTGTGACATATACCTGACGTTTCCGCGACGAAAATTGGTTTTTGCTCAAATCGGTGACGGTTTACGGATATGAAGTGACGAATGTAGGTTAAACGTAAATTTTGTAGTGAATCCCGAGACAATTAAGGACTGAATTTCTTTTAATAACCTTGGTTTTTGCTGTTATTTTCCAAATTTTCGTAGCAATGACATTAAAAGAAAACGACACAACTTTTAAGTGTCCATCTTCAGTTGAGGGATGTTTACAAGTAAGTGCATGGCTTTATATAAAGTAGGTAACTAGTAGGTGTAAATTACAAACTGCAGCCAGTTACAAATCAGTGAAAAAAGGGATACAACGGAGTGGAAAATAAAAGGTGCGAGTACAAAACTGTAAAAAATGTTGAATACAAATAGTAATTAACGTAAGAGTGTTAAATTAACATGTTTCATGTGTTTATTCCATGATGCGGGTCGTTCCATTCAATATGAAGGGCTTCTTTGATCTTAAGTTGGAAATTAATGAGAGCCGAGTCTAAGATGGAAAAACAATTGAAGTAACATAGATTCGTGCACGACTCAGAAGCTTGAAGATGTTTATAGATATGGGAATTGCGATCCGAGGATAAGTGCTCAAGAACCCTGGTGCCAAAATGTCGAGTGGTTTCACCGACATAACAGGTATGACATCCTGCACATGTAAATTTGTAAACCACCTGGGAACGGAGCGTCATGGGGATCGAGTCCTTCACACTGAACATGTTACTTAACTTGTAGGAAGTGAAGGATAACCTAATGTCTAAGCCCTTACAATATTTCTTGGGGATAATTTTGATTTTGCGTTTCGCAAAAAGGGAAAAGGGGCCAATATAAGGTAATCTGAAAAACCGTTTGGTCGTTCCCTCAGAATGGTCCTGCAGGGATGCATCAACTGAGGTGTTGTGGACCTTGTAAAGGTATTGATTAACTACTCTTTGTACAATGTTACATGGGAAACGATTTTTCATAAGAATAGACGTTAATTTCTGAATGTCGGTGTGAAAACCGCTCCAACTGTTGTTAATTTTAAAGGCCCTGTCCACTGATGCACGAATGAGACCAATTTTGTAAGAAAAGGGTGTAAAACTAACAAAAAAATGGTGAGCAGCCCCGTGTAAGTTTTCTTCCGAAACACTGATGTTACTAGAAAATCAGGGTGACTGTTGTCGACGAGTACATCCAGAAAGGGTAGTTTATGGTTTTCCCCTTTCTCCATAGTGAACTTGATGTTTGATGAAATGAGAAAAAATGTGAGGCATCGTTGTCGTTGTTAAATAAACAAAACGTATCGTCCACATATCTGCGATAGAAAAGAACATCAGGGCCCTTGTATTTTTGTAACCACTCTTTCTCATGGTGACCCATAAAAAGATTGGCAAGCACGGGAGCGAGGGGAGACTGGGGAGAACCCATGGCTGCACCGTCCGTTTGATCATAAAAGTTACCGTTAAATGAAAAGTGGGTCTCGGTAGTAGCGAACAGAAATAATTTCTTAAGACTGGACTGGTTTAATTTAAGATGGGGGTTACTTTCTACCACGTAGCGAACTGCTAAATCAATAGATTTTCCGAGCGGTATGTTAGTGAATAAACTTTCCACATCGTAGGAGACCGTAAATTTACCATGAGTAGAAATATTGGTGATTTCAGTGAGGAAAGATATAACAGGTCTTGCAGATTTAAAAGTTGTCGTTTTTTTTAATTGTATGATAAATTTGCATGTCGCACGCACGCAGACTATTTCAAAAATTTTCATTTATTCTACATTTTTTACTTGTTACTTGAATATTTCAAAAAGAAATTTGAGAGTTTGTTTCATCAACAATCCAGACACAGAAAGAGACTATGAAAGCCGCCCCTGGGCGTTAAGTCGATTGCTTTCACAACCGCTATAACACTCCGAATAGCATAGCCTGTTACGTAGGATGACGTAGTCAGTCCGCGTAGACGTTTCGGTCGATAGTATGTTTTAACTTTCCCGTATCCCGTGCCCTGGCCAAAGCTTAAGGGACGTCCCAAAAATTTCGCGATTTTATTGGCTGCAAGTATGAATCACTTGTAAGTTAGGTTGCGTCGCAGAAGACAAAGTACAACTCAAATCTTCAGAATCGGGAGAGAGAGAAGGTAAGCGTCTCCAATTTTGACTGCCAAATGGCTTTGTTATTCTGATGACGCGGGATTCCTGTAAGGCGGACAGCATAGTAACTTATTCTTATTTGTAGTCGCAAATCGCGCGTTTTTTCTGAAGTTTCCCGTATCCCGTGGAACCAAGTGATCTCTTTGTTTCGCATGGAAGTCGGTGAAGTGGAATCACGTCGGACCGAAGGAACACAGCCATCGATTAGCTTCAAAACCTCCCATCGCCGTGACATTTCACCTAGATCATTCTCGAAAGTTGCGCCAACCATTGCGTTCCTTCATCACCGGCTGAGCAGGGATTTAAGCTCGAAAATCTCACAGCTATGTTTTAGTAAAGCGTCCATTGAGTGGAGTTAATGCACATCGTATTTCACAGATATTTTTCATCGCGACCCGTAGGAGGAAAACAGCCATAAATTTTTGTTCCCCAGAGCCTCGGAATCATGTTCATTGTTTTAACTTGAATTTTAATATATCGAAGTTAGTCTGTTGCTCTCGTGACAC
>OX421445.1:8950242-8980242 GCA_949126865.1 Montipora capitata | reverse complement strand
GTTCTAAGACGAAGTCAAGGCTGCACACTACGATTCCGACCGTTGTCAGCTCAGAGGCGGTTTGCAACTCGAAAATCCATCCCAGCCAAGATTTTTTCACGCAAAGCTAAAGCCACATCATTTGCGAACCTCCGTGAATGTTTCATCGTCAAAAAACCCCACGCACTTGGCTGGAAATGAGCATTTTCTGCTTCGATTTCCACGATAGCTGATGAATTTAACCGCTTATGATCGCCGACGAGGACACGGAGCTTGGGTCCGAGGTCAAATTAACTCCACCCGATGGAGGTACAGTCATTACAACACTTACACCATCCCCACAGCGGCTTCTCGTAACCATGGAGCTGTTACGAGAAGCCGCTGTGGGGATGGTGTAAGTGTTGTAATGACTGTACCTCCATCGGGTGGAGTTAATTTGACCTCGGACCCAAGCTCCGTGTCCTCGTCGGCGATCATAAGCGGTTAAAATCGAAGCAGAAAATGCTCATTTCCAGCCAAGTGCGTGGGGTTTTTTGACGATGAAACATTCACGGAGGTTCGCAAATGATGTGGCTTTAGCTTTGCGTGAAAAAATCTTGGCTGGGATGGATTTTCGAGTTGCAAACCGCCTCTGAGCTGACAACGGTCGGAATCGTAGTGTGCAGCCTTGACTTCGTCTCAGAACATTGAAAACACGGACTTCGCGAAACTGTGAAATGAACTCCAAAAGGCACAAGAATACTCCAGAGGTGAGTCATTTTGATTCATTTTATTGAATGAACGTTAAATTGAGCATTTTTTAGGCTTTATAATCGACGGTATTTGATTTCCCATACAAAGTCTTACAACGCGTTTAAATTCTCAACGGCTGTCTGTAGTGACGCGAGCTTGGGCTGCCTATGGTGCGTATTGGAGTTTTGTACTTTTCTTTCACGTTCTCTGAAACTGAAAATTGTGAAACGACCAATTTCAAGCCGGTTATGAACGCACATCGGCGCGTTTTAATTTTACCTCGCAGTTTCCAATTCAGTTCCTGGAAAGGTCGGCTTGTTTGTAGAAGTTGAACAATCTAAACTATTTTTAAAAACCTGTATTAACTATTTTCAATCACGTTTTGTTCACGTTGCCTTCAGCGTCGTAGTCTAAGATCTTTATCTCCTCAATAAATGCTCAAACCAGATGTTGATTAACTGTGAAACAAAGGGTTCTTTTCTTCAAGTTGTTGGCAAATTTAAACATCCAAAGAATCCTTTGCAATGATGTACAAAATGAAATACCAGCCGGCATTAATGATTCGGTGCTGAAAGAAGGCGAGTGTTCGACATCGTTTTTTTTCAGTCGAGATGCGGCGATGCCGACATGTACAATGATGGCCGAAAGAATGTCACCTAAAAAATTACTAATTCGTGTGAATTTCACGGTCATAATTTTCCGATTATAACAAATCGTTCGGCGTTCAAAGTTTGAGAAGGTTCGTTGAAGAATGTTCTAGCCTTGTTGGCACATGCAGAGGCGTGCTTACGTCATCGAAATAACTCCCATTTCACATGGTCAGTCCAAGAACGATAGAAACGTATCAAAGTGTTAAACGCAAGTGAGTGCGTGAACACGTTTCTGTTCGTCAAACTATTGTTTTGTCGTCTATATCATCGAAAACTTGAAATTTAAAAGCCTGAAATGGTGGGAAGTGCACTTTCCGGTGTTTCGTTTTCAAATATTTTCATTTGCTTGATATCGTTGCTTGATAAAATAACATCTAAAGGAGCACGCCTATATCGAGGAAACTGAAAGCGAACTGGATCAATTCAATGAAGGGGTAGTTTCTAAAGAAACTGTGGTGCTGCGTCGGTGGGGAAGTAGTATACAAAAATTTGGTTTTATAAACGGAGTTGATAATGTAAATTGGCCACCGTACAGAGATTGTAAAAGCTGACGTTTCGAGCGTTAGCCCTTCGTCAGAGCGAAGGGCTAACGCTCGAAACGTCAGCTTTTACAATCTCTGTACGGTGGCCAATTTACATTATCAACTCCGTTGATAATACCAAATTTTTGGATCAATTCAAACATCGCTTTCTCTCTTTTAAGTGGCATTTTCCTAAAACTCTATTTTACCTTTAAGAATTTTGCCCGGTTGAATATGACAATCATTTAACATACGATAAAATCCTATTAATGCAGGAAATTTAGTGGGACAGTCTAACCTAAATCATGAAACGCCGCTATCAACAATTTCAGCCCTGGAGGCAAAACCGTCTGGTCTGGCGCCGGGTCTTTTTAAGTGTTTCAGTTGCGAGCAAGGCGTCCTTTAATTTTTTCATATGAAAATTACTTTACAGAGCAAGGGCCTCGGTTTAGAACTTGACTTTTCTCTGTACAACAAAACGTTTTAAACGAATAGTTCAAATTTTCCACTGGCAAATCCGTAACTTATTTACAACCTTGTCTTACAGCTTTTATCAGTCTTTTCAGTTAGCATCAGTGGCGGATATACTTATCTCTGATTCTTTCATGTCACGATATTCTTAGAGAAATTTATCATCCAGTTTACTTTGAACTTCAAACGGCAAACGGCAAGCTATTGCTTGCTATCGTGTAAATGCACAAATATTTGTCCCTTTTAAAAGCGTTGCGCGATAACCGCAGCTAACTGCTACGAACTCGAACGAGTTATTTGATTTGCCTTGAATTTGCGTCCAATTTTAGCCTGACGTTTGAAGTTTTCAATAGTAAACGACTGTAAGAGATACAGCATCGCGTTTGCGGGAAACGACATTCTTCTGCTTGTCATACAAGCTTGAATAATCTCATAATTCTAACTTCTTTTACTCCTTTGAGAAGTTTCTTGGTATCTAGAGCTAACAGGCAACAAAGTAGCTAACATCATACGCGTTTCTTTCAGTCTTGGCACTGCTGAAAACGCCAAAATTCAGATTGACGTTTGCTGTTTGCTGTCAATGTTTCTTCCGTCAAAACAGACTAAAATTCACAGATTTGAAACATGCCTATCACATAGTGATCCGAGTTTCTTGTGACTACTAAATGAAACAAGAAAATGGATGATATATTTGTTGTCTTCCGGCCAGAAGAAGCGGCAATATTTGTTCCTTAGTAAGAAAACCCCTTCCAACCTTTCTCCTCGTAGAATTTTGTCCTCACGTGTTTCGAGATTTCATCGCCATAAATTCCCAAAACGACATCGGTAGCAGGTGGTCGCCCGAGAATGAAGTTGTTAGCGGCCATAATGTGGCTTATGCTAGACTGACTCCCGGCCACGGATAACACAGTACTGTTGGTGTTCATGTTTGTTGCGTTTGCACGACTCCTGCATAATATTCGGAGCTTTTTTGCCTTCCTGTTTCTCTTGTACAACAAATATCCAGCGAGAACGAGTAGAAAAATTACCACAGACCCAATAAGAGAGAAGAAAACAATGTTGAAGATGTATCTTCCTGTACTGTCTTTGCACCTAAAGAGATCCGACATTTTGAAGACCTAAGTTTTCTCAAGCTTCGAGTCTTGAATCTTGTCGCTTTGCAATCGAGTTTTGAGTTTTCCTTATCGAGACAAATCAAGCCTTTGGCAATCTGTAAGAATGAAAATCATAATCTCGTTAAGCGGCAGCCACCAAGTAATATTCAACCTTTTGTGCAATGAGTTAGGCTCGATCATTAACGAAAAATAAACTATGAAAAAAGTAAAGTCCACTTATTTTACCGCTGCGTTTTAATGTGGTGCTGTTGAGAGGGTATCTGTCCGCATATCGAAAATAAAGCGTTATATTTTGACAGGTTTAATAATGGTTTGATATGAACTAGATAAAAATAGTTTTTTTGAATAATTCAGCACTCTAGGTTTTTGCGGTCTTTGCGGACACATCACTGGACTCAACAATGTGATTCGTGCTTGAAATTTAAAAAAATCTACATCTCCTCAAGCCAGATTAGTTTTAAGTCAATAAAGAAGTTGCTAGTTTACTTAAACAATAATATCCGAAAACTATCTATCTCAATAGATTATAGCCTAGCAGGTAAAATAGACTAATGGCAGCTTCAGTAGTATTTTGGCGTCTGAATAAAGCTGGAAAAATATTAAATTTGAGAAAATAGTCTTTTCCAACGGTTTTTCAGCACAAATGTCAATGGTAGCTTATGCGGCGGCCGGTTAGTTGAGGGTGGGGCTTATTTTTAAACATACAGCTCTCACAACATTTTTGCAGGAGATAAAGACCAAACGAAACAGGGTCACGTATTCCAAATACAGTATTGAGAATTATTCTTAAAAAGGAAGATGTTTTCACTGTTGTTTAAAAAAACCTTTTTATTTCGGTTTATACTGTTCAAATGCCATCGCTCTGTTTTAAACAGGCGTCACATTGATGTTAAAATGGCTCAGCGGATTTCGAGGGTCCGCCCGCCGGTTCATGAAAAACGTGAATTCGGCGGCTGTCGCACTAAGACAACGTTTACACGAAAGCGGTTTCACATCTACACGGTTCCATGACTTCGAAACCGCGTCAAAATCGATGCGGTTTGGAAGTGTTTACACGAAACCGTTTTCGCCAGAAAATTAAAGATCGAGATGTTATAAGCGAGTGCTGCACTATGTGCTAAATTCACTACATGTATTTTGAATTGAACAATGCAAATTTCGCACCAAAATAGTGACCGTATTCAAATCGATGTGGTTTCACTATTTACACGACCGATGAAACCGCATCGTTTTGAAAACGCTCCACTTTTGGCAGCGGTTTCAAATCGACACGGTTTCAATGTGTAACTGAAACCGCATTCGTGTAAACGCTGCCTAATCTTTGTGTCTTTGGCCACGGAAATATTTAAAGATTAATGAATGGTTTCCGTTACAAGACTTTTTAAGTTCTTTCCGAATTTATGTCGGCAGAAAAGTCTCGATAGCTTCATGGCAGATTCCGTAGAATATAATTAAATCCGAGAAACGGTATCACAAAGAATTGAGGATTCTTTTTTTTTTTGTTCCAAAACGACACAGGTTTAAGAACTTAAAAAATAAGATATAAGAAATGTTTTAGCCTACACTAACGAAAATTGTAGGCGCTCTCAACATACTTGTGTTTAAAATTCTATGTCAAGAATTTCCTTGGAAAATTAGGACAAACGCGATTTTTCGTATTCGGACTCTGCCTTTTTGTAGGTTGAAGGACTGGATTTCCTTATATTGTGCAATGTTTCAACTTACCAAAACACAACCGTAGAAGGATCATACACGTAAGAAACCTTGTAATCAAATCTTTCGATATTCCTGTCACGGTTTTATCCCCACAAAACAGTTTTTCAACGACGTAGTTTTTCTTACCAATCCTTACATTGTTTGTGCTCGTTTGTTGTCACAACGCAGTCGCTACGCTGCACTGCGATGTCCCTGGGTTACTCTTTGCAGTTTTGGACTTGTATTTTAACAAGGTCAACAATGTTATCTCTCTACCCCTCATATCGCCCTTCTCCAGTCACGAACGTCACAAGCACATTCTTCAATATCAAATCCCCAAAGCATTTTTAATCGCAACATTTTGGCGCTTATTCAAAACACACCCGAATACGTTTTAAGATTTATCTAAACGTTTTGGTATCCAAGTAATTTTCAAAGTTAAGGAACAATAATTACAAGACAGCAAAAAAACACCTCAGAGGCTCTTTTCTTTTTCGTCTTTTTGAGAAAATTAGCCATCAGCATGACTGAAATGTCTTATCGCCGTAGCAGCTGTTTTAATTACACATGTATATGTTTCTCAATGCACAACGTTCCAAGCAGTATTGTTTTGAAACAATTTGAAAGCGAATACTCATGGAAGGACCCTTTTTAAAAGTTCATTGTTTCCAAATGTGACCCCAGTTGGCAAGACATTAATCGCTTGATTCATTCAATTGTTTTGACATGTACTAAATTTAGCTCAAGCACAACCAATGTTTTTTTGATCCTTGAAATGAATATGGTCTCTGAAAATGAAAGAGATGTCGTGCTACTCCTAAAAGTTTAGAAAGTGCATACAATCCACTCTACCGGGCACAAATATATAGTTTCGAGACATTGGACTTTAAGCTAAAGATAGTATGCGAATGACTTCAACCAACAATATTGTAGCTCTTTGATCTCTTTGATTAATCAGAGGCTTTTTACACAGTACATCTGTTTTGAAAAACAATGCTGAAATGTCAATACTTGATTTCAAGTGGGTACAATATTTTTACAGCGTCATGAGACACGGTTATGCTTTGCTGTTCGGATCTGAAACTGCATTCCTATTATACTTTTTCATTCCAATTTTATTGTCTTTAGTAGTGGAACAGCTGGCAACAATTAAAAACAACAGTAGCATATATATAACCTTCAAGATCGAGGCTTCGTCATCCTCGGCCATACGTGGCTATGAATTGATAGCAATCGCGTTATCCTTAGGACCTTGAGGAGTGAAAGTATTTTCATGAAAATCACTAAGATATTAAGAGAAGGAAGAATTTATTGACTTCAACGGAACCGGATCCATGCCACAAAGTGTGAGTATCAATGACAGGAATACGGTGGCTCATAAGGGACACATAAGGGAAACAGGTGATAAATAAAAATATTAATAAAAATTTTTGCAAGATTCGCACACATCCGCAAAAAGTGGATTTTCAGCAAAACCGCAACGGAATTATCGCAAAGATGGAGCGCTAATCTTCTTTACAGAAGTGTCATAACACTGACCTTGCTGTAAAGTCGTGACTCCGCGTTGAGTTTACTCCATTGATATTCCTATATTTGGATAATTTCATCCATTCCTTTCTAAATTATTAAAGTTTTCCCCGCACCGCCTAATTAGACTTTGAGGGTCAAACGACTAAATTTATTAGCAATAAAGCACATCAACGAAGTACACGAAATATTTTCAGATCTTCCCGACCTTCTTGTACAAATACATACCTCTGCTGTTTATAGTAACACTATAACAGATTACTTTGCTTCAAGGGAATTGCTCATGTATTTCCGCAGCTGTGAAGGGAGTGTAGTTATACCTAAAATTGTTTCTTCGCAGATTATGAATGTCACTCCTACTGCCACAATCCACGAAATATGATCAAGCGCATAATTTGGCGGATCATCGACTATTGTCTTGAGATTTGGTGACGTAGTGTTTACTTTGTTGACAGGAAATGGTGTGTCACAGCACTTTCCGCGAAATGTGGCATACACACTTTTCATGGCGCCAAAGCAAGGCTCGAATCAAATGCCACTTTCAGATCCAAATTACAAATTACTTGAAGATAACGATTTGCCGCTTTCCTGAACGGAATATTCAGAAGATTCAAATGAATGTTGCACCCTCCATCCCACGGGAAATCTTTCCTTTTGCTAGGCGGTTGAAGGTGGCCTTCAGAAAAGTAGGCACGCATTGCGTACGTGTAGATAGTGCAGTAGAAGACGTAGTGAAGGCTGGTTTTGTCTAGTAATGTTTGACACAGAGCTTTATTTGCATAACTGTCAACTGAGCTGCGCCTTTTTTCCAGGAGATTCAAGTTGTCTTTGTGTATTATTTAGCTTAGACATGCTACAAGTCGCCCTCTCGAAACTCTCCGATTGAGAAATTAAGCGAGCGAAGCGAGCTTGAAGTGAGGTAAAGTAGCGACCGAACGAGTAGCGACCGTATAAGTTACCATCAGCAAAAACAAAATTGGGGGATTTTTGCTAAGTCCAATTTTTCTATTGTACTTTTGGCTGCACAAGTAAATGGCAAAATCGTAAGTGACATCGATCCGCCTTCGATCAAGTTACTGTATCGTTGGAGACCTATTGCGACAAGCAGACCAGATGAAGCATAAATAGAGGATATTACATGGCCGCGCGGAGATACGAAATTTCTCTTCGAGTGTTGAAACGTATGTCACGAGTGAACGCAGCAATATCGTTGTTGTCGGTTTTCAACCAAATATTTGAAAGATTAATGTGCAAACATCCTAAATCCGTCATAGACAAGAATGATATGTTTTTCAAGTCGCAATATGGTTTTGGAAAGAATTATTCAACGGCACTCAGCATGCAATTCTAGATATTCTGAACAAAATTCAATCTAATATTGATAAAAAGCTATACTCCTGTGGTATTTTCATTAACCTGAAAAAGGACTTTAACACGGTGGATCATAATGTATTGTTATGCAAGTTGCACCATTACGGAATTAGAGGGATAATCAACGCTTGGTTTTCTTCATATTTATCGTGTAGAACGCAATCAACACAAATTGGCTCTACTGTCTCTAATAAAGAAACAATTGTATGTGGTGTCCCCCAGGGTTCAGTCCGCTTCTTTTCTTAATATATTTTAATGACATGCATTGCTACTCCAGTAAACTTGACTTTTACCTACTTGCTGATGACACAAATTTATTATACGCAGATAAAGATTTAAAAAACCTTGAGACCATTGTTAGTGAAGAATTGTTACGTTTTTGTGAATGATTAAACTCTAACAAGTTATCTCTTGACACAACTAAATCTAACTTCGTTATTTTTCATCCCTATCAACATAAACTAGATCACTATGTCAGTTTGAAAATACTTAACAACAACTCTAGGCAATCAGTATCTCTCGAGCGAATGCAAAATACCTAGGAGTGCTGATCGATGGTAATCTTTCCTGGAAGCAACATATTGACTACATCTCAATGGAAATAAGCAAAGGAATTGTTATTATCGCGTCCTAGTACTCTTTCTCTTTGTAGATTCTGTAGCTGGAGTCAACAATTCTTATACGTATTAACCGTGTAACGGTTATCAAGGGAAGAATTGTTGACTCCAGCTACAGAATCTACAAAGAGAAAGAGTACTAGGACGCCATTTGTTGTTACGTACCATCTGGGACTGCCAAACATTGGCTGAATCCTCAGGGATCTACATCCCATGCTCCAATTGTCTGAAAAATGTGGAAAGGCGATTAGGGAGATTCCCGATGTTGGCTTTTAGGAAACCAAAGAGCCTGAAGGACTATCTGGTCCGGGATAAAGTTCAGAAACAGAGGATTAAAGCTGAAGGTAACCGTAGTTGCGGGTCGTCGGTATGCCAGATAAGCAAGGACGAAAGTTTTCTGAAATTTGGAAACAAATTTACAAGAAATGTTACTGGTAAAACGTACGACATTCATTATAATTTGGATTGTAACAGCAGTAATGTCGTATATCTCATTTCATGTAAAAGTTGCGGTAAACAATATGTAGAGTCGACAACAACTAAATTTAGGCTTAGGTTTAATAACCACAAAAGTAGGATGAGAAGACACTCGCGTCTTGCATCGTGAAACAGAGGCGTAGATGACTTAATCCACAGACATTTCTGGTCACAGGGACATTGCGGGCTGGATGATATGTCTATTCAGTTGATAGATAAAGTGTCTAATACTAGTGATCTTTTAGGAAAGGAAGGCCAGTGGGCTCATAGACTTCAAACCATCCGACCATTGGGTCTTAACGAGAATGACTTTTTCTATAGCCAGAATCGTCGCAAGGGTCGGATTCGCTAGCCATTTTTTGCAGCTTATTATATCATTTACGAACACATATGTTCTCATTATTTCGCGCGCGCGTGATTTGTTACCTCACTTTTGTATTATTATCACGTAAGAACGCTTGAGGGTGTAAAGGTGATTCACCCTGATGAAGGTAGCTGTTTGACAGCGAAATATAGGTGTTGTTGTTTAAAACCTGTCTTTTCTCTTGTGTTCAAGTATAAGTGTACCGAGAGAGTTTTTTTTTAACAATTTGTTGGATGCTTGTGAAAAAAAAAAAAAAAAAAAAAAAAAAATATATATATATATATATATTAAATTAAATTCCTTTAAACTCCAAAAGTTTAGAAAGTACGAAATACGAGCGAAAAAAGCGAGCAAATCTGAGCGAAATCAAAAAAACTTGATGAGAACCGATGCGATGTCGTGTAACACCTTGTGGTCAGACAGACGCAGGCTCGTCACAAAAACATTTCTTACCTTTTCGCGTACTTCTAAACGTCGGAATTTAACCCAGCTGTCCACAAAAACGTTTTTCTTTTGCTTTATACCGAAAGAAATTTCGCTTTCTGGCGTAAAAATTTTTAGTTTAGCAACGCTAAGCGCAATCATTTACCATATAAGGTCAAACCAAGGTATATGAGCTGATAACCGAGATTGAGTGAACCAATCAGAGCACGAGAATTGCATTATCCCAGGTTGAGAATTTAATAAATATATATATATATCATATTTGAATTCGTTCAACCGTCACTTCTGAAGATGTATGTTGTAGCATACGAAACGTCAAGTCAAAAATAAAGTGCGCTTTATCATTTTGTTTGTAGGAATTGTTGCCGATTTCGGGACTCATTTCATGAAATTCAAGGATATTTCCAATAGAGGGAGTCCCGGAACAGGACTAGGTACATTTAAGCCACGCCAGAGTGCTCAAACTAGTGAGCTGGTGAGCATATGCAATTGCTTGCGGCAATGATTCATCCTAGTATAGTGCTCAATTTGGACATAAAAGTAAGAGCGTTGTAATGCCAAGGTGCTATAGCTAACTGCAGACAGTACTGTTTCGGCCTTCTGGACCTCATCAGTGCATTGCTGATACCTAGGCTGGAGGTTAAGCTTGTAAAACCACCCCAAATGTCCCACACATGTGGTACATCTAAGCCATGCCAGAGTGTTCAAACTAGCAAGCTAGTGAGCATGCGCAATTTCTAGCGGCAATGACTCATCCTAATAGAGTGCTCAATTTGGACATGAAAGCAAAAGCTTTGTAATGCCAATGAACTATATCGATACATATCGATAATGCGAGGTGGATGGTTTGATTTCTTGTTGACGTAGAGTGGGATGTTTCCGGGTTTGGTGTAGGCCATGTATTTCCCATTAGACAGCTTGAGTGTGACATCGAGGAAGTTTACGGTTTTTTGGTTGGCCTCGATTGTAATTTTCAGGCCGCAATTTCTGAAAATACCGCACAGATCTTTTTTATGAGGTGGTGCTTTGGATATCCCGAGGCCGCCATCTCTGTATAAGCCAGTGTGGCCCAGTGGTTATGGCGCTTGCCTTGAGATCCGGAGATCCCGGGTTCAAGACACGCTCTGACCACTCGTTGAATTTGATCCTGGTAGTCCCTGGTTCAACTTCCCAGCTGCACTTGTAAATAGCAACTGGTTTGCCTCCGGCCAGTTGGGATACTTAACAGTTGTTGTTGTTCTGTTCCGTCGTTTCGTTGTGTTTCATTGGCCCTGAAAAGCCACTATGGGGAGCGGTCAATTAAGTATGTATTGTATTGTATAAGCCAAAATCGCATGTACTGCCAAACTTCTCTTTGATTTTGTGGAGGAGATAAGTACCAACAAGCTTGCAAGATTCAGCACCGTCGTAGCTCCCCTCGGATAATGCATTTCGCGTGCTCTAATTGGTTCACTCAATCTAGGTTATCAGCTCATATGCCTTAATTAGACCTTATATGGTACGTGAATGCGCTAAGCGTTGCTAAGCTAAATTTTTTTTCGCCGGAAAGCGAAATTTCTCTCTGAATAAAGCCAAAAAAGAAAAAAAAATTTTTTGTGGAAAGTTTGGATCAATTCCGACGTTTAGAAGTACGCGAAAAGGCAAGAAATGTTTTTGTGATGAGCCTTCGTCTGTCTGACCTCAAAGTATTACACATCATTGCGTCTTCATCAAGTTTTCTCGATTTCGCTTGGATTTTCTCGCTTTTTTCGCTCGTATTTCGTATTTCTAAAGTTTTGGAGTTTAAGGAATTGAAACAATTAGGCCGTGCATGACGAAATAAATATGTATCCTCACAACCGTACAACTAGCCTTGCATTATTATTTTGTTTTAAGTCTATAATATTATTGCCTGGTTGCATAGAGATCGCATGGATAAAGGATCCCACAGTTACCATGCGTGTTTCCAACAACCCGCGAAACAAAGGATATATATATCTGACAAAAGGAAGGCACGACACCGCGTTTAATTTTTTTTTTTTTTGTTCTTTTTTTCTTTTTTTTTCAAGTTTTATTAAGTTCGACAAGAAATGTGCGAATTCAGAACACAAAGATCACAATCGTCCAAGTATTGAGGTTGACCATTGTTTTTGCAAAGTCAAAAATTCACAACTCTAGACGAGACTATTTCCATTCTTTTGGAAAGAAAAGCTGCTTTATTATTTATTAGCGTCATATTTCATACTGTATTCTTCATGCTGACTATTAATAATTTTTATCCAGAGAAAGGAATTTTTGCCGATTTCGGGACTCATTTGATGAAATTCAAGCATATTTCCAATAGAATTGTTTATTTTCGTGATTTACGCATGCGCTACGTGCCACTTACACTCTTACAACACGATGACAAAGTGTGTAGTGCACTACCCACAGAAAGAGAACAAAATAAACCATATTCGTATTCTCAGTATTTGACTGGAACTAGCTTGCAATGGAGGCTAATGCGGGGGAATACATTAAAAAGTATTTGCATTTGAAAAGATTCCCCCGCATTAGCCTCCATTGCAAGCTAGTTCCAGTCCAATACTGAGAATACGAATATGCTCTATTGTCGTATAACATGGGTGTGCAGTAAAGCATTCTTACATACATATTAAATAATAATTGATCAGTTCCCATAGGGGCTCTTCAGGGCCAATGAAACACAATCAACGAAAGGACAGAACAGAACAACAACACCAACTATTTACAAATGCAGCTGAGAAGTTGAATCAGGAACTATCAGGTTGAAATTCGATAAGTGGTCAGAACGTGCGTTGAACGCAGGAATCTCCGAGATCTCAAGGCAAGCGCCCTAACCACAGGGCCGCACTACCTCCCGTAAAGCATCCTTTCTCTCTGAGTTTAAGTCCATGGAAATGTCGAGGATTTTTTTCGTTTAAGTTTGATCCAAACTTGAGATATTTACTAATTTCAATAACTGCAATTTGAAAATACAATTTGAAGCAACAATTTCAAGTGAAAACGAAGCCAAATCAGTATTGGCTAAAGAAGAGTTTATATAACGCAATGCAGATAAATGTGAGTCGATCGAGGAAACTGGCTCGTGAGCAAATAAAACAGATCAGTTCCTCAGGAAGATATATTAAGGAAAGACTGAGTCTTCCAGGTACCAAACAGCGCTTTAGGAACTTGTCCCCGTAAGGGCGCTTAATATGTCCAGAAATACAACTAAGCCTAAGCCTTTTGGTACCTGTTTCAAAAACGGTAAGTTAAGGGTAAAGGTTACAGTTATTTTTAGCTTAGGGTAAATGAAGCCGTTTATCCTTACTCGAGAAGAAGCATTTGGGTGACACTTTGTGACTCTATTCGTCTATATTACGAGTGGAGGAGAGCAAGGGGACACTTCGTGACGCTTATTGAAATCCGACGGTATCTAATTAGGGGCGCATTTCTGAACATATCTGTCATAAGGCGCAGGGAAGCGGGCCTAAAAAAAGAAGGTGAGTCAACGTTTTCATGCAAAAAGGGGTGGCCTTAACAAGAGCCGTGCCATCATTAAAGGATTGGGACATTTTTAGATTATGACAACAAAACAGTAAAGGCACAAATCATATAAATCTTAATTGTATACTTTCAGAAAATATCCAGTCCCCGGTTAGTATGTGTAATCAAATGGCGACGAGTGAAATTAGGAAATAATTTCACGCGCATTTTGTCAAAATTCTGATAATTTCCCGAACCTTTAGGCGAGGGAAATTATCAGAATTTTGTCACACCACTTCTCCCATACATGTCCAATACTCCTACATAATGAGATTCCTGGTACGTCACAATAGACATCACAAAGTGTCCCGCTCTTTAAGTCTCGCAAAACTGTTACTATTTTTTTAAGGATTAAGGTTGGGGAACACTTTGTGATGTCTATTGTGAAGTGCCATGAATCTCATTATGTCGGCGTATTGGACAACCCTCACTTCTCCAGAACCCTCACCCAGTTAATTGTGCTCTTTCGCGTATTTAAATTTTCTGCCGCTTCTTTTAATTTCGTAACTTCTTCACTGATTGTCATTGTCTTAAATCTCGACGCCATCTTGGCTATGATTGAGAAGAGATGTTACCATGGCAATTTTGTAATTTCACATGTGAAATTATAAATTAACGCTGAAATTTCGCGCCAAAATTAAGGAGTAATTTATCACCCATGATATTAGGACAAAAATGAATCTGTGATTTATGGACTCGAAGGAGGCGCACAAGCCGTCTTAGGCAGGTTACTCCTAGCCGCTTATCTTTATATATTTTGCAGACTATGGTAATTCATTCTAGTTTCTCGCAACAAAAGTTCTCTTAATCTTGTTGTTTGATCTCCTGAAAAGGGAAAGCGAAAATGTCCTACCAACCGTCCATCCTAATATTCTAGTGAAACTCAAACTGGTTGGTTATTTAGACACAAATCTTGAATCGAATGTCGTCTTCAATGCGTTATTGTTCAATATTGACGAAAAGTGGAAGCCTGTAAAAATACAGTCTTGATAGCGCCGCGTTTCGAGTTATTGCATCGCAAACTCATGGACATGGGTTCGAGTCCCGTCCCACTCAAGTTGTTTCACAAAGTGTGACGCTCAATTTCGCTTAGATTCCTCTCTGCATAATTAGAATAATAATTGGATAATAATTTACAAATAGCGCTATGTTACGGACCGATGGAAAAGAAATGTGGGCAAAAAAAACACCGCAGAAACTGAATTTGCTTCCTACATGATAGAGCAATTCCAGGGCTTGTGTGCCAAAAAAACACCTCTTATAAACTGAATTTGTTTCCCACATGAGAGCAATTCTAGGGCTGGTGTGTGAGCCAAAACAATCATTTGTTTCCCACTATAGAGCAATTCTAGGGCTGGTGTGTTGGCCAAAAAAACCACCTCGCATTAACTAAATTTGTTTCCTACGATAGAGCCAGGTATAGAGCAATCCACAGGGTCGAAACGAGGTATATGGGATCAGGGATAAAGGCCTGTAAAGGGCCGGGATCAGGGATCACAGCCCTAGGATCTTGAATCATAAAGCGTGTGATCGGGATCAGCAGTATTTTTCGTGAGTTCAGCGATCAGGGATCCAATTTTTGCGGGTTCAGGGATCAAAATTCTCATCATTTTTGGGATCAGGGTTCAAATTTTTGGGTAAAAGTAAAAAAAAGTAAAACAAATTTTCCATTCAATAAGAGAAATTTATTTGTCCTTACTTACAATATTTGTTAGGCCACATTCTGCAAAATGCAAAGAAAGATCATTTCGGATTCAAACGTCCGTTACGCCAACAATTTTTTTCTAAGCAAAGGGGGTACTCTTTGCAACGATGTTCATTTTCAGATGATGTACAAATGGACCATTAAAAGTATTACAGGTATTATTGCTGATACAGGTGGCCCTAGTACAGAAAGAGTGACAGAGCTTTTGTGACATGATACGTGGTAGCCTTGGTGAAAAATAGTTTGATGATCCGGATACTGGTCTCATAACAAAAGCAAAATAATTAAAATCAAACTTCAATAATTTGCTATTTAAGTTGCGGAACTGTTTAGTCCATTTTTTACAAACATCATCTCAGGGTTTGATTGTGTCTCCTTTGCATCAATCACTTCGCTTGACACGGAAAGTTCTAAAGCTGAGATGTATTTTGTCAACGTTCTTAACACTGATAACGCAAGTATTTCAGTCACTGAAACCTGCTGCAATAAAATCCTCTCCAATGTTGTTAACATCGCTTGTCTTTGCAACGAACCTTCTTCTTGACCAGTCTGAGTTGGAAAAAAAGCAGTTAAATTTTCAAGTCAGTGAATGCACCGTCGATTCATGAACAAATATTGTTTTTATTCGTAGACAACCTCTCTTTCCCTGCTCCATCTCAGAAAAAGAGGATAGAGGAGAACTTCATGCGGCGAACACATTCCACACATCAGTCGCGCCGCAATTGGTTTTAAAAAAATAGAGAAAAAGGTTTCTCCATATTTTCAATTTCAATTGAGTCTGTGTTTACGTTTTCTTTGAAGTCTATAATAGCAGGGTACATTTTAAGTCTAATTCAAACCTTTTACTTTGCCTCAAGGAAACCGCTTCAGAGACAGCAACGCATATTTATAACGCAGATACTAAAAAGCTAGAATTTCGGCTCTGAGCTCGGTTGAAAAACAATTTACCATATTGATCGGGCTTGAATTGCCGTGGATCAATCAATCAATCAACCAATTCTTCATTTAAACAAGGTAAAATTAAACCTAGCTTTGAGGACCCGAAAGAAAAGCCAAAATAAACTCACGCATTTTTCTCACGCCCTTAGCAACACGAAGTTGCGAGAAATTTCATGTACTGCCGGAACTCTCATTGGATGTCGCGCCTTGCAACTGTTGCGATTTGTCACCGTATATGATTATTTTTGTACTTCGACATCCAGTTGTTAAGAACTGATTGAAATAGAATTGAATCACTTTGTGTTTGGGGGTTTAGAGGGCTCATAAACCATCCTGGTATCCGTAGTGACATTGACTGATTGACAGGATAGAATTATAAGTTGAAGTTTGATTAGGATTCTATCCTGTCATCAGTCTGGGACGAAGGAGTTACATGCCCGTACCCCACCCTCCCTGTTCCTTCGTTCCTTTTATTGTCTTCCTGTGCCACTCTCGTTGAACACTGACCGGCTCTGCGTATGCGCATCTCATGTGACTCCTTCGTTCCAGACTGATCACAGGATCGAATCCTAATCAAACTTCAACGTACAGGTAAGTCTCGTTTAATTTATCGGGTTATGTCACGTTATTTTAGGATGTTTAAGGGAAATTTACTCACGAGTTTAAAACTCGAAAATGGTAATGTGAAATTCCCTTACTTACAAAATTATCGTTACATCACAAAACAAGATTATTCTGAGCAAAAACGACATCTTTTATCCAGGCGATTTGCCATGAACTTGAAAAAGTTCGAGCCGATTTTTTTCAAGATTCTCCAAATGCAATCCGTTTCAATCTTGCCCATTTGTGTTTATCCCCATGCTTCTCTTTCCTTTTACTGTATTGCTTTTACGTTGTTCAACAGTTTTAAGTGGTTATTGCAATGTTTCATTCTACTTTTTGGGCATTTTGGTGACATTTTGCATGACATAGCCCCTTCGAATCCGTTTACTTACTATTTGCATTTGACAAACCTTATTAATATACGGTTGCGTGTCGCGTTCCAGAAATTTAAATGATCCCGTCAAAAGCGGACAAAACTTAAAAGGTACTTTTAAATCGCTCTGGACGCGATAAAAGGACGTAAAAGTAGTGTGCTTATGTTCCTTCTGCGTGTTTTAAGTCATGGAAATTCAAATAACTGCACGGCTGATGCAAATTTCTCGATTTCTGCGTGACCGCCAAGTCATTCCAGTTTGCGCACTACTGAAGTCAACTCGAGGTTTAGACTATTTCGATGAGCAGAACATTATTTCATTGCCTTTTTAAACAATGATAACTTTTTCTCGACATCGAGTGTTTTTTAACAACATATTCTTCATGCTTTTCTTCTTGATATTGCTCGACGATTCTTACCGTTGCCAAGAATATACTTGCGACTTGTGGGCTTACAGTAGGTGAAACACGAATGTAAATCACCCATTTGCTGATAAGTCATTTCTGGAATTATCAATGTGTTAAGACTTTATACACACGTGAGTAATCGTTCTTACCAAAGCTTATTCAACTCTCACAAGTCTGCAATTCCTTCTCTGTAATTTTGCGCTATCCTCTCGGAGTTTCGCCGAATCATTTGTTCCTCTTCAGGGGTAAATCGTCGATCGGTTGCGGTATGACTGCTTTTCTCGTCCAGGCTTTCGTTGCACAAACAAAATACAATGGATAAAATCCAGAGTATTACAAAGCCACCAAACAAAATAGCTGATACTACAATCGCTGTGATTGCATCCACCATTTTGTAGTTCTTTGAAATAGTTATATTACCGATTCGCGATGATGCGTAAAAGAACTGATTAATTAGTAGAGAATTTGTGTACGTACGTATGCAATTTATGAATAGTTGTGGGCTTAAATAAACAAAACAAGGGAGCGGAAACAGCATGGCTTCGAAGGAAAAAGAGTACTAAACATGCCTTTGACTTATTGTGCTATTCTAGAATATGGCAAACTATGGACCATAAGTGTGAAAATCCAAAGAGCTAAAAGAACGAACTGATCCAGCTGATGGCAAAAAAGACAAAGCTACTGGTGATAAGACTGACATCAAAAGCAAAAAGATATTATCAAATTAGTTGTTTCAAGCAATACCACTGGCCGGTGTTAATTTTCACTTGAATGAAAGTGTCTCCAGGGAACAATGGTTAATACAATATGCTTTTAAACAGGTTTTTTCGCTCCGAATTATACGGAGCCACCAAGTAAAAATTTGGTATCGACTCCCACGCTGTATAGATGCCAAGGGGTTATATAATTATGCAACAGCCAATCATATGGCGGGAATGTGTTCCGCTTGGACAGCCCACGCTCAGGGACACGCGTCCTTCGCGAAGTGACGCGAACCAAAAGGGCAGAAGATGCGGAAAGCAAAATTGCTGTTCGTTTTGTCAACGAAAACGACTCCAAGAAGATTTCGACTGGAGCTCTGTTTGCAAAACAATCAGAATTGCCTTTACTGACTCAAAGCAATGTTCCAGTGATTCCAGTGAATACGAAAGTTGTAGCGAAGAAGAAGAAATCAGTGTCAGCGAAGAAGAGGAAATACAAACGGAAAACGAGCTAGAGAGTACTAGCGAAACACCAGAAAGATCCTGCTCCGATGATACATCAGCAGATGAGGGGGAAGAGATGAAAAAATCGGACAGTTTAGGGAAATAAAAGCCCACGACATTGAACTCGTCCACCTATGCAAAAACAATAAAGAAGGCAAAAAAAATCAACTGACAAACGGAAGAAAAGTCTTTCAGAGGAAGAGATGGAGAATTTATGTGGAGAGTTGGCCATGATTTGTGCATCGTTCAGTCGTGTCATGCGAAGCCTCCACGAAATATCCACGCAACGCGCGAGGTAACTTTATCCACGCGAAATGAAACTAACTTTTCTAAAAATAACTTGATACAGATTACCTTTGGAAAAGGGAATGTATGGGGATGCCCGCTCTCCTCACTTTATTTTCTCCTTGGAGCCACTTTTGTCAGTCTCAATTTCTGAAGACTTTGAAAAATCCGTAGAATATAGTTCTCTGAAAACTGGATTTCAACTTTTTCATTGGGAAAGTTCATTCTATCGGGGTTTCTTTATTTAGTACCAAGGCTCCTTTCATAAATCCATAAATTTTTACTGAGTCAAAAACGTTTTGTTATACCGAGGACATCACTACGAAGTGATTTGAACCAGCGAGTTATGAAGCTTGGATGAGGCAAACAGCTTTAATTGGTGTTGTGTTTTTTTTTTTTTTTTCGGTAATAAGTTGACGCTTCATCGAATATATTTAAGCCTTTTATTTGAGAAAAAGCTTTCTTTATCCTGCTCTTCGCCTGTCACGTCTAGAATACCCCACGAATGCTACTTAAAACATACAATGTAGTCCCGAGTCTGAAGTTGCGGCTTCACGCAAAAACATCACACTCTTCAGGTTGTGCGAGACGTTGGCAACGCAGTACGTTCGAATTCACTCCGTATCCAAACATAATATTCCCATTCCCCAAGTTGTAAGTTCTAAGCGTATTTATCGCCTGTAAGACCCTGGGGCACTACCTTTCGTAATGATGGCTTCAAATAACATTCACCACCGATCAGATGGCTCAGAGATGCAAGAGATCGTGGGTTCGAGCCCTGGCCGGACCAACACGAAGGGTCTTTCTATAACTGAGGAAACAGTGCGTTCTATTCAAATCCCATCTTCAAAGTGTTTAATTTGGCACTTTTTCAGTATTAAATAATTCTGTGAGACGTTAAAGAAGCAACAGATGTACCTCCCCCTGGCGTTGTGGTCGGGACTTTGAGTGCAATTGTAAAATTACAGCAGGCCCACATCACTTAGGCACTAGTTTTTCAACGCCGGATAACATCATGCGGTGATAACTCACTTTCCGCCAGTTTCAATCTTGGCAAAGATCTCAGTACTGCTGCCCTCGCAACTGTGAATATATACACTCTCTAAGCACATCTAGTTAAAAGATGCGTAAGAAAATCTCGGCCAGCTTCTAAACGTGAAGTATATTTGATACTCTGGGCCCGGTTGTTCAAAAGCCGATTAACGCTAATCCCAGATTAAAAATTAACCAAGGAGTTTATTTCTCTATTCCCAAATGCGGTTCAACGCTGACATTCGGCAAAACTTTACATTAGAAGAAGTAAATCCTGAACAACAAAAATAAGCAAAAGAAACATTCACCAAAAAGTTGAAAACATAAAACAAAAGTTAACGCTAATCCTGGATTAAGTTAACCCGCTTTCGAACAACCGGGCCCTGGATAGTGACTTATCCACTGGATAAAGTTATACTGCCTTTGAACAACTAAGGCCAGATAGTTGCTAATACATATTATTAAATTCTCAGCCTCGGGTAATGCACTTCTCGTGCTCTGATTGGTTTACTCAATCTCGGTTATCAGCTCATATACCTTATTTAGTTTGACCTTACATGGCAACTGATTGCACTAAGCGTTGCTAAGTTAAAATTATTTTCGACGGAAAGCGAAATTTCTTTCTGAATAAAGCAAAAAAACGTTTTTGTGGAAAGTTTGAATCAATTCCGACGTTTAGAAGTACGCGAAAAGGTAAGAAATGTTTTTGTGATGAGCCTGCGTCTGTCTGACCACCAGGTATTACACAACATCGCATCTTCATCGAGTTTTGGCGATTTCGCTCGGATTTTCTCGCTTTTTTCGCTCGTATTTCGTACTTCCAAACTTTGGGAGTTTAAGGAAATTTAATAAAACAATTATTCCATTCGCGCTTGTTGGATACGAGACTGGTTATAGCCAACTCGGAGCTACGGGTCTCGTTGGCTATTTACCATCTCATATCCAACACGCCCTCATGGAATAATTGTTGACTAAACTGCTTCATCAAATAAACAAGCAAACAAACGTCTCTTCATCGTTCAATCTGGGAAAAAAAACCTATCACCTGTCTTAGAGACCGGAAAGGTAATAAAATGCTCAAGATTGAATTAGATAAGAGCGTTGATCTATCACTTTGCGGTCTTGCCCTAGCACAGTCATAGCCTGCGTAGCTTACGGTATTGTAGGAGCGCCGAATAAAGTTGCTCGCGATTAGCTTCTCCGCCGCCAAAACTTTATTCCCAGCACAGTCACAAATAGAGTTATATTTAGATATAACACTTTGCGCGCAAAGCAGAGCCGCCAATTTTCCGGGCGAAAACAAAATCATTTTCACTATGGACATAACATCTTTAAACACCGTAATTCCCAACAACAAAGGCGGTCTCCAAGCACTCAAATATTTTTGAACCAGCTCGGAAACCTTACTTCGTCTTGCTGAACTGGCTCTCTCGCTCAACTGTTTTTCATCAGCGTCGGTGGCTTCGTGGTATGTCGAGGTCACGCGTTTAAGCCCCGTTGAAGTCCTGAGATTTTCAGGGTTCTCTACGCAATTGCTAAAATTGCGTACACAACTGCGAGGATCATCATTGATTTTCATATCCGCAGTTCAATATATGATTCGTTTCAGATATCATTTCATCGTAATTCCGCTGTTGTTAAATGAGCCCACACAACTTGAAGTATCACGTGAGGATTTGGTCGCTAAAAAACCGCCGCGCATGCTCAACATAGTGAGTTTCGACCTATGGCAGAGGTCTTAGCCTGGGAGCAAGCTCTCCAGGTCGGAGAAAAACCCTCTAGAGAGCTTCAGAGAGCTTGCTTGCAGGCTACAGAGGTGTGTTTTTCCCGTTCTCGTCAGGCCAGCGAACGCAAAAGGAAAAGAGTCCTTCGAAAGAAAGAAGTTTACAACTTTTGAACAGAACATTACCACTACATTTGAATAACGATTAACGATTGCACCGACTCTCAACACCACTTAACTTCTATGTTGTTGAAGCTGCTTCTCAATTAATGCCTCCTTTTGAAATATTGGATTTTTTTACGAACTGGAACAAAGTAGAAAACAAACAATTGATTTCAACATTATTCATTTTGCTGACCATCGGAAGTAGACGTGACGTGGGCAAAATTTATTTCCGGTGAGCTTGAGTCTTTGCCTCTACACCAGTCCTCTCTCTTCGAAGATCAAAAGATCGAAGCTGAGATTGTGAGCAACAATGGCGTCCACAAGCTTGAGGCCTTTTCATGATATGTATGATATCAAAGAAGAACTAGGAAGAGGGGCATTTAGCATAGTTCGAAAATGCGCTCTGAAAGAAGGCAAGGTGGAATTTGCGGTAAAGATCCTCGATACGCGCAAGATGACCTCTCGTGACATACAGAAAGTTGAGCGTGAAGCTCGTATTTGCCGGGCGTTGAAACACCCAAACATTGTCCGTCTTCATTCCAGCGTCCTTGAAGAAGGTTTCTATTACTTAGTATTCGATCTAGTGACTGGCGGAGAACTTTTTGAGGAGATAGTGGCCCGAGAATATTACAGCGAAGCTGACGCGTCTCATTGTATACAACAGGTTCTTCACAGTGTTCAACATTGCCACGAACACAGCATTGTTCATAGAGATTTGAAACCTGAAAATCTTCTTCTTTCCAGCAAAGACAAGACAGCTATTTGTAAATTGGCAGATTTTGGACTGGCGATCGAAGTAGACAACGATAAAAGGGGCTGGTTTGGTTTTGCGGGGACGCCAGGCTATCTTTCCCCAGAGATTTTGAAGAAAGAGGCTTACAACAAAGCGGTTGATTTGTGGGCTTCTGGGGTTATACTCTACATTCTTCTCGTTGGCTATCCACCCTTCTGGGACGAAGATCAACAAAAATTATACAGTCAGATTAAGGCTGGAGCTTACGATGTAAGTAATCTTACAAAAACACTGGTTCAATTTGTTTTCTTTGCCAATATACTTTGATTTCTCGTGGAATCGCGTATGATAGTTCGCACTTCATATCAAAAGCATGCCTTCCAAGAATTTTCTCGTTGCATCCGATTCGTTCTATATCATTAATTTTTTTTGTGTGATCGATGTATTAAAATTCTCCATTTGCTTGTCTGTTTAGCCATCAACCGGAGAACGTGACCAATGTTTATATTTAAAGATAAATGACATGTCCCGTTTCCTTTCTCCGCTTTGACACTTATTCCTGTTTTAAAATTCTGTTTCTATGCAGCTATTTTCTCTTTGCAAATCTTCCACTGTGAAAATGCCAAGGAGTCCAAGATATATTGCTCTTGGAGATTGCGGTGCGCAGAGATTAAATCATGCTATGGTTTTCATCTACATTGTGGTTTTCTCTAGCTTCAATTGTAGAGCTATTATTTCTGAAAACACCTGGAACGATAATTTTGGGGTAAATTATAGCATTTTTTTTTTTCAATAATCGAGGCCGTGTAGGTTATTCAGGCAAATGGCGTCAATTTTTTAATGTTTTTTTTAATTACAAAGCTAAGAAACCTGCTGCTAAGTGTTTAAAACTAAAGAACTCACAAAATTTGTTTGGAATATGGGTTCGTGAATTCAAGAAAATTGATCAGTATGATATACGTCATGCCTAGATTGATATCCAGCAAATTCAGGCGCTAATTCGGAGTGAATTAATTTAGTCTGGATATTACAGATTTTAATGGCTACAATAATTGAAGTTTTAACCTTTCTGATGTCGGGAATCAATGACATGAGTAGGTGACAGGCTACAAAATGAATGATATCAGTCTTAGGAAAAATTTATCCTAACATTTGAAGGTTTTTTTTTTAATTACATTGGAAAAAATGACAGATTGTGTTGTATTTGCATTATTTCATGTCAATATTTTACTTTGTTTTTTACTTTTTCAAAAAACAAGGTGCACACTCCAGCAACATTTTCCTCTATGAATTCACTCATGCATTAATGAGCTTACCTTTCATGAAATTATTAGGGTGACATGATTTTACTGTTCCTGTGTACTCGTCAAGTTGAGACCAGTTTCAAGCAATTTCAACAATGTACAGCTTCTGCATATCATTTTGGCCCTTCTTAATTAATTTATCTTCGCTTTTAATCTTTACGTAAGACCTGTGGCAGTTCATTGCAGAAGTATTACATCTATATTGCTCTCCTTTTGACTTGTTGCATCTTAAGAAAAACTAGTAAAAACAAACAAATTACCTCATATATTTTCAGGTGGTACACGCGAAATAACTTAGGCAAATAGCATAAAGCTCAAGGAAAGCCTAAATTTCAACATAAGCCCCATATCACGCTCAACTATTTAATAATGTATAAGTAATTCTTATGTATTCTTGTTTAAATACAGCTGCATCCCTGCATCTAAAATATATGTAGATGTAGTACTTTTTTTGTGGGTATGATATGTCAGTTGTATGATTGGTAACAAAAACTTTCTTGCCTTTTGAAAAAAATTATGCATTTTGAAGTTGTAATTTCTTTATTGTTTGTTGTATGGTAGTTTCCATCACCGGAATGGGATAGCGTGACAGATGAGGCCAAGGATCTCATTAAGAAAATGCTTACAGTGGACCAAAGCAAGAGAATCACTGCTGCAGAAGTCTTGAAGCATCCATGGATTGTGGTAGGCTTTCTGTTTGTTTCAAACAGATGTGTGCCTGAAAGGCATTACTAAACTCCCCTTGCTGAAGAAAGTTCCTTTTACTTCGCCTTTCAATTTGTTTTCACTGCCATCTCACATTTGCCGCAATAGTTTGTAGACTGCTAAAAAAAACAGAAAACAATTAAACTGAACAGAAGTACATCAAAAAATTATATGTGAGCCATGAACCTGTTCCATTACAGTTACTGGTTGCAGAAGAAAATGAAACTTTTGATGGGAATTTGAAATTCAGAGCATTCCTGTTTATGAAAGATCCAGCAATCCTGCCTCTTACATATTCAGCCAGACCTCTGTGACCTAAGAGAGTTTCGTGTAATTTTAATCTACTCCCAAGAGCTTATTGTTGTACAACCACCATCCATGAACATTAATTTTCTTTCCCATAATGGAGAATCCAGATTATTACAAAATAGACCCAGAAGTGGAACTTTTTGTTTAAAGAGGCACTTTGTTCAAAGAGCTGCCTAGTGGTTGGGCTTTCAGTGTTTAACTTCCCTCTTTTTTTTTTTTTTTTTTTGCATACCTCAATAGTCAAGGCTCTATTCAAGCAAACACAGTCCTGCATGAAGCAGGCTTTCATACGGTTACCTTTTGTCCATCATGATAACATCAATTGAAGCTATGATCCTCGCAGTAATTAACGCGATTTTAGTAATTGCGTAGAGACGCCTGAAAATTTCAGGACTTCAAAGGGGCTTGAACCGGCGATTCCAGTGCGACACTCTAACCAACTGGGAAGCTCATAGCTTCACTTGATTTCATATCCGCAGTTCAATATATGATTCGTTTCATATATCAATTCATTTTTTGATTGTGATAACGTGTCATGTGAGATTTCAAGTTAGCAGATGTCTATATGCTCAAAAGGTAGGAAGTCAAGTCATAAATTTGTTTGTCTTATTTCACAAAAGTATGACATACATCAAAGTAAAACGACTTTCATGATAAATAGTATAAAGGAAAAGAAGAAGATAAAGTGCATTAATTGTGTGAAGTTTGGGATACCCAAACAGTTGATTGAACTAATCAAGTAGGTGAGCCAGGGGAAATAAAATTTGTTGAAGGAACTCGTGTTGAACTCGTGTTGAACAAAAAGTGTTTCTTCGTGGACGAACTACGAAAAAAGAAGTAATATCTATACAGCTCAAGAATCAAGGAAGCAGTTATTCCAATCTCCTTTGAAAATGGTGGAAAAAGCCTCTTTCAATTTACATGGGATTTATAACAGCTCTCAAATCCCATCTTCATAGGACATTCCTTCTTAATTTCCGAATTGGCCGAAGCCGAAAATGCCATAATACTCTTTGCTTGTCCACCCAGATTTTGCATAAACATTGTTTCCTGTTTCTCTTGGGACCGCTGTAAGTCCCAAGAGAAACAGGAAACAATGCTTATTCAAAATTTGGGTGAACAAACAAAGAGTATTATGGTAGTTTCCGCTTGGGCCAATATTTTTGTTAATTTATATGCGAGACTCGCGTGGTGTGTTTCCTTCTTGTTACATAGATTACATGTAGATATTTATGAGGCCTTTTCGAGACAGATTTTCTCAGTTTGTACCAAACTTTTTTTTTTTCAAAGAGAGGGCGAGTCCAGGGGCCTGTTTCTCGAAAGTCCCGAGAACTTTTCGGGCCCGAAAAGCCAGTCGTCAAACTGCAATCTGCTTATTTTGAAAAGCCGATCCTTTAACATGTTTTTAATGTAAGAAAAACTAAGAGGATTGCGAAGTTTGATGGATTGGAACCTCGGCCTTGCGAAGATATAAAGGGAATTGTAGCACCCGAAATAGGCCCGAAAATTTGAGAAACAGGCCACAGGATCGTGTGATTGGCTTAAAGCTTACACGGATCCCATTTGCTATACTTTCGAAATTCCGCACCGTGACCTAGATTGTTCACAAGATTTTTTTCGGTTCCGGTTTAAACATGCTGTCTTAAAAGACGTTTGACAAGTAATAATTATTCCCGTAGCTGTCTCTTTTTTTCGATACTTAATTTTGCCTTAATTATAGTAAAATGCCTTCGCATGTACCAACTCATTGGTGCGTCTTAAAGTTCCTAATCGATTGCCGATCTTAATTGCAACATCGCGTAAACACATCAACTGTCTCTCTCTCAATATGTGTGCACCTGTTTTAAAACCCCAGTTGTGTATTAAAATAAAAGAAACTTCCTTGCAACTGGTTATGCTAGTAGGCCGTGTTGACCCATTTGGCCAAGATATTCCGTCGCGAAATTTGTCACTCGTTGACTTTCTTTAACTGTGAAACTGATTTTAAACAATAAGCGGAGCGCTAACATCACTCTCAATTTCGCTTTCTAGAATCGAGAACGAATCGCATCAAAGGTTCATCGGCAAACTACCCTCGATGGCCTAAGGAAGTTTAACGCGCGGCGAAAGCTTAAAGGAGCGATTCTCACCACCATGTTGGCGACTCACAACTTTAGCGGCTCAAGGAGAAAAAAGGAATCGGACGAGGAAGTAACGGCGACACAACCAGAAGAAAGCGATGGCGCATCTCAGACCTCCGCGGTACAGCAGACCTGGAAAACGCAAAAGGAGCAAGAAATTGTTCGCTTAACACAGCAGCTTATTACGAGCATAACCACACAGGATTTCGATACCTACAGTAAACTTGTCGACCCACACATCACGGCTTTTGAGCCCGAAGCAAATGGTAATCTAGTGGAGGGCGTTGAATTTCACAAGTTTTACTTCGATAACGGCGTGCGGCAACGCAACGCACCGACGAATACCACCATCTTGTCGCCACACGTGCATATCCTAAGCACGGAGTCGGCGTGCATTTCCTACGTGCGCCTCACGCAGCGGATTGGAAGCAGCGGAGCGCCCGTAACTGACCAATCAGAGGAAACTAGAGTATGGCAGCTGAGGAACGGACATTGGGTGAATGTCCACTTTCATAGATCTTCGTCTGGAAATGGACGTGTCTAGATGAACAGCAGGTTTAAGTCAGAATAGAATGCGGTTGCCAACCAATTGGAAGAGAATGCTAGAGAATTTTGCGAAAAGCTTTGGTGCGACGAGGCAACAAACTATTCGAGAAATGTTGAATATTAGGAGTCGCCAGCTTCTCTCAAAAGCTTTTTTTTGAAGCAAATCAAAGCGGTTTGGATGTTGTAAGTAATTTGTTTCACTTTTCAGCGATAAACTGTCGGAAGTCACCGACTCAGAGGACGTAAAGTTGAAGCATTTAAATCATTAATCGCTATAAACGGTTCTTTGATTTTCGCCATCTTTCAAAGGTATGTTTCCATGATCTGGAATACTATTCATCAGAATTTCTGCTGCGCGTAGAATTTCATAGCAATTTAATCGTAAGCTATTGGAGTTGGTTAAATTAAGTGATTTTATGGAGGGTTTATCTTTAATTCCAATAGGAAACTAGACTATAAAATGATCTAAAATTGGGTGATTTTTTTCAAGAATCAATGTAATAGATTTTAGTTGAGATTTCATAGGGAATTAATTCGACCGGACAACAGGTTGTAATGCATTATTATATCGCTTCGCCTTAAGTGTAAATAAATTGTTTTTCCAGGAATGTCTAAATGGTTAAATATGAGATGAATACTATTTTATTGCCATTGACAATTTTCCATAGTTAGGTGTTTTCAATTTGTACGGTTTTTGAGGCGTCACTTAATTAATTTAATTGAGATGAATATTAATATTACCCTAACAAGAATGTAGTACTGGTAATGTTAGTAATACTTATATGAATAACTCGCACCTTTTATCCTTAAATTATTGATTTTTCACATTGATGCTTGACATTTTCAATTATTTGCCATTCGAGGATATGTAACTCTGAATCAGGGACAGACACACGGGGAATTAGCACTAGGTAGTTGTGATTCGAATTGAAGCAATTTTGTGCCCATTCCCTTTATCGTGTAGAACGTTTTAAGCTAATTAAACTTTTAAAAAATAGGGAGGGGGGGTGGGGGGGGGGGGGGTAAAGAAACCTCTTTTTTAAAAGCCTAGTTAATTAATTTTTAGAGTTCAAATATTGAACTTCTTTCTGTTTTCAGTAAAATACATTTCTTCAACGGCACATTGTTAGCCGAATATTAAAAACCTTTTTCGTGTAAGGTGTGCTTCAGTTGTAAAAGTTACTTGGAGAGCTGCAAAGGACATTAATTGGAGCGAATATATATCCCGTAAGACTGAGGTGGAGCTTCCCTTTTTAAGTGGCAGTGCTTTTCCTTGTTGAATTTTTGCACCTCTTTTTAGTGTTGTTGCCGTGACATGGGCGCCTGTAAAATGTACAGGTGGGACCTAGGACTCGGGGATACTCGGGAAACTCCGAGTGCTCCTTTTCAGGAGTCGAACCAACGACCTTCCGATTACTAGTTCGGATGCTCTACCACTGAGCTATGGGGGATGATCGGAAAAATCCATGTGCTCCTTTGCAGGGGTCGAACCTACGACCTTCCTTTCGATTTCTAGTTTGGATGCTCTACCACTGAGCTATAGGGATGATCAGAAAAATCCGAGTACTCCTTGGCAGGAGTCGAACCTACGACCTTCCTTCCGATTACTAGTTCGGATGCTCTATCACTGAGCTTTAGGGGATGATCGGAAAAATCCGAGTGCTCCATTGCAGGAGTCGAACCTACGGTCTTCCTTCCGATTACTAGTTCGGATGCTCTACCACTGAGCTATAGGGGATGATCGGAAAAATCCGAGTGCTCCATTGCAGGAGTCGAACCTACGGTCTTCCTTCCGATTACTAGTTCGGATGCTCTACCACTGAGCTATAGGGGATGATCGGAAAAATCCGAGTGCTCTATTGCAGGAGTCGAACCTACGGTCTTCCTTCCGATTACTAGTTCGGATGCTCTACCACTGAGCTATAGGGGATGATCGGAAAAATCCGAGTGCTCCATTGCAGGAGTCGAACCTACGGTCTTCCTTCCGATTACTAGTTCGGATGCTCTACCACTGAGTTATAGGGGATGATCTGAAAAATCCGAGTGCTCTATTGCAGGAGTCGAACCTACGGTCTTCCTTCCGATTACTAGTTCGGATGCTCTACCACTGAGCTTTAGGGGATGATCGGAAAAATCCGAGTACTCCTTGGCGGGAGTCGAACCTACGACCTTCCTTCCGATTACTAGTTCGGATGCTCTATCACTGAGCTTTAGGGGATGATCGGAAAATTGCAGGAGTCGAACCTACGACCTTCCTTCCGATTTCTAGTTCGGATGCTCTACCACTGAGCTTTAGGGGATGATCGGAAAAATCCGAGTGCTACTTGGCAGGAGTCGAACCTACGACCTTTCGATTGT
>OX421445.1:8925242-8945242 GCA_949126865.1 Montipora capitata | reverse complement strand
TACCTTCTTAAATCAAACAGATCCCACTCACTGATGATTCAGAGTCTACCCAGTGGCGAAGTATTTCACTCCTATCACATGAGTCATAGTACTTTGCGCTTATATTGAACCATCTCAAGAAGTGCATGCTCAACCGAACTTCCTACCCTTCTGCTTTGCTTCCAAAGCGACTATCGAACGCACTTTAATAATCCGAGATTATTGCTACAATGTCTACCATAGTTTATTTTAATTATTTAAGTTCAGTTTCGCTTGTTTCAGCCATCGAGGAAGACTAGTCCAGTAACTGAAAGGATATTCATAGTTGCGCGACGTACTAACAAAGGCTCGTCTCTATCGAATATTTACTGAATCAAAAATGCTTCATATTAATACCAGAGATTTTAAATCAGTCTGTTAATATCAGGTAGTTTCCATCTTGACTGAATCTGGTTTGTCTCACAATATAACCATAGTGAACTTTCGATTTTATTGTAAACAAAGATAATTATTACAAATTTTCATATTTGCTGTTTACCCACAGGTAACCCAGGCTCACTGTGTGCGTCACGTAGGTATTAAAATATAGAGAACATATGAGGCGAAGTTTAGGTCTGAAAATTTGCTAGAAAATGGTAATAAAAATCAATAAAACTTACCATGTGGTGAGCTGTTGTTGTCTTTAATACGTACACGAAGTTTCGGGGAAAATGGTCCCCGTTCACCTTCCTTCATAATATAGTGACAAGGTAGGAGACGGAAGCCAGCGTCGGGACTCCGATCGACCCAAAACAAGCACGATTTTTTCCGCGAAAATCAAATCCAGTCGCTAAATAAACACGCCAGGTTCGTGGAATAGGAATTTCTCTAAACCATGAATCCACTGAAGCATCTCCAGGTAGCAACGCGGAGCCATCAGACTCCGAAAAACTTGTAAGTTAACCTGCTAAAATGGCGGCCAGAAAGCGTGGTACTCACGAAGTGCCCAATTCAAAATGGCACTGCACTCTGGACGCCTGGTGACGAGTATAATAAGTCTCCCTCGAGAGAGGGGAGTCCCAAATTGCTCAGTGAGTTTTGTTTTTGGCAATTTGGGACTCCCCTCCCTCCAGAACTTATTATACTCGTCACCAGGCGTCCAGAGTTCAGTGCCATTTTGAATTGGGCACTTCGTGAGTACAACGCTTTCTGGCCGCCATTTTAGCAGGTTAACTTACAAGTTTTACGGAGTCTGGTGGCTCCGCGTTGCTACCTGGAGATGCTTCAGTGGATTCATGGTTTAGAGAAATTCCTATTCCACGAACCTGGCGTGTTTATTTAGCGACTGGATTTGATTTTCGAGGAAAAAATCGTGCTTGTTTTGGGTCGATCGCAGTCCCGACGCTGGCTTCCGTCTCCTACCTTGTCACTATATTATGAAGGAAGGTGAACGGGGACCATTTTCCCCGAAACTTCGTGTACGTATTAAAGACAACAACAGCTCACCACATGATAAGTTTTATCGATTTTTATTACCATTTTCTAGCAAATTTTCAGACCTAAACTTCGCCTCATATGTTCTCTATATTTTAATACCTACGTGACGCACACAGTGAGCCTGGGTTACCTGTGGTTTACCGTGGACTCAAAAAGTCACCACTTTACCAAGATTGTATTGTCATCAAGTCGGTGAAGTACTCAGTGTGAAGCACATATCTTAATATCGTGTTTATTATTTTTACACCTTGATGTACAAAGGCTCCGATATCTTTGCTTGGTTTCAGTGTAAGTTTAACGATCGTCAAGACTGCGAGGTTTGATCTTGGCTTAAATGATTCCGCATGTACCCGCCGAGTGGCTGTCAATTCCGGGAACGAAGAAAAGAGCAAGCGGGTTGCAATTCGTCATCTCCGACATTACATGAAGCAGCCAGAAAAATGTGGCCAATATCACTGTTTTGATCATTACATCTGTATCCACCTTTAAATATTTGTCAAGTTATCGACAGAAAGAAGACATTGGGGAGCTTACGAAACGACGACGCCGACGGCAACGATGACGCTACAAAACAAAAAGTTTAGTAAACAATAAGAATGGTTCTGCACGCTCTGCACGTGCGTTTTACATTTTGGTTCATTTCTTTGCCGTCATCTCCTAAATGACGACGTGAAATGTGGAGGACGTTAGCACATGACGATGAATTTTCAGTTGTCTCTCTACGCTTCCAACCCACTCATACCAGTTTAATTCCTCGACAGTTACTGCACATTTTTAACGCGAAACGACATGAAATAGTTTCGTAGTGATATGAATAACGCGAACTCGTATTTTTAAATGAGGTTCTCGTAGCCGTCGTCGTCCTCGTTTCGTAATAAGCTCCCTTATGTTAACCCCGGGGCGCCAAACTAGTGGCTGAAACATGATTTGCCAAAAATCACGGGAAGAAAGTTGTTTCGATATCAGCTCACTTCTTGTTCGATATCAGCTCATTTCCTAGCTCCAGGAAAGTGGCCTGTCTTTTCCCTTTTTGACCAGTTTCGAATGGCTAGTTGATTAATTATGAATTTGGGGACTGACTGTGAATTTGAAAGAGACCAAAGTCATTTGTCATTCGACAAGCTCAACAAATGGCTTGCGATATCGGCGCAGGTGATAAAAAATTACTCCTAAACAACCAGATTACATAATTTCCGTTTTAGTTCACCGTATGTTTGCCTGCATGGCGACTGCCGATGATGTCAGTTTGGAGTTGATAAAATGTTATACAGTTTAGTTTCCGTTCAGCTGTAGTTGCCTTGTTAAGTGCAAGTTCACTCAGGGTCTTGTCTCAGTGGTTTCCGTAAATAACAACCTGACCTGTTGTAAATTAAAGTTTGCATATGTACTTTCATTTCAAAGTGAAAACGCAAGAAATGAAATCTTCCTCAATGGTATAGAAAGGTATCCCAAGTTTAAATGGCGCAATGTCATGAAACACTCGGCGAATGTTTTTGGCTGTGAGAAAACGAGGGACAGTATAAAGCTGTTGGGAAGTTAATTGGAATTGTCGCCAAGTTAAGGTTGCTTCAATCAACTTTCGTGTTCGCGTAGATCGGAAGTCGATATGCGCTGCCGAAGCAAAAAAAAACATGTTTGTTATTTTGCCCAGAAACTATACAGCCAGGCACTTTCTTTTACAAGGAAATATACTCACTCTCTCTTTCTCTCTCTTCAATGTGAACAAAGACGTAATTCATTTTCGCAGATTTAAAATTTTAATAATCGAGATTGCATGCGTGAGGTTTCCCCCAAGGTTCACCCCGATCTTTTGTCTTACTATGGTATAATGGCTCGTTTAGCGATTGGTTGAGAAACAGTTAATTACGCCCAGCGGGGCTACATAAAAGCAAGGCATTGTCTGCGAGAAGATTCATTATTAATTTCACAACACAGTTACAGAAATGGGCCCACGTCGATTTGAAAACATTGTGTGATTTTATCATATTTTTATTCCTTTTAGCTACTTTTAGTTGAATGTCAACTGTGAGTCGGAGGATGTTGCCGAGGATTAGCTTTACAAAAACACTCAGCCGACTTGAAATAGAACCACTCTTAATATTAATTAAACAAATAAATCCTTCGAGGAAACAAATGTCGTAACAACTGTCTTGTTGTTATGAGAGACAGTAACTGGCTCATCAACTTCGGTAGAACGGCAAAAAATGGTCGCATGTCATGCATGATGTCCACGAAACCAAAACCATCAGTCTAATAATGTTTATCAACGGCAACTAACCAAGCAGTCTCTCAAAAATTTCTTCATTTGTTTCAATTGCAGAGGCATCAATGTTCAGGATATAATGCGACATCACAAGACCGACAACGATAGTTCTTTTCTGTGTTCTGAACTCGACGCGTCCGTCCCTTTTGCACTTGAAATCTGCCTTTTTTGTCGAGCAAATAGGCGAAGGAAGGTGGTCTTGATGTCTCTTTTAAGGAAGGCATAGGCGATGGGATTCGCGGCTGAATTAATTACAAAGAGCAGATCAATTACTTGCTGTAGAGAGGGGCTTACCAAGCACATTTCAAACACTACGCAAAAGCATTTGTAATTCTCTATCACGTAGCATACAACGAAGAAAAAAATAATAGCCACTGTCATTTTTGAAGCAGCCTTACTTTCGATCCCAGAGTAGATTTCGCCCGTCGAAGATTTCGGAGCATGGTTAAAGGCAAGTTGGGCAAAAATCCTTGAAGTCCTCTTTGAAATCCTTCGCATAATAAGGAATATCCGGTAAGTTACGTGGACAAAGATTAGAATTGGTAGAAGCTGGAACAAAATTACTCGAAAGACCAAGAGGAATTTTCTGTTATCTTTAAAATTAAGAGCGAAGGGCAAGCTGAAGATGAATATTGGAGCAAACCAGGCCAGAGCAAGAGACATGACTATGATCCTCGTTCTCATGACATTAAGATACTTCAGTGGATGTACTATAGCCACATAACGATCAAGGATCATTACAAAGAGATTTGTGGCTGACAAGTAGAGAAAGGTACGCGAAACTAAGAAAAATGTTCTGTTTGTTTCCGGCGGGCCATCTAAATTGTTTACGTTCAAAGCGAAGAGAAGAGGGAAATATGTAAGTCCAACACCGAGATCTGCAAGCGCCAGTGAGAGCACGGACCAATTTGGTGTCGTGTGAAGACTTCGATTGCTTATTATCAGACAAATAACCAGTCCATTTCCAATAACGGTCAAAACGGTCAGCAGCCACGCCAAAATCCAGTACCACATCCTTATCCTATCTTGTGGCGTTCAGTTTAGTCTAAGAATGAAGTTCATCAGTGTTTATGTCAAGGTTTATCGCGTGCTTCACTAAACACCACACTTGCGAATCTGTGGAATCATGACTTAATGTTGTTTTCTTATTGTTCTGCTGGATCGTCTTATGCCAATCACAGTCAACTCATAAATCAATGTGTTAAACGAATCACAATGCATCACACGACAGCTTCTGACAAATTCCATCGGTGAAGACGTCAGCAATCAACGATATTTGAAGAGAAGGGTTTTTTCCTTTACGATATTTGTTCTAAAAATGGACATGTTTCGTGCCGGTTCCAGCCGAATGGCAACTTGTAATGCTCGAGGCAACTTGGAGTGTTGTTAGAAACGCGGTTTGACAGGCTCGGCCGGCCTGGACATAAGTAGTGAGTGATTGATAGTAGAATGTTGTAACTAGGAAAAAACATATGTTTTTTTTGTCATGATTCTAGAAATGCCAAAACCTTGAAACCCTCGGGGTCATTTGGCGCATTCAAGTAATTTGCGGTTGTTTTTTTTGGATGGAATAAATTGCACAAAAGCTGCGCCTGAAGCCACAAATAAGCTATTCAGAGAAGAAATATCAAAATAAATAAACGGGTGGAAAACAACATGCCGCCTTAAAATATCAAAAACCCGGCATTGTCTCCATTAAAGTAAACGACTAAAATTAGTTTGACGGAAGGATGACGATCGTAAGAAGAAGAAGTTGGCTAAGCCAACTTATATCCGATAGAGAACTGAAACATTAAAACATTTTGTATTTTAATTTTTAGCTAATTTCTGTTGAATGTCATCTGTAAGTCAGGGGCTGTGCCGAGGATTAGCTATTCAAAACACTCAGACTTATGGAGTCTTGAAGATAGAATCTCATATTAATAAATTAAAGAACAAAAAACTCTTCAATGTCTTAAACCTTTAACAAAGAACTGAAAACAGGCAAGAAAAAACTCTTGAGAATGTGTAAAATATCCAAAATGTTGCATGTCAATAAGTTCATTTTGAATTATTTTAGAATACTTGCAGATGATACTATTGTTTTCTTTACCAGTATTTTCTTTACCAGTTTGGATAGCAAAGAATATGGCTTTAAACCTTTTTACGGTTGTTGGTTGAGCTGCGTGGATCATCACCACATGGAGAAATTTAGGTTGGCAAAGTGCATAATTATAAGCTCGGTGTGAACATTTTCATTTAAAATTCTCTCTTTTTTCCGAGTAATTATAATGCGGTAAACGTTGCCAACTGAACTTATATTAATTAAGGCGATGCGGATCAGTTAGTTTTGAAAGCAAACGTAAAATTGTCTGTTTTCTATGAGAACCTTAAGTTTACGTCGGTCTAGCCTTCCTCGCGTGCAGTAGGCTAAAAAAAGATCTTCCACAGGGCTGTAAAGAGCTCTCTCTCAAAGAAAAGAATACCTATATAATTGTAGAAAACTAAATTTCTTAAAGCTAACTAATTTGTGTATACTAGCATCATGATCACTTGTTATTGTTATAATTTCAATATCGAGCCTTTTGTAGGAAATGACGGAGTTCCTTGGTTATAAGTGCTCACAATAAAGTGCTTTCCAATTTAGATTCTTTTATTCACATTGACAAACCACAAACGGAAAAAAAAGCACAAAAATAAACGAAAAGCAAATATCACTTTTTAATCTGTAAGAGCGCAAAAACTCGGCAAAACTGTTTTTGGCTTGTGTATTCTCAGTTCCGAAGGTTCCACATCCCGCAAAATTGAGTGAATTTATTATTCTTTTCGTTTTCTGTCTACAATGCTATTTTTCTGTAGCTATTGACTGTATTGACAGTGGAGGACGTGGTCTAATTCGATCTACATGCATTATATTAAAGGTCTGGTTCTTAAGAGCTACTCAAGACGCACGGGACGTACTTCAATTGGGCCAGCGAGATTCGAAATAATCAATGTCCTCATTAAAAATAAAAAATCAGCCACAGTTAAATTCAGATTTCGTCAATGCTGAGAAACCCTGCTTAGTACTTCTCGTATTGGGACGTTTGATACTTCTAGGAACGACCAGTAAAAGCGTCGTTAAGACGTTAAACTGCTTTGAAATTGAATCATGTAAGTGGGTCTGCGTTAATATATAATTTTCCGCTTTTCCCTCTTTTACAGCAAATTTTATCCCAATATGTTTTGGAGGGGGTTTTAATCTCCGGCTTTTATAACAAACAGTGTACGGCCGCTCTCTTTCAACCGAGGTCCCATGCACACTACTGCGATTTCGTCAAAACGTATACCTTTGACAGGTTTTAACCGAACAATTTGCTACCATTTCGTTTGGAAACGGGCGTTTCCTTTTCTTCCTATTTTTTTCTGAAAACGTTGACTTAAACGCATTATTACTTAAGAAATAAAAACCCGTGTTTCAGTATCGAGTTACAGATACACGAGTGAAAGTTTGGGAGAACGAGAAATGCTGTGGGAACACGAACCGCAGGCGAGTGTTTCCATAGCTTTTTCGAGTTCTCCCAAAATTTCACGAGTGTTTCTATAAATCGATAGAAACACGGAGTACATGTTTTCTATTTCTTTTAGAAAACGAAGCGACGAGAAAAAGGGAAACAACTTGTTAACTCTAATTATCAAAATGTAAATTCTCTTTGCTCGCGCCATCACTACGTCAACAGCTCGTGCTAGTTCTGTCTCCAGAGTTATAGAAACACGATTTTTAACCGGCAATCAGCGCGCGTATTTTCTTAGGACTGTTTTCTAAAGGCCAATAAAGGAAACTTTAAACCCAAATGACGTATAAACCGTGGGAGAATCTTTGAAATCAGTTGTTTACATCGTTCGTTGCTTATACTTGAAAACGATACAATATCGCCGTGAAAACAGAGAATTTGGAAAAAAGGCATCAGTGTGGATGGGACTAGAGACAATCTGTTTTTTCCTTACGCACTGCGGACATTGAAGTTGGATATCCTGCTATTTGTCGCCACCAAAAGGCTTCTGATGTCACCCTAGAACACATATTACACGTCCCTCTGTTTTGGGGATGAGCATACTCAAAATTACTCAGTTCTACACAATCGCTTGGTCCGTTTGGACAACGAGAGTCCTCGACGACCTTCACTAGTACGTGGTTGGTTTTCAGTGTACCTGGCATTGGTGTTAAACTATTAATGAAAATCTGTTGCTCGCATTTTAAAGCGCCAGTAGTCTGTATTAACAGAGAAAACTGTCAAGTTAAAAGATTGAGGTGAATGAAGGGGTAGTTTCTAAAGACGACTAGGTGACCGATTCCGCGAACACCTTCGCAATGTTGAGAAGAATGACAAGGATGCATCTAAGCCAGTCGCTCGCCATTTTAATCTGCCTAACCACTCCAAAAAACACATGGCTATCTGCGGCCTTTCCCTACATCTAGGTACGACGGAAAGCCGCAAGAATCTGAAACAAAAATTCATCTTTCAAATCGGCACCCTCAATCCTCACGGTATTAACGAACGCTTTTCATTTAACTAATATATTCCTATTTTTCACGTTACCATGTTACCACCAATAGCGTAGCTCCTACTCTACTATATAAACTACATGTAACCCTGCTCTGACGAAGGGCTAACGCTCGAAACGTCAGCTTTTAGAATCTCTGTACAGTGGCCAATTTACATTATCAACTCCGTTGATAAAACCAAATAAAAGATCGAGGTGTCTGCCAAGAATTAGAGCAGCGTTCGGCTGAAGTACCTCACCACCACCGTCACGTTCTCCGCAAAAGTTTAGCTTCATTCGGAGTTAGTTGTGGCCTGCAAACTTCGTAGACAACAAATAACGTCCAGAGTTAATTAAAAGCGGGGCCATATCATCCAAAATGGCACCAAAAAGTAGAATGAAAAATTGCAATAACCCTTTTTACAATGACTGCAAAATTCTCGTGCGCTCATTCGTTAATTTTTATTGTCAATAAGCGGACAGACACATAAATTTATAATTATAGTTTCTCGCCTTTTTGTCTCGCGTTCTTCTCGTGTTTTGACCTAATTTTGACCCCTCTGCCTTTTTGTTATTGCAAAAAACAATCTGATGTAACAAATTGATGTCAGTTTTTCATGCGTCTGTCCTGTTATTGACAGTGAATTTCGTCATAACATTGTCAAAGTAGGATTGCATTTAGGTAATGATCTTGAAAAAAGTCGGCCCGACGTTTTTCAAGTTTGCGGCAAATCGTCTGGATAAGGATTATTTTTGCTCAGAATCATCTTGTTTGTGATGTAACGATACTTTTATCAGTAAAGGAATTCCACATTACTACTTTCGAGTTTTAAACATGATTTCCCCGAAACACCCTACTGTAACGTGACATGACATTAATTAAAGGGTTAAATTTACTTTCAAGGGGATGCAAATGTGCACTTAAAAGAAAATTTAGGTCACTTTAATTTTGTTTTAGGTCAGTGAAATGGCTGGTAAAAATGAAAGTGTTTGAATATTTGGTGACAGACAAGCAGTACAATACCAAGATAAATCAGTAGCTTAGGAAGAAATAACCCTCATAGCATGAAGGTCACCCACACACTTAAAAGCTACTGTATGTGAACAAATTGACATACCTATATACTGAGCATCAGCAATACATTTTAAAATGTCCACTGTTGACTGGGTGGTTTTTACATGACGTCATCACGGCCATGTTGGTAGACGAAAACAAAATATCTATCATTAGCTTCTCTTGTTTGTCCACCAGCAATTGTACATTTCAGCATTGTTATCTGTGTCTCTAAGGATTGGTTTGCAAACCACCTATTCAGCTAGCGCTTGTCGAAAAGTGGAATTCCGAGAATGGTGATTTCCCTAAAGCCCCGAGTTCTCTTCGAATTCTTCTTACTGGGTTGCCCTATGGCAAACCCAGTCGGAAAATAGGTAGATTTCCGTGGTTTTTTTTTTAGTATTTTTTTTCCGTGTCGGTAAAAAGTCTTGCCTGTCACTCCCCCGGTAAGTGGTGTCTTTGTGCATAGAGCCTTCTGCGCGTATTTTGTTAGGATCGAGAGGGTAGTGGAACTGCGTAGATTTCTCTGGTGGACACAGTAGAATCATTAACTTAGCCTGCAATGGCGTCGAAAGTCATGTAACGCGAATGGCGTTTTAGTGGATCCTTAAACAAAATATACCCTTATGGAGCTCAATAATGGAAAGTCAGTTGGATAAACTAGGCAGAATCTCAAAAGCGACGAGTAATGGACTTCGACAACAATCTATCGCCCGTCGAGACGAAATCAAAGTGAGCTGTATTTACCTGAAGTACATGGTAATTTGACACGATTGAGTTTCTTGTCTTCACGCACGCAATGAAATAGGAAAAGGTTTTCGCCTCTAAGAGCAAATATGTTGTTTGTGTCAATAAAATTTTCGCTGGAAAAGGATTCTGTGGTATTTTCTGCCTTTGTGAATTATAATATCATGTTGTGTATTGAATTTTCGAGCTTAAGGTTGAAATGTGATATGGGAGAAGTTTTTTAGTATTGCTCTGTAAGCAGGAAGGGTTCACAGGCCTGTAGGAAGCGTGCTTGAGTTTCAACAAAATGAGCCCCAAAATCAGCGAAAAATTGTGACGCAGATGAATAATAAAGTAGCTGCTATTTCCAAAATGATGGAATTACGTGGTGATAAATAACGTCGTACGCGTCTTGGAGAGTAAATTTTGACTTTGCATAGACAAGAGTTGGGCGATTGTGATCTTTGACTTCGCTCATTTCATTGTCAAACTTTATAACACTTGACAGAAAAAGAAACTTTCAAAAACCCGGTATCTTGCCATCATTTGACACAGATACTTCACTGTTTGGCGAGTAAACATGCCGCGGTAACTTAATCACGGCGCCCGCTGAATTCCGGCATGTCACTTTCGATTTTGCGATTTATTTGAACGTAGCAAAAATCTCTCAAAATGTTTGTCGCTGATCGTAACTTTTTATATTCTATATTCACGGTTCAAAATTAATGTTGTTTTCATGTCGTAAATATTTTATTCTCGATCGACCGTCCCGGAAACTTCGTTCTGCTCTCTCTAAAAACTGTGTATCAATAGTTATTTGCTTTTGCATCAATATTTGTTTTGCATAAAGCAAGCTAACAGATTCTGTACCTTGCTGAGTTCGCATTTGATAGCGTTAATTGTATTTTCGGTCAGATGCTTCTGTTTTATGAGGGGTTTATTGTTTTGGTCTCCAATCCTGACACTAACCCCGCCCGAAAGGGCTTGACTTCAGTGAAGTAGTATTACAAAGCTGTCAGATGCTCAGAGGGCACACTTGTGGTGCAAAGAAGTTGTGAGGGAACTTGAAAATTATCAACATGTCAGCCCAGAAGCCAATGTTTCTCGCTTCTCTTTTATTTGTTATTCTTCAGAGACTGGAATGCTGTATTTCAATACCACACAATTCAGTGCCTTCTGATTTTCTGTAACACGTACCATAGGCAACCCAGTGTATGCTTCACGGAAGCATCTCGTTTTCTCAAGTTTTACGCTGCACAGTGCACTACCTCTCCAGCGACTTTGGCAATAAGACAGTCAAGACACTTACGGTCCTCATGAATAGCGCTGTCTCTAAAATCAAGCAGAGACGGCGGATCGTTTCGAAAAGCTCTTCAGAACTCCAAGCATATGCGTAGCGCATGTAACCCTTATGAAATCAAAAGAATATCGCGTTATCATGAGATTGAAAAAGAGGTTACAGAGTGTAACAGTGTTGTAGAAACAGCGATGGAGTAATTGCGTGAAGTATATAATAAGTAAAATTATTATCCAACTGTATTAGTTATAAATAAAACACGCACGAAACGAGTACAAATATTCCACTATATTGTACAGTTAGTTATTAGTACGGCTTAGTTATGTAAAATATCAAACACTAGAAGGAGTCTTTCATCGGATATCCAAACACCGAGAAGCGAGTTGAAAAACGGCCGAAGGCCGAGTTTTTTAACCGATTTCGAGGGGGTTGGATATCTGATGAAACACTCTTTTGAATGTTTGAAATTGCTGCTCAAAGGAATCAGTATTTTAAGAGATATTTGGAATCAAAGTTGGCGAAATTTTATGCTAATTAACACCATATACCCAAACTTCCTTCACGGTAGTGATTTCTTTTGTTTTTGGCTTATGAATTATTAATGAGTTTGAGAATGTACAGTAGAGAACCGGTTTAGTTGTTGACGTTGCCCCACACGCATAAATCTGTCGCACGTTCTCGGTTGTTTACAATTCATTTGCTAGGAATTTAGTGCAAAACAAAGTTGGATAATAAATAGCTTATTAGATGTTTTGGTGTGTAGGATCTCTCTGAGTATTCTTACTCGTTGTTTGTATTTTGACTTGCCCTAACGGGCTCGTCAAAATACCGCACAACTCGTAAAATATTCAGCGATATTACACACCAAATCATCTAACAAGATATATAAATCGGAGTATGAACTTTCTGGTGCATTTCGTTATTATTTTATGGTCACTCGTGATGTTTGAAAGTTCTAAAAACGTCACTCGTGTCCACAAATCACGAAATGCACTCGCGTTCATACCATTTCCTATGCAACTCGAGATAAGAGCTTTTTTTGGAAGTAAAAAAAACCTAGCCTTCGCTGACGCCACAGTTGCTTAAGTTCCTTGTAGCATTGTCACGTGCAGTGATGCATGATGGGATAGTTGGTGCACGTGCGGACGGTAAGCGGAGTAGGACTATTATGTAACTTGTTGGTCCTAAGAAATAAAGCGCTGAGTTGTAGCGTACGGCTGAGTATCCGGCCTGTTTTAAGAAATGGCGGCAACGGCGTGGGGGGGGGGGGGGGGTGCAAGGGGTGTCTGCTTAGCTCAGAATTTTGTTAGGTAAGGTATGCCCCTTCCCCTACGATGCTGTTATCGCCATTTGATAACTTTATTAAAAAGGCTAAAATTGTCACTTTGGTTCTTTCAGTTTCCACAGGAAAAATGTCTTAGTGTGTCACCTGAGTTGTTCACTAGAAACAATGAATAGAGTTTCTCTACTAGGCGTTAAAAGCGGCTAATTTAAAAGATGCATTTTAAGCCTAGAGAATTTACAGAATTTGTGCGTATTTTCTTACAGAAGCAGCAGTGATCCTCTCAGCTTTTAAGATGCCAGGTCACTCAGAAAGTGTATAATGTTCAGGGGCCTGTTTCTCAAACGTCCTGAAACTTTACGGGTGACATAAGCCCCTTGGTATCTTTAAATGATGAGAAGACGTTTCAAGCCTTAAAATGCTATTCCTTAATTGTATCTAAAACATATAGAGCTAGATACTCTATGAGCGTAAACTGGGTTGCCTGGCGTACGTGTTACACAAAACAGAGGGCACTGAGTTGGGTGGTATTGAACTGCAGCGTTTGAGTTATTTTTTTTTCAAGAGGGAGGTCATGTAGCCCATTTGAGGGGTCACCCAGACGTCGTGCCAGCAGTGGCCCTTTGGCTCACTCGTTCGTTCACGTCCTGTCTCGTTTAGAGGTCTTTTACCTTTTTAAGCTTTGGTAATAAATTCAGTTAAAAAATAACAAAACACGCTCTTGAGTAAGACTCAATTATTTATTCTTTAACTTAAATAGTCTGCAAAAAAACTAACTGCAAATTGCTCTGACGGACGTTTTCCTGCATGTCATGCAGTTGCACTAAGCAAGCGTTTAGTCCACACACTAAAGAAGCACCGAACATGTTGTTTCCACTTCATAATTCCTCTTCTTTTCAGTCTAATCTGATGCCAATTGCAAGTCAAAATTTTGCAACCAAGTTTCGTGGAATGATGTTAATTTTCACAACTTACCTTAAGCTGAAAAATTCAAGAGTGAGTCGTCTAATTCCAACGCTCTTCCGCATTGACAGTGGTGTGGAATTGCGATTCCATCTTAGCACACGGTAATAACTTGAATACGAATATACATCTACTTTTTGGCATTCCCGTCGTCGTAGAGAGATGCATGAGTGAACTAACATGTGCGCTATTGAGTGGATCGGAAGCACAACCGATTGCCGAAACCTAAGAAAAATAGGAGAACTAACCGTTTGAAGAGCTGTGGGTAAACTTCGTGAGACTAAAATGTGTGAAATGCCTACTTGACCTAACTGTATTGGGCTACATTGGAAGCCAGGCTTCTGGCATCAAATCAAGGCGCGCAGAACATAACAGAGAAAAGTACTTAAAAGGTTTACTCATCACGTGAAGGATAAAAAACTAATAATAGTTAATTAATTGACCGCTCCCCATAGGGGCTTTTCAGGGCCAATGACAGAACACAACAACAACAACTGTTAAGAATCCCAACTGGCCGGAGGCGAGCCAGTTGGCTATTTACAAGTGCAGGTGGGAAATTGAACCAGGGACTATCAGTATCAAATTCAATTCGAGTGGTCAGAGCGAGTCTTGAACCCGGGATCTCCGGTTCTCAAGGCAAGCGCCCTAACCACTGGGCCACACTGCCTTCATAGGATATTGGTGCCAGTGCTAGTGCGAGGTTTAAAAAATTATAAAAAGCGTACAGCATTAAGTTGTCTCGCTATGCTGGTAAAGTCGTTCTAGCGCTGGAGCGCTAATTGGGGACACTGTAAACTGAAATTAACAATGAAAGTAAATCAAGTCAAATGTTGGTTTTTGAGGAGAGGGGAAACCGGAGTACCCGGAGAAAACTTCTCGGTGCAGAGTAGAGAACCAACAAACTCAACCCACATATGACGCCGAGCCTGGGAATCGAACCCGGGCCACATTGGTGGGAGACGAGTGCGCCATCCCTGCACCCCCATCCCTGCTTGTAAAAACAAGCTAAGCATCCTGCACAGGAGGAAGAATAACTACCAATGGCGGAGCATTTCCCAACGAACCGGCCTCAACTTCATTTGCAGAGAATATGGGTTCTTGCAAAACATTTTGAATTGGAGGTAGGGATACCACCAGTTGTTCAGGGGATAAAGTAGCTTCTTGGCTGAGAATTCTACTTGAATATGAGCGGGAGTCAAGCAGACCCTCGGAACTTGGAGACTGGGACACAGATAACTGATGGCGGGGATTACAGGGATCTGCGATCAAGTGTCCTTCGGCGGATAAAGGGACCTCGTCATACTCGGCACGAAATTCCTCGCTGCTTCGGGGATTAAAGTTGTAGTGTGGCACGCGTGCACAGCATGGTGAGAGGCAACAACAGCCGTCGTCTAAAATGAATGGAGCTGGATCCTGCATAATTCTTTGTACTTTCTTGGCCAGACTCTGTAACTCGTTGGCCTGGATATCAAACAAGTTGATGAAGCTGAACCAGTGATGGGGACAATTCATGGACATTAGAGCATCGCGAACTTCAGCTAGCAAAGTCAGGAAGCATTCTTCCATGTTGTTCTCAACCCAGAATCCCACTGGCACTTTCTCTAGAGTATTAAAGAATATAGTTTTCATATGGTAGGAAGTTATTCCAGACACCACAGGCTGAAGGTGGTCTTTTAAAATGATTTTCAAAGCCAAGAAATATTTCCTCGCAGTGTCTGGAACGAGTTTAGACAGCTCAACTTCTGCCAAGGAGAAGGAAAATCTCCAGCTTGTTTGATCCTTGTCTGTTGGTGCCGGCTTGGCAACCAGGTGACATCCAAATGACATTATCCTCTGTGCTTCAACTACACTGGGCCAGTATCTCGGTCGCGAAGTCCAGTCACTCATGATTGGCCACTCAGGACACTGGATACAAAGCGTGATGTCCGCCTCGAAGAGAGGCCCAATGCGGAGCTTCATCGCTGGGCCTTTGGAGAAGATTTTAATACTTTGAGTCATCTCTATTTTTCCACAACAGCAAGGGTTACCGGGAAGATTGGCTACAGACGTGCCTTTAACGGCCTCTTTAACTTGTTCTCTGATTACTTTTGAACTAACACACATTCCTTGGTGGCCTGGTATAATTGACTTCAGATTTGCATATCCAGTAAATTCTGCACTCTCAGTAAAAAGAGGCTCAATGAGAATGTTCCCTAAACCAGAGCAGGAAGCTTGATCTGCCATAGAGCAAAACATGACGTCTAGGTCGGTATATAAGGCACCCAAGTTGAACATTGTTTCATTATTGGACATCATGACCGGGATCCCAAATCTCTCGACTGCGCTTCCTGAGAATATGAACTGAAATGTTGTTGCCACGATCTCCTCGAGTGGAGTTTTGATGTCGTTTAAGTAGAGAAGAGCTTTCTCTTTGAATTCCTGAAATTGCTCTTCCGTTGGAATTTTGTTGTTGACTGACAAGAGAATTTCTCGGAGGGGTTTGGAGCTTCTGCCAGTAAAGCAACACTTTCTGTGGCCACACGCAACAGGAAAACAGACAATCAATGCCTGCCGTATTATTGCGTAAGCAATACACAGAAACAGCAAACCACCAATGATCGCTCCAGCTATTAACCCTTGTACTTTTCTTTTGCATTCGGGGTCAGACGAGTTGCAGTTGAAATCAATTTTAGCCAAAATTTCCCACAGTCGAACACAAAAGACACATGTCGCGGTAAGGGAGGTCATCGCAATGACTCCTTTTATGGTCTTGACACCACAAGCTGGCTTCATAGCGCACTTCAGTTGAAAAAGAGGGAACCGTCAAGAGTGAATCGTCTAATTCCAACGCTCTTCCGCTCTGACAGTGCAGCATCATCGTGATGAGCACTTATTATAATTATTGTAATGTCAATACCGAGGCTATTGTAGGAAATGACGGAGTTCCTTGGTTATTAGCGCTTACAATGAAGTGCTTTCCAATTTAGATTCATTTATTCACGTTGACAAACCACAAACGGAAAAAAAGCACAAAAATAAACGAAAAGCAAATATCTTTTTTTAATCTATAAGAGCGCAAAAACTCGGCAAAACTCTGTTTGGCTTGTGTATTCGCAGTTCCGAAGGTTCCACATAGCATACTCACAAATTGAGTACATTTATTCTTTTCGTTTTCTGTTTACAATGCTATTTTTCTGTAGCTATTGACTGTATTGACAGTGGAGGACGTGGTCTTATTCGATCTTGATACATTATATTAAAGGTCTGGTTCTTAAGAGCTACTCAAGACGTGCCGGACGCACTTCAATTGGCCAGTCGGATTCGAAATAATATTTTTCCTCAGCTATTTGTTTCAGTTGTTCAAAGATTGGTGTGAACTCAATGGATGGTACGATAGCGAGCCGTTGCCACTTTCTACCGAAGAAGGGGGGGGGACCCCCACCGACCGCGCCAGTGTGACTAGCAAAAGGTAAGGCTAAGGTAGCTTTTTGCTCTACCATGGCTGGCAACGAAGAACTCGAAAACCTGGTGCAAGGCTTTCAGCTGTCAGAGGAGGAACGGAAGGAACCGGAGATTATTCTCAAACATTTGAAGGAACATTGAAGGAGTACTGACGGAGAGAACAAAATTTGCCCAAATGAAACACGAACCTAGCTCATGAATCAGTCACGGCCTGGGAAGGACGGGTTAAAGAACAAGGTAGAAAGGCTAGATTATTGTGCTAATTGCGAGGACCAACTACTTAGAGACAAATTCATATCAGGAATCAACAACGAGAGACGTATGTCAAAACTACTGGATAAGGGTCACAGGGAAAAAGCAACTAAAGAAATCACCCCATCTAAAACAGTGCTGCAGATAGCTAAGAACTTTGAACAATGTTAAAAGGCAAAAGCAGTAATGCAGCAAGTCAAAGGTCCCATGCACTGAACAAGTAAACTATACAGGAGCAAGGAAATCCCCCAAATCAGAGCAAAACTGTGGTAAAGGGCATTTTAGTCAAAGCAAATCAGAGAAAGAATGGGGACAAAGTCAGTCCAGTCGCCAGGGCAAATTTAATATTTGTCAGTATTGTGCAGGGCCCTCACACCCTCGCTCTATATGCCCAGCTTCAAACAAGCGATGATCTAGAAATGGCTGTGGGAGAATCGGGCATTTTTCTCCGGCGTGAATGTCGGCGTGAATGTCGAATGTCGAATGTGAGCACCCCTTTTAGTCAACCCTTTGAAAGTCGTGAACACCAAACAACAGGCACATCACCTGGATACCACTTTAAGTGAGAATTGTGGAACTGACCTCTATGAGGTGGGTTTGATACCCGAAAAGTATGCCCAAAGTGTATTTAGTACAGCAGACGACCCGCGGAGCACCACGGTGGGTCGTAAGTTCTTCAGCTACTTAAAACTGGGACTGACCATGGACATGGCTAAATCTAACAGAATACAACTGGACACCGCTTCCACTTGTAACACACTACCAGAAAGTCTTGCCCTCTCATTGATTCCCCCGGGAAGAAACTTAAGGATTTAGTTACACCAAGTAGAGCCACTTTGTTCACCTATAATAATTCTAAACTCACATCCCTGGGTAAACTAGAGCTACTGGTCGAGACAGCAACAGATTACTTTCCATAACAGGTCACGTGCCATATTTTTGCGCGATTCGCAAATACCTGGAAAGCCTCCTCTATTTGTCTGGCTCAGACTGTGTTCATCTGGGATTAGTGAAAATCTGTGCAGATGAGGTCCATTCAGTTTCGCCACCACTTCGTCCTGTGAATGTTAAGCCCTACTTAATCGCTGACAACTCCCGTCTAAGAGACATGCCGAGTCAACTAGAACCAACGTCATCCACACGTCTCTCAAACGTTACTCATCCTAGCACAACTCTAACCATGAAATGGGTTCTTGCTGAATTTCAAAATGTGCACACTGGGCTGGGACAGCTTGGCAGACCTGTTACCTTTAACATGGATCCTACTGTAAAGCCGGTTCATGATGCCATTCACCGCCAGCCCGTTCAGCCCGTTGTCAGGCATACCAAAATCAAGGAACAGTTTAACAAAATGGAAAGCGAAGGAAAGATATACCGACAGTACGCGCCCACAGCTTGGTGTAGTAACATGACAGTCAGAGAGACCAAGGGCAAAGTTAGAATCTGTTTAGATCCATCAAACATTATCAACAAAGCAATCCAGGTACCCAAGCATCCAATTCCAAGCTTTGAGGACATTTTTTTGCAATTAAAGGGGGCCAAGGGTTTCTCAGTTGCAGATGCAATGTCTGGTTTCACCAACAGTCCTCTAGATTATGAATCCAGCTTGCCCACTACTTTTCGCAACCCCATTTGGTCCCTATCGGTGGCTGTGTCTTCCGTATGGTGTCTCAAGTGGCCCTGAGGAGTATCAAACAAGACAACAAGAAGCCTATTGCAGGACTAAAAGGGATCTGCAACATTGCAGATGATGTCCTCATTCATGAGAAAGATAGTGATGAAAATCTGTATCATTTCTTGGTACGTATGCGCGAAGTAAAGCTCAAACTGAATAGAGCCAAATATATTTTTAAAACACAAAAGGTGATGTTCATAGGGTTCCAGCTCAACCCAGACGGAGTTAGCGCATCACCCTCCATGGTCGAAGCAATTACAAAAATGCCCAAACCCTCAGATCAACACGCTGTCCAACGCTAGATAGATAAAGATAGATAAATCGTTTATGAAAGAGAAAACCTCGCAGTCCGAAGACTGAATTACGTGTATAATGTACAAGAAACAAGATTTATAAATAAAATAGTTATAAAGATCTATAATAATAAAAATGTACAAATCTAATAAAATCATATCACTTAGGATAGCCTTGTGTTAAGAAAATATACATACATAAACATATTTATTTACATTCTTAGGCTATGGCTAACAATAAAAGACCTTTTAAGGCGCTCCGTTTTGCACACTGGCACGTTGAACTTCCTATTGCTGCGCAGCTGCCTATGGTGATCAGCTTTAGGTGGGAGCAGACCTGCGAGCTTGTGATTAATGTCAAGAACATTAAAAAGATCAAACGATAGTGACGCTCGCCTATTGTAAAGAGAGGGGATGCCTGCCTCTTTGAGCGCGCTGTTGTAGGTTGCATAAGGAAAAATAATGCGCAAGGCGCGCTTCTGAATTCGTTCCAGCTCCTCGGATAAATTCGGACGGAAGGCTGATACTTGACATGCGTATTCTTAAACCGATCTTATGGTACTAGAGTAAAATAAGACAAGATCACTTGCACAGATACCAGCTCGATTAAGTTATCTCAGGAGATACAATCTTTTGGCAGCCTTTGAGGTTACATTAAAGATGTGATCGTTCCATTTAAAATCATCACTTATGGTAAAGCCAAGCGCTTTAGCTGAATTGACTCTCTCGAAAACAAAGCCATCGCGTTCAACTGGAGAATGAGTTGGAGGAGATCTCTTAAAGCACGACTGCAGCT
>OX421445.1:8897742-8910242 GCA_949126865.1 Montipora capitata | reverse complement strand
ACTTTCTAATACGTCTAATTTTGTATAATGAACGAAAAGATAGACTACATGTTTTCGTACCGGTGGACGTTAAAATTCAGCTGCGAGTCAAACCAAACTCCGAGATTTCGCGCCTTATTTACAATAGCAGCACTAGTGTCACCAACAGTCAGAGCATCTCGGTTGACTTTGCTAAGTTGTTGGCGGGTTCCGATTAACATGACCTCAGACAAATACACAGCTTCTCATGGACAAAGTCATGCATTTTCTAGGACACTCTCTCAGAATGGCAACGGACGAGCCACGTAAGAGATACGCCCTTTACACTCCACCACATGGAAAAAAGCGCCCAGGCCGGCAGAAAACCAGCTAACTGAACAATGTGCAGAGACTGCTGGAGGACGTGGAGGGTAACTTGAGCCCAAAGGCGGCCCATCAAAATTCCTGGATACGACTTGTGGTCGACTGCGCTGCAGCCGTCCGATGATGATGATTGTTGCGTTAAAAGATGTCTCGTGTAACATGGCGCACAGGGCGATTATTAACGCAACATGTTGCAGGTTTTTTAATCGCTTTCAAAAACCTGCAATTCGCCCGAATTTTGTTGGAGTTGGCGCGTGTAACACCACCGCCGTTCACTTTTTAACACAACACCGTCCGTCCCAGAATGCACCACGGAGAACCAGAATAAGTCACGTCGACAGTCATGTCAACAGTGTCTGCCATATTGTGCCCCGGGATTTGCCGAGCAGAAGCCTGGGTTCAAATGTTACAAGCAATGTTGCATTAAAAATCTACCGTTGCTGCAACAGTGTTGCGATAAGCTGTTTCGTGAAACATGGATCAAAAATCGGCGTTAATAATCAGCACATGTAACATCACCCAAAAAAACTGTGCTAATTTATTGCAAGTGCAGTAAAGGTGGCCAAGAGAGGAGGCAGTACTCTCCCCAACAGCAAGGAGCTGGTCCCCATGGCAACCGAGCCACAGTCCAAAATGAACAAAGCAAGCGAAAAAGCAACTCAAGTCAAAGCATGTGGCAATGCCCTTGCAAACCTCCACACCATCCCCACAAATATCACAGGCAAAACCGCAGCATTAGCGCGGGTTTTAACTTTACCTACCAGTAAATTATATTTAGCCTTGAAAAAGATTTAGAGTGCATTCCCGATAACCAGCACCATTTTCCCCTGAAAAAAGGTATTGGGGCAGTTGCCAGTTCTTGCAAGCGCATTCTGATTCTATCTGCATGCAAACCATGCAAACAGGAGAACCATTGATTTTTCTTGGCAACTCAAATTGCTTACACCTGTGATAATCTTTCTTGCTTGGAGTGATTAGAACGGCAGTTCAAACTATCTTTCACATATTCCACAGTCCTTAATTCACCTCAAAGGGTTAAAGGTTAAGTTACTTTATTTAACGTCAGTAGTTCTTTCAGCTATGAGGCTGGTATCAATGGAAGCTGACGGTGTTCCCATTACCCCATCCCACTGTCAGTGCTCCACTTTATGGGAATTTCAAACTACAGCTATGCAAATCAGAGGACCATTCAAACAGTCTAACAACTTCCAAAATGTCTTCGTCTCTAATCTCTGAAGCATGGCACAACAATATGAGTCCCATATGCACTGTTCTCAAAACAATGTTGAGGCAATGCATGCACATTTCACAACACATACCTGGAAATTGCAATCGGCAACTACTTTTCAAACTTTTGCATTATTTATTGCACGACCTAACATCATTAGGTAAAATTTTTTAATGTTCTTTTGTTTTAATTTTAGTAATTTTTTATTCCATGAAGTCTCATTTGTTATCCAATCATGAAGAGAATCACAACTGAAGACTACTTCTGCTTCACTTGTCGTTGTCACCTTTGTAGTTCTCTGCATAGAAACAGTGTCAACATTCCATGAGATGATCAAATCCATCAAGGAAAGAAGGGACCAATCAGCAGTGCCGGTTTGCCCAAGTCCAACTGGCGTGACATCTCCAACTTGAGATGCTAAAAAACAGAAACGAATTGACGAAACCTAACGCGCACGTGTCACGGTCAAAATAAGCAGTTTTTCCGCATCAAAAGAGTCAATGAAACCTAATACGAGAAGTATCAAAGAGCGGAATATTACATTCCTCTGCATCGCTAACAGACAACAAAACTCCACTCTCACTCCTTCCCCCACGAGTCTGATCAAAGAAGAACTTCTTCTCGTATCCTTTAGCACTTATCTGCAGCAACACTCCTTCTTTCATGACAGCCATAGTGTGTGGATTTCTGTATCTTATCTCCACAGACATGCTGATTGCATGGGCTTTAAACTGGTCGACCAGCTTCTGCATTAAATCAGTGGGTCCTAATTCCATACCCCGGGGGGGGGACTCCCATATGAAACAGACGGGGATGCTCGTCGGAAATTTTGAATTTAACCCCTAAAGGAGACCAATCTAGGCGTGGCTTAAGCAAATTTTGACCCCTAAAAGAGACCGTTTAAAAACACAAAAATACGACACGCAATGAGTTTTAATGATAAAAAGGCATAATCCTCGAATGCTTTTCTCTAAAAAGAAAATTTAAAAGGAAATTTGACTTCTGTTTCTCTTCGCGTAATTCTGTGTTACTTCGCGGAACTCTAAACGAGACCTTGGTGGCATAAAATATTGGCGCTTTGCCCGGAACACCCTAAGCGAGACCAAAATCCAAATTTTACACCCCTAAGCGAGACGACGAGCATCCCCGTCTGTTTCATATGGGAGTCCCACCCCCGGGTTCCATACAGACCATGTGTTCGCGAACTTTCCCTTCGCTCGTGAGAAACACAAAACATGTTGCAAGCGATGAATCTTTGTCCATCAAACCAGCCAGTCGAAGACTTACCCAACCAACAGCGCAGCGTTTAGTGTTGTCCTTGATTTTCTCCACGTGAGGAACAAACTTTTCGAGCGTAAACGGTGCGCCAAAAATGGCTTTGGCGGGTGTTTCGTCTGTGTTGTTGCTCTGTGAAGTGCTTGACCTTTGAAGTCCGCAGTCTTGCTTGTGACTCTTCCAGTCCTTTCTTTGGCATTGAACAGAACAATAAAACGCCATGTGACATTTTCCGCACTTTTTAGTGTCCTTTTTTCCACAAACTTTACAAGGATTTGTCATGGCTTAAGCTGACTGCACTCTCTGCTTGGCTTTTAGTCCCTCGCGGCCTCCACTGCTTGCGCAAGGATTAGTCACTAAGCCTTGTTTTCACTGGCGACAGCATTAGCCAGATAGGCACAAAGCAGCATACGCAAACTCGGTAGCTTGTTGTTCATTAGAGCCTTTTGTCAGAACAATAGACACTAATTAACAACTAAATGCGCCTGCGTGTATTGCTTGTGCTTATGCTTGCGTCGCTAGTGAAAAAATTTTAAATCGATTCAAGACTTTAGCGAAGACATTTCTATTTACTATTGCCTATAACATTTAATTATTTGTAATTTTTATTTAACTTTATATATATATATATATATATATATACATATTTATCTTATTTATATTTTTAATTTAATTTTTAGTTATATATGTATAGTAATTGTTTAATAGTTTTATTTATCTTATTGTTACGCGCATGTGATCCTATTCATATGTTAACGCGCGCGTTATAAATGATAAAGATTGATTGATTGGATTGATTGATTGAAAAAAGGCTTAACATTGCGGGTTTCAAAGTGAGTCCTAGTATACAACCATATTGAAATGGAAATAAAGAGAAAAGAGCCCATGTTGAACCCAGCAACCTCAAGCGCTGAATCATTCTCTTGGTAAGGCCCCGCCGGCTAAGAGAAGCGAAAAGAGTTATGGGCACGAGAATGACGCTGAATCTATTTTGTCGGTACACTACAAGCAGTCCCCCTTTTGCCGCTTAGTTGGTCGAACGCGAGGAGAAGACAGGCACGAGAAAAATGGCCGCGCGAAATCTTCTCGTGCTTGTCTTTTCTTCGCGCTCGACCAACTAAGCGGCGAAAGGTGTCCAAGTCGTGTAGTCTTTTCTTAAACCACAGGGCCCCAGACAATGTGTCTGCCTGTTCGAAATTTAAAGAATTTGTATGAAAATATTTTGACGTTCGTGTTAAAAGCAAAATATTGCTCAAAACAAAATTGAACTTATACAATTACTTTGTTGTCGTTCTTGTAGCTGTGGATGACGAATATTGGCACTTTAACGGTCTTGAGCTCGGCGTTACTTAAGAATATACTAACGTGTCTCGAGACGTACAATAGTAGATACCGATGATTCCGGCTTTTAGAGATCTCCCGTTCCCCGTTTTAAAGGCAGCTGCTTCGCCTGTATTCTATGCTTATCTAGCTCAATCTTGCTGCCAACGATTTCCCATCAGGTAGCAATTTAAAGTACCGACAAGTTCTAAGGCTATAACTCATAAAAATTCTTTTATTTATAATCCATCTTCGATGGTCAGTCAATAGGGGCTTTAAAATCTACGACGCAGTCGTCAACGAGAATGCCACAAAACAATAATACCATTGGCTTAAACAGGAAAATAATCGTGCTGCACGGGCGGTACGCATTTTAGCACAAATGCTTGCTGTTCTCTGCACAACGAAGACGTAAAATCACCAAGTTTCAGGTTTTAATGACAAAGTCATCGTGCAAATACAAACCTTTCACTCTAGACTTTTACTCTGAAACCGCTCGTACGAATATATTTTTAGGATACTTTGCCCACATTGACATTTGTACGACATAAAAGAAATGGAATAATCGCGTAAGACATACGTCAGTGTCAAGTTCTATTTTGAGGTGACGTTTTCGTCGAGGTCGCCTTCGTAGATCTTAAAGTCCCTGATTACCCACCACGCATGCGTTGATCGTTCACAATAAAGCGTTTTCACATGACGTCACGGCTCCAAAACAAAGAAATGTCGGCCATGATGGTGAACCAAACTAATCCTCTGGGCATCGAACTCTATTCTTATGGATATACTTTCTTTTGTTTTGGTAATCGAATATGGCTGCTAGTCGCGTGAGTGAAAACGCTCTACAACTTCATCAAAGTTAACTGAACGCGAAATGAACCCAAAAATGGCTAATCCTAGTTTTTTGTTTTACACCGGCAATTTCTGGAATCATTCCGTTTTCACTTATCATAATTAAAACATCTTTACAAAATGTTTTGTTAGACACTATAACACTAACACCGCTAACCTCTGCGAAGAAAATTAAAATCAGGAGAACAAAAAAGTTGCAATTGCCGTACAATAAATTAGGTAACTTTTCACAATTAATCTAAATTTTAATCATAACTAACTTAACTTACTAAGCTTTGAAACTATGCGTTCAGGGTTCCAGATTGCAAAAATGGCAAAAGAGAAAATTTGCATGCATTTCAAAAGGGACGACACGTTCACGATATAAGACCAGCGCTCTCTTTTTTCACATGGGAGAAAGAGGCTTCGAACTACGTGTAGGTGAGGCTACAAGCCAGCTCCATCTTCTGTGGCATAATCAATAAAAGGAAGTTATGAGATTCTTCTCGATAGCTTAAATATTAGTGATTACAGCATAGGATTTCATCTGCACACATTTTCTGGTTTAGAGCTCTATACTTCCATTATGAAAATCAAGGTGTGACTAGAATTAAAAATCCTGCAAAGCTGAAACGGAAACTATTTAAGGCACAAGGAGGCCTGCCTCCAAAGTACTTAAAACAAATAATATAACAGCTCTAATGCAAACAGTTTCCTTTGTTAAAAGGCTTTCTCTGTGAGAAAATCCCATGACAGAAGATCACCAGAGGTATCCCCCTTCCCCGAGACACACTGAAGCAGTGAGCGCAGAAATAAGATACATAGCGCAATTCTTTAACGTTATAGTTGTGGATTTTCCTCGGTTAGTGACATTAGACTGCATTGGAAACTTAGGCTAGTTTATCTAAATCTCCTGAATTGCTTTACGTGTTTTAAAAAGTAGTTAAGTTACAAAAAAAAAATTGTTGATATTCCTTTCTTAACCAATAATCTTGAATTAAAATTGCAGGCAAAAACATAAAAGATAGGACCAGGTAGAAAAAAGATAAATGCCGTTTTGTATCCCAAGCAAAATTCCCCTAATAGAATTTTAACGTGGGTTGGGGTCTGTATTGAAACTAGTTTATCTATCATCTTCAATATCAAGCTCACTGTACTGTAAGGAATTATTGATATTGCTGGCTGAGGAACGAATAAAGCAGAAAATGTTTTTTCTCACACACAGCTGGGAGAATGGTGTATAATGTGTGGGAGGTCGTCATGTCACATGGTTTGTTGGCGGCTCACATTGTTTTCTGTCTGACCTGCCCCTCCCACCCACCCTTCATGAGTCATTTCAGTGCAGCTTCGTAGCTTTTTTGGGCATGTTTATCACAATATTATTTCCATTCAGATCTTTGTGATTTTTCGATAAGGTATGTTAGAGCGGTTTTCAATTGAGTGTCGAAAGTAATTAGCGAATTGCTTTGATTTATGATTACTTCACTCAGTGATTGGTTCAAAGTTCTCGCGTAAAACCAAAACCAATCGTGGCTCGCTCGTGCACATTTTCCCGCGCTTTGTGTCGGCTACGTGAAATTATTTCGAGTTTTGATTGGTTTAATGGATTGTCTCCGTCCTTTTTGATTGGCCAAAGTAATAAATTACTTTGGTTTTGATTTTACGATACTCAATTGAAAATCGCTCCGTAACGTAGTTATTACTCTTTGGTTGTGTTATAAAGGTCAGGTTGCGTGGTTGGCTTGGCTTGGCTCCCAGTTGTGTGTGAGAATAATTATTTATATTATTACCTCAGCTCGTGTGAAGAATTTGAAATGTAAAGAGTGCGTTAAATCTAAAGAGTTTACACTTTCTTGAAATCCGGCAAAAACACTGCCATTGTCATTTTGTAATGCAATTAACCACAATCATCAGTGGTAAATTTAAGTAACATCATACAGCTTACAGTTCTTTATATACAAGTCACATTTAACATGAGCAATCTTGAGTGTTTCATCCCATTTCCAAACATTACGCGATAACCCTGTGAAGATAAAATTCGCGATACTTCCAACCTCGTTCCCAGGGTTCTCTCCAACCGGTGGACGAGTAGGAGAGAACCCTGGGAACGAGGTTGGTGATACTTCATGATCAAATTATAATAATTTTGAATGAAAGTGCAGGTTATAGATGAAATGAAGTACGCTTCAGGCATGTGTGGGTTAAATTAAATTATCTCAAGGACAGATGGCGCACTTCATTGACGAATTACATAACCTTGTGCCAAATGAGCAGCAATTATTTGTGCAAAAATAACACATAAAAAATTAGACTAGATTCAATGGTTTTCTTGATGGCTGATAAAATATTTACAATAATGATATGCCATTTCTAATAGTAATCTGTCCTTTCCCATCTTGCCATCTGCAACTTTATATCTGTTATGAGACTGTTAGCAAAACATATCCCCATGATCTAGAAGTAAAAAAAGGAAAAAAAAAAAGACTAGTTCAAAAGTTATTACAACAGTTTTCTTTTTAGGTACATGTACTTCTAATTCATAACAAAATAATAAACAGAGCAATGTCCAACAAGGAAAAAAAAGGCAAGCATTTTGCTTCATCGTCATGGAATCGTGAAGGATAAGCAAGCAGTGGAGCAACTTCATAACACCCGCTCAGGATCATGAAGCATATTACAAAAGATGCTATTCATATGCAAATTAACAGTTAATCTAATCACATTTATAATAATAATAATAATAATAATAATAATAATTATTATTATTATTATTATTATTATAATAATAATAATAATAATAATAATAATTATTATTATTATTATTATTATTATTATAATTATTATTATTATTATTATTATTATTATTATTATTATATGGTATAAACTGTTAAAAGCACTCCTTCGAGTTGGCTTATTTAACAATAATAATAATTGCATTAAACTGCAATCAAAAAGTAAAAAAAAATATCAAGAGCATCACCGCTCAGCGGTGAGAGACTAAGATGACCGTATGAATTTTCGCAACAGCAAATTTCAATACTTTTCTACAGTATCCATATGTGTATACCTATTTATTTTATTTCAACTTTATTCATTTCTTTGCCTGATTTACTACAGTATTACCGGTAATCTATTTTGCTAATTATCTGATTTCTTCAATTTGTTAAATTTAAACATTAAAATAAAATGATGACAATGATGAAAAGAAAAAAAATCACCTGCATTAATGCCAAGCCAACTGCCACACCACCAATAACAATCATATTCTCTTTAAACCATTCTTTTACAGCTTCAATGCAGCCTCTGGTGTAGATAATGGCATTCCTGTGTGTTTCCTAACCACATAAACAGCCATAAGTGAGAACTCAAAGAAATCATCTATCAAGAAGAGATTTTTTGAACCATAATCATTTGAAATCTTGTAATTCAAGTGGCAAAATTATACAAGGAATGAAAAGGAAATTTACAACTTTATTGGAAAGTTAGGCAGGTTTCGAATTTTTTTTACTTAAACAAACAATTTCACATTACTGTGTGTTCTGGGCGTCTGATACCGTATCCACACTGAGTGTTTATGGTGTCCTGAAAAAGAAAAGATAAATTACTTCATTTATATCTACTTGTCACAGTACACAAACTGAATTTAAGTCAGGAAAGCAAATAAATAATTTACATGCATTTGCAGTGATTTCTTCTGTTTTTTCACTCCGTGTCTTGATTCAGAGTAACATTCATAACTTCAGTTCTGGGTTTTCTTTTACAAAATAAACCAAAACAATAACATAATATACCTCTCGGCAACAAGAAAACGGGACACCGCAAGCCTCAGCACCAGGAGAAGAACAGTTGAAGTAGATATTTTCTTGCCAGTTGTTGTATGTTTGTCCTCCACAGCACTTAAACTGTCAAACGTAAGATAAAAGACAAGAATAGAGACAGGTTTACTCTTTCCTTCAGGATGCTATGTACTAGTTAAGGATAGGAATTTTCAGAGGATACTAGTTAACTGCTAGGATACTGCACCTGTGTTGTCAGAAAGAAGCGTCTGACACACTTAACTCACCTTTGGTTAAGAAAGCTTAGTATGATTTGAATTTCAAATAAATGTAAAATGTCTCCAAACTTTCTTGTTACCTTGAATACAATACTCTAGGGATAGTAATGTGAATAAAGGCACATTAAGCTTTAAAATATGCTAAAAAAAAAAGAGATAATCCAACATGCTGAAACTGTTGGATTATTGCTTTAATTGTAAGCAATGTTTTTTTTTTAATTCCAGCCTTCATGGTATTCAACCACTGTTCTCACACTCTTAAAGTACTGGTTGTTTTTTATAGTTCAGGAGAGAACCCTGGGAACAAGGTTGGTGATACTTCATGATCAAATTACGATAATTTTGAATGAAAGTGCACGTTATAGATGAAAGGGAGAAGCGGCCCTCACACTTAAGCGATAGTGGTCTCTTACAAACAACTCATTCATAATTAATAATTCATAAGCCTAACAGCTTATCAATGCGTCATGTGAATGAGCTTTAAACCTGATAAAACACTCCTCTTTAGAATTCTTTATAATGAAGAATAGTGATGAGGCCCAGCATGTTTTTCTTGTATGCTAACATCTCTCCTTCGCATTTTGAACCTTTGTTCGGACTCCCGAGGGACACGCTTTTTGTGGAATGTTTTGAAGCTGTTGAAAAAACCCTCAGTGGGTCTAAAAACACCACTGCTCGTTTTTAAAACAGTACTTTGAACCCGAATTGCACTGGTATCACACAGGTTATGGGTTCAAATCCCACTGAAGCCACCTGAATTTTTCAGGTGTCTATAACAGATAATTGCATAAATTGTCCAGATAAGTGAAAGGACCACTTCCCCCTTTTGTATTATACCTGCCACTTCAATGGCTACCTTTAGAGAAATAAACAACTAATTATTAATCAATCTGAGAGTAACAAAGCAGTACTATTATTTTGACTTTTTGTTTTCTTTTGCTAGCCTTCTTTTCCCTTACTTTCAAAACTGAATAGACCATTTCACAGTTGTAGCTAAGTTACCTGGCTCGAGAATGGAAGCGAGGCTGCTGGTGACCCTGTTTTGATACAAACCTTTTTGCTTTTCTAATGTTAACGCTGACGACTTAAAATTACAACAACACAATTTACACAATAAAAGCAGCGAGGTCTGTATCAATACAAGGTCACCAGCAGCCTTGCAGCCATTCATAGGCTAGGTCACTGAGCAAACAATTGTAAAACGACCTATCATCACCACCTTTCTTCATTACATTAAATTCAGTGTAGCAGTCTGTGCTTGCATTTTATTAGTATGCAAGCAGGCTCTCTGAGGGACTGGGGATGGAGGTAGAAAGAGCCTGCTGTCATGCTAGCATTTTATAAAAGGTTGATATTGTCTGGTAGATTGGACAAGATTAATTAGAATTTTTTACTTCTTTGGGTTCCACAAAATTAATGGGTGTTCCAGGCTTTTGTGTTTAAATATCAATACAATTTGCCAGTTTTCACCGTAAATTATCAGTGCATGCAATGAACAGATTCACATTGAACTGATAGTAATCACAAGTTTTGAAACTTACTGGTTGTTTTTAATAGTTTAAGCCATTATCATGAGGTATACATCAGAGTCATCATTTAAGATGAAACTGATATAAAATGGGAGCTGGAATACAATGATATATTGAAATCACTTTTCAAAACTGAATCCACTTTCTGCTGAATCAGCTGTACAATCTTATTATAAAACTTGAAGGGCAAAATTCAGTGGTTGGAAAAAAATTATCCACATGGTTTCATCCTGCTGTATGATAGATCTCCCCTTTTTTGTACTCTCTTCATAAAAATAGAGCCCTTAGTATATGTACAAGTGCTGTCTATTTCTCTAAATTTTGGACATCCATTGTAAACACATTAGACTCAGCACTTTTGCTTTGTGTAAAGAGTCATTTAGAAAACAAAGACAAGCAAACCTCTTGCTGAACTCCATCAATAAGTACTTGCAAATCAACGTTGTCCCTGTAACTTACAATAGTTGTTTGTATTTTCTCTGCAACTATCTCTTCAACCTGAAATTTAATGCACATAAAGTTATCTTGAAGAGCACTTATCCAGCAGGTGTGATATGAAGCCTTTGGCATATGTCTCCTGAATACCACACGTCTTTAACCCATTCACTTCTCTCGTGCTCCAGGATGCCCCCAGTTGGCCAGTAAAAATTGTCTGGCATTCGACAAAGTAAAATCACTTTAGTTTCACTCCCAGGAGGTCAAAGGGTTAAAAACAATAAGAGGAAGTTTTTAAGAGAGAAACTGTAACTTGAGTTGACAACTAATGCAAGTAATATTTTTGTAATAATTTCATTGTTGAGGAAAATACAAATGTTTTTGCCACTTCAACACGAAAACACCCTATTAAAGGCCTGGTTCATGCACTGTACATGTACCTTTAGAGCAAGTTTGAATCGAGTGTAGTAAAAACCAAAACCAAAGTAATTACGACAATCCAGTAAACCAATCAAAACTTGAAGAAATCATATGTAGCCGACACAAAGCGCATGTGTGAGCCATAATTGGTTTTGGTTTCACTTTTGATTCAATTTGGTTGAAAAAGTGGCGTGAGAACTTTGAACCAATCACTGAGAGAAGTAGTGCAAAACCAAGGCAATTCGCTAATTACTTTCGACACTCAATTGAAAACCGCTCTAAGGCACATGCAGATGATTCCCCAATGGTAGATGCATACAGAGCTCTGTGATAATTTGTTAAATAACAGAGATGTATGTATGTGATGATTCGTTATCTGTAAGATGTATTTTTTTTTTGTATGGATACCCTGTCACTTTTATCACCCTGGTAATAATGATTTTTTAAGGCTTGTGTCTCTGCACATGATGACGTTTGTTGATCGCCATCTTGAATTAGGAGCCATGATTGAATGATTTTGAACAGAAAACAGAGGTATGAAGCTACCTCTTCTATAGTGTGTCTTTAAGTTTAATAAGTCTTCCAAATTCCAAATGTGAATAACTTGGAAAAAAGTATTAAATTTAAGATGTTTGATTTTCTGTGACCTTCTGAGGTAGCAAAAATATGACAGAAGCTTGGTTCATTCCCAAGCTAAAGAGAGGAATGGGTCACATCAATCTTTGATGTCAGACATTTGCATTGGTACCTTTCAAATAATTTGCACTTCAAATGTGGAGCACTACTAAGAATATTCTTCCATCCTCGGTCAAATGATCCAAGCTCACTTTCATGGCCGCCTAATTTTAATTTTTTAGCCTTCTACTTTCAAATTAATTTTTTTGACAGCCCTGGATTGTTGTCGCATTTTGACTTCTTTAGAAGGTTACAGAAAATCCAAGCTACAAATTTCCAACACAACTGTTTTAGGTAAAGAAAAAAGGTTGGGGTTTGGTAATTGTTTAAAAAGTCTAACTCTCACTTTATCTTGGAAAACAAAGACAACCACTGCCAAAGATAACTGGAG
>OX421445.1:8885242-8892742 GCA_949126865.1 Montipora capitata | reverse complement strand
GAGATATACAGCAAAATTGTAATACGTTTGGACCAGGATCCATTCCCTCGAGTATTGACCATTTTCAGCGTTTTTTTTTTTTTTTTTTGTACACATGTATTGCAGGCTCCTATTTCCCCTACGATTACAAATGATACAATTTAATTTGCGACTATAACTTGCACCTAAATTTTCATATGTATTTTGTTCCAAAGTTGTGACCGTAATTTTTTCTAAATTTCAACCCGAGGTATTTGTAAATTTTATAACACAGGTTCTAGAGTCCAGGCTCATTGCCGAAAAATGCATGGAGACTGCTTACAACCTTTCATCTTACAAATGAAATAGCGTGTTTACTTCAATAGATCTTCAATGTTCAAGCATTTCATAAGAGTCAATCTCTTTGGCTTTTATGTTTGTGAGGATGGTATAAAGCAGCTGCTTTATCACTACTATCAGGAATTATATGGATTTGTATCACCGCATCCTGTCAGATGCCATGTATGAACCGCGAAATGGCAGAAAATTGCTTTTCCTTTCATTTCTAAACCATCTGTGGCAATATGAAAAAAGATTCAAAAATTTTTAAAAATTCCAAAAATCATCACTTGAAATGTCCTTCACATACTCCACTTATTTGTGCTTTTTATAATCATATTTCTGCTCAAACCAAAAGACTGAAAGTTTGAAATGTTTTTTTAATACCAACAAATTAATCCAGAAATTTTCTTCCTTGAAAGCACACACTAATGTTAAAAGCTATTTTCAACTTACAAATTTTAACAGGCACACATTTTCACGTAGAGCACCAATACAACCAGTGAATCCAAGGATGAACATGATCCCACCAACAATAATCAGTGCAAAGGCAGGGTCCATAACAATGTCATTGAAAAAGTCTTGATATGCCGTCTTTTCAAACCGGGCATAGAGGCCTATAGCAACTGTAAGGCCACCAATCAGCTGCAAGAGAACAAAGAAAATGTAATGCATTGTGTAGATTCTAAAGGTATGACTAGTGAATTCCAGAAACTAACAATATTGATACCATATTGTTTAGTATAGTATACATTTACACACTGTATCTATATTATCCACATGTCAAGTTTCTTAGTCATTCTTTCATTACATGTACATGTCGTTTATTATTATTAATTGGCTACTTTATATCACATGCAGGACGGTTATCACGCAATAACCCTCCCATTAGTTTTGTCACACAAAAACTGCGAGGCTCTAACTTGCTAGGGTCAAGCAAAAAAATGGTCTGGATGAAGGAAAAAGTGAGTGTGAGAAAGTAAGCGATGGATGACTTCTTTTTTTGCTCACTATCTCCTTGATCCAGACTATTTTTTTGCTCGCCCCACCAACTGAGAGCTGGAACAGGCTAGATCAACACTTGAACGATTGCATGTGATTAATGTAGGCAAGTACATGTACATTTAATTGATTTAATTCACCTCATGTTCATTGTGAAAATTGGACAAGAACATGAAAAACTGTGATCATGTGAAAGAAAAGTTTGTTATTTTCAAAGATGTTGACAGCATATTTTGTTGGCTTTTTTGTTCTTTCTGGAGCAGCATTTGCGACCAGCTTTTTTATGTCACTAGCACTAGGCCCTACAAAACTAGTTTCTTTTTCTTTGACGTAAAATAATAACAATGAAAAGTTGAAACTATCAGGCTGGTTTTGTTTCTTTTCTATGGCCGAAATAATCTTTGGAGAAAATTAATATCGATGCAGACTGAAGTTATTAAACAAACCCCTTTCTGGCTTGCTGGTATGTTGGCTGATAATGTCCTCAAAAATTGTCCTCCAGATTTCATCAATTAGCTGAGTCATACCAGTCGCCTGAAAAGGTTTATTAACTAAATATCTTGGTCTGTTTAGTTACATGTACAGCAGCAGTGACAGTAGGGTGCTGGGATGGCGCAGTGGTGAGAGCACTCGTCTCCCACCAATGTGGCCCGGGTTTGATTCCCAGACTCGGCGTCATATGTGGGTTTAGTTTGTTTGTTCTCCACTCTGCACCAAGAGGTTTTCTCCAGGTACTCCGGTTTCCCTTCTCCTCAAAAACCAACATTTGACTTGATTTGTATTAATTGTTAATTTCAATTTACAGTGTCCCCAATTAGTGCTTCAGCGCTAGAATGACTAGACACTTAAACAAAGTTCCTTTCCTTTCCTTTCGCCTACTTTCATCACTTTTCACACTTTCTCTTCAGTTAAGCCTTTACATATCTTGATGAAAATACAGGTATCACTGAAAACGTCTATACAATGTTTAATTACAGCATTTTAAACAGTGTGAAAAAAAGTTTGTAGGATTATGCTACATTTTTGTTGTCTTCATCACCTGCTTAGATTATTCTGTAACAACACAGTCTTTCCAAGCCACCATCTGTTATCTCCTTGCCCTCCCCCCCCCCCCCCCCCCTCAACCAATACAACTGGGGGCAACTTGTCTCCAATCTTAAGACAATTTGGTCTTAAGTACTGGCCTAGGTTTCTAGAAGCATGGTTAGCAAGGACCAGAGTTAAATGCCATGGAAACCTATATAGGTTTTGATAACTCTTAACCAACAGAACTTACAGTACCTATCAGAGATAAGCGAACCACCAAACGCGTTTCAAGCAAGTCTTCAACTAGTTTGCGTTTGACTTTCAACGCGTTTGCATTTGCGTTTTTCAACGCAAATGCAAACGCATTGACCAAAGTCATTAACTTTCCGAAGCATTTGCATCAAAAAAGGTTCAATGATGCGTTTGAAAAGTAAGGTCGCAAAATAAAACACAGTCTCGTTGTCTGGATATGCAAAGTTTGGCTTGCGGCCTATTAAAAACTAAAAGGTGTACGTTTTCAGATTTTTTCACGTCCCACAGCTATGTCATGTAAACTGAAGTTACAAAATAACACTTGAAGCGACCAAAAACGATTCAATGACAAGCATGATGAAAATCCATAATACAATGTGCTGGCAAGCAGTTGTAAACATGCGAATGCCAGACATCTGTGAATGGCTTTTCAACTGTCTTTCAGCTTTAAATACAGTGGAACCCCGCCTTACGGCAACTTAGGTAATATGGTCACCTCGTTATTGCCGCCACTTTTTTTGGCCCGGCAAAACAACCATACATTCTCTTATAGAAAACCCTCGTTAATGTGGTCACCGTTAATACGGCCAACGGCCACAATTTTAAATCCCAAACAGTAGAATCCTCTATAATTTCACCCCATTAATACAGCCACTCGGGCTAAATTAAGAAAACCAAAACGCCAGTGATATATCAATTTCACTGACCTTTGTTATCTACCACTGTAATTGAACTGCCGATTTACTTTACAAAGTACTGTCAGCAACATTCCTCCTAGTTTTCATTACAAACAGGATCTTGACACTACGGTAACATCCAATTAGGCAAATTGCGAAGGGATTACCATATTTACCTGTATAATTATAAGTTGACCTTTCATGGCCTCAAAAGAAGCTCCAAAAATCACCCTCGACTTATACATGGGTCAAAGAATTACAGCCAAGTTCCAGCTAAGTAATTTATTCAAAATTTACATAACAATGTTGTCTTGGGCGTAACGAACGCAGTGGACAAAAGACTTCAAAATGAATGTAAGTAATTCCAGTTTAGATGAAAACGGATTTGTCCAACTCTAAATGTTGAAGATACTCACAAGCACAAATATGAAATAGACACTGGAAATTTTCGTTTTCCAAAGGCGGAAAGCTCTAAAAGGCATTTGAGACTGTTTCTTCAAATAAAACGTGATGGTTCAATGGCTTAGTAACCTGGCGCAATACCTCATGTTTGCGTGCAAGCATCGTCACTCGTGTTCCTGAAAATGCTGCTTGGTAATAGACCAAATGCATAAATGGCAGCCAAAAAAATATTCTTTTGTTTATGTGCTAATGAGACTCACTAGCCTCGCTCTCAAGCAACATTTCTTTTGTATTTTGCCCATGCAAACGAGGCTAGTGAGGCGAATTAGCACATAAACAAAAGAATATTTTTTTGGCCACCATTTATGCATTCGGTCTATGATTGTTTTTTATTCTTTATACAAACCTGGCTGCTTTAAGTGCTTTCGCAAACTTCGTATTGTTTGGTTTATGAGTTTTGTTTCGTTTGTCATGTGAGAAATTATAAGTCAAGGACCAATTAAGTAAAGGTAAAGTCACTGCTTACAAGCCAGAAGGCCCATCAGGCCGGCGCTTATCTCCGGTTTCCGTAGCATGAAGCGACTAGGAGTATTTGAACTACTCCCTGGATGGGATGCTAGTCCATCGCAGGGTTACCCCCAGCATTACGCCAGTGCCCAATTTTATACACCTGGGTGGAGAGAGGCACCGTGATAATGAAGTGTCTTGCCCAAGAACACAACACAATGTCCCCGGCCAGGCTCCGAACCCCGACCACTCGACCCGGAGTCGAGCACACTAACAATGAGGCCACCGTGCCTCCCACTACAAAGACCAATTAAACCTTGCACATTTCGCATTGTTCACAAGTTATCTTCAAAGATTGACTCCTGCTTCGGTGATGTTGTGCTTATTCTCTAAAGCCCTTTATCCTTGAAAAACGAAACAGGTTAGTTTGAGGTTTACATGTTCGATTTTCTGAGAACTTTTTTGAAACTCAAGGACAAAATGCCCGCATATACAACAACTGCTGGACCACAAAACTATTAAGCGCTTGAGGCCCTGATTTTTTTGTGTAAGTCGAAGAATACAAGATTAGTGTCCCATGAACATTTAACAAAAAAATTAAGAAATTGCTTTTTTTGCCATCAAAAATGGCGGGGTCGACTTATACACGGGTAAATACGGTAAGTCATAGTGCCTTCATCAAAAACAAGATTGATACTAAAGTCTTTCGATTAGGTAATTACGGCGGCTTCTGTTTTTTAGAAGCATAGTAAGCTGGATCTGTTCTTGTTTTGACTTTAGGCTCAGAACATACATGTACAGTACACTTGGCAATTTTAAGCGTTTTACCTACTGAGCGAAGTTTCAAGTATTTTAAACAAATTATTACTGTACGTACATTCCTGTTGTTTATTAAAGAGAAAAGTTGTTCTGGAAGTGCAAATACGATATTTGTCATTACGGCCCTTTAGTCATGAATTTCACCCTACCGCGGTAATACAGCCACCCTGTTAATACGGCCAATTTTTTTAGGCCTGTTGATGACCGTATTAACTGGGTTCCACTGTACATGAACCTGAAGCACCGGGGAAAATGATTTTGTCGACATTTGGAGTGGTAGTTTGCTTCAAAAATAAAATCATTATTTTGAGATGTACAGGAACGAATTACACATTGCCCTGTTTTCAAAATGGAGATGCGGAAATTCGATACAAGCTGAAAGACTTTTTAGTTTCGCAAAAAAAACAAACAAAATTGCTCCATAAGGTACCCGATTATTGATCGATAATTATTTCAGAGTTCTATTTCTTCATTTGATATTTAGTGACAAGAACGAAAATATGTATTAATTGCCCTGTTTCAACGTGAAGATGTCAAAATTTGATGCAATGAGCCGACTACATTTTACCTTCTGCATGAAGACGACTCAGCAAATTAAATGGTTCAGTTAACTAAATGTAGGCTTTGAGCAACTGGCCCCAGGCCTTCACAATTAGGTCTAAAGCTGAACCTCCCACCACCACCTGTGACAGGAAAAAGAGACAAGCCCTGCAAGTTTGTGTCATTACGAAATTATTTTACAGCAATGAAGTCAAACACTGCACTTTCCCAGCAAAGAGCTCATAGCCTTTGAGCTACAGTCAACCAACTCAAGAAAAAGCATGCATGTAAACAACAACATTATGATTATTATTATTATGACTGCAGAATACCAGGCCAGTTCTTGTAGTGGCGCTGTTTGAAGAACAAGTCATATGAGTAATAACAATACGCACAAATGGGTCATTTCCGAGTTCATGTTTGCTGCCTCTTCAAAGCGAGTCTAAGTGCAAAGCTTTTCTTATGAAAATTAGTTTTCAATCATATGTAAAGTAGAACTAATTGCCATCACAAAAACTTTGCACTTTGACTCGCTTGAAGAGGTGGCAAACATGAACATTCATATGCAAAATAAGTGGCCGGGTATTCTGCAGTTTAGCTAATTATTATTTATTGTAACTATTAATTATATTAAACTATCGCTTTGGCCTGATATTAGTTCATTACAGATTTTGGTGGAACTAATATAGGGGGTTACATTCTAGAAACTATTAATCTTAAATGGTGACAAATTACTCCCAAGTAGTTGTACAAATAATTACACCCGAAGTGAATTGAAAAGATTTTAGCTTTTAGAATTGGGCTAAGTTGCGATTAAAATGCCATTAACAGTAAGTCCGCCGCCATTTACGAACAACATGTAGTTCAACTAAGACTAAGTGCACGCTTGAACGTCGCGCTCCTCGGTTGAGGATGACAAAGGAAAATCCCAAGGGCAATATTTCCCACGTGAATCCACGAAGCTTCGAGCAAACAAGGTGAGAGTAAGATATTAAGAAATACAGGCAGCTCCAAATATAGAGAGCCTTGAAACATCTGAAATTGCACGATATCATACACAAAGGAGGCTAGCTTTTGATAGAAGCCTACGTGATGATCTCAAAATAAAGAACGCAGTCGAAAAGTACTAGAGATCGAGGACTCTGCATAACGGGAAATTAATTCGAAGACTTAAGAGGCCTGTTTGAGACTCAAAATATAAACTAGACTCTTCTAAAATAAAGGGAAAAAAGAGACAGAAAAAGTCAGTTGACGGAGTCGTGTCATTTCGTGCTTTTTTCAAGCACTGCGTGTCAACAAACTGCCATGATGCAAGATGGCACGATATCGTGCGTATGTGTAAAAACAAACTCACCCAAAAAAACACGTTGAAAAAGAAAAGCAAATACTTGACACAGCAGCTCACTTCGCTTTGATCCTTTCGCATCGTGAAATAATGTAAACACAGAGAAAAAGCACAGAAAAGTAAAGGAAATTCCCAGCACGTAAGTGCAACGCCGAAATCACTCCTCACCTCACCAACAATAACTGTTACCCAATCTCCCCTCCTCCTACTTCTACGCCAAGTTTGCGTTCTCGCGTGACGTGTTTCAAATATTGCCCATAATTTTAAACCTCAGCTGGAGTTATCGGCATACTTGGGTTCTAACCACAATGACAGGCGAAATAAACTTGGGGTGCGTTCGATTGACCGTATTCCGGAATAGGAATACTTGGAATAGAAGTTAGAAATCCTTCGCTTTTACGGTGATTCACATTAAAATTGTCAAACACCTGCTAAAATGATACTTTGAACATATATTTATTATCCTTGTAGCTTCAAACGCCAGACATACCTTTATAAATCATCATTCCACGTATTCTTATTCCGGAATAGGGTCAATCGAACGCACCCTAAATTGTTATGCGTCCGTGGGTAGGATGGGAAATCAGTTGCTTAGCGACGGACGAGACCACCGTAACACCGGTCCGATGCGTT
>OX421445.1:8870242-8880242 GCA_949126865.1 Montipora capitata | reverse complement strand
ATTACTCTGTAAGCAGGAAGGGTTCACGAAAATAAACAGGTCTGTTAGAAGCGTGCTTGAGTTTCAACAAAATAAGCCCCAAAATCAGTGAACAATTGTGACGCCGATGAATAATAAAGTAGCTGCTATTTCCAAAATGATGGAATTACCTGGTGATAAATAACGTCGTACGCGTCTTGGAGAGTAAATTTTGACTTTGCATAAACAAATGGTCAACCTCAAGAGTTGGGCGATTGTGATCTTTGTTTTGACTTCGCTCATTTTATTGTCAAACTTAACAACACTTGACAGAAAAAGAAACTTACAATACCCGGTATCTTGCCATCATTTGACACAGATGCTTCACTGTTTGGCGAGTAAACACGCCGCGGTAACTTAATCACGTCGCCGGCCATGTCACTTTCAATTTTGCGATTTATTTGTGCAGACAAACGTAGAATAACAAAATTGAACGTAGCAAAAATCTCCCAAAATGTTTATCGCTGATCGTAACTTTTTATATTCTATATTCACGGTTTAAAATTAATGTTGTTTTCATGTCGTAAATATTTTATTCTCGATCGACCGTCCCGGAAACTTCCTTCTGCTCTTTCTAAAAACTGTGTATCAATAGTTATTTACTTTTGCATCAATATTTGTTTTGCATAAAGCAAGCTAACAAAATCTGTACCTTGCTGAGTTCGCATTTGTTAGCGTTAATAGTATTTTCGGTCCGATGCTGATGTTTTATGAAGGGGAATATCGTTTAGGGTCACCCATCCAGATACTAAGCCCGCCGGACCCCTAGGGATTAAATTCAGTGAACTTTAGTATTGCAAAGCTGTCAGATACTCAGAGGGCACGCTTAAGGTCATTCCCCTGTTTTTACTGTATTCAAACAGAAAATTTAATCAACAAAACTGATTTAAGACATATCTGTGATGAACACTTTCTAGGTTGGTTGAAATAATTTTGTGTGCAATTTGTCTATTTTATAGTCCAATTCTGAACGTTTGGCCTTGTTTTCCTTCTGTTTCCATGGTAACACACAACTTCTTGCAATAAATTCTCATCCAAATTTTATTGAAGTGGTTTCACAACTACTTATGTCTTCTCCTGTATGTAAAAAGGGACTTGACAGTACAGATTTACAAGTATATTTAAAGTTTGAGTCATGTAGCAAGAGGGCTGGGTCTGAAATCCCCAGCCATAGCTCACTAACGAGTATGGGCACCCCCTCTTTTTTTTCATTAATTCTAATCAAGTACCAATAGCCTTTGCATAAAAAAAGAATGGTCACATTTCTATTGACAAAAATTTAAAAAATAAGGAAAACAGAGTTAACTGTAGTTTTTACGTTTTGCATTTTGGTCACCAAGGCAACCAATCATTGTATAATAGTTTTCCAGGAATAAACGTTTTCTGTCTAAATCAAGTGTAAAGAGATTACCTGTATCCAACAGAATGTAATTACTATTTTGTCAAGCATACCATTGCAAGTTTGGAGTTACAGGGATGCTACAATAAATTACAGTGCCCTTCTAAAATACATGGTGAATAATGTGAAAATGGGGCATATTCAGTGTGACGTCACACCTTAACCAGCCTGGGGAAACCCCTTTTTTATTTCAAATTTGGACCTGTCATATCATAAATATTTAGTAGAAAAAGCTTGAACGGAAATCTATTGTCGGTTATATTACAGGGGAATGACCTTAAACTTTTGGTGAAAAGAAGTTGTGAGGGAACTTGAAAATTATCAACATGTCAGCCCAGAAGCCAATGTTTCTCGCTTCCCCTTTATTTGTTATTCTTCAGAGACTGGAATGCTGTAGTTCAATGCCACACAATTTAGTGCCTTCTGATTTTCTGTAACACGTACCACAGGCAACCCAGTGTATGCTTCACGGAAGCGGCATCTCGTTTTAATTAAAAGTCTGAAAGCCCGAAACTCCCGCGCTGCATATTGATTTAGCCGCGTACACACGCATTGCATCCTCAAACTAGTAAGGCTTTGACGTCATTTCTCCTTGATCCAACTCTCTCAGGATTTTAGAGTTAGTAATGGCGGACATTAAATAGGAAAATTCCAGTTAAAGCATAGTTAATGGTTTTAACTTTAAAAGGTGGACGTGTCTTTATTTTAAAACAAGGCTTAAAACGTGGGTCACTTCGTGTTTAGTTTACATAGTTTTGAAATCCAAAGAAAATGAAAAGTTGACTTGTTTTGGTCATAGTAGCAGTTTAAACATTCCAATTAAAATACCCGTACAAGTTGTGAGATCCGCCTTTAGCCTGTTTCCCGATTGCATTGTCAGCTGCATCGAAAACTGCCTGCTCGTAGTGTTGTGACAAATGTGATCACACATTTGGCTTCCCAAAATACAATCATCGACATCTAAAAGGAAACCGAGCACCAGTAACTATAACGATACGTTATACCTACAACCTAATACAAGATCTAAGTATTAACGGCATAAAACAGAGACAGAGCTGAGCGACAGTTTACACAGATACTACTGTCAGACGGAGGCCAGAAAAAAACCTGCCGCAAAAAACCCTGTGGGGAAAAAAAGACGGCAGGAAATCTGAGTAGGAAACATGGCTCAAGCTCTAAAAGAGCCCATCCTACGAGGCTACAAAATTCAAACGCATCTACCCGCGTTGACTAAAAGAACGTTATACTTAGAAATAAATTTCCAAAAAGAAAAAATATATATCGAAGGTCAAACGAGGTGTCGTCCTAGAATGACTATCCCACGAGATACACATATCTTATATAGCTCTCCCTGGCAACCCATAATGCACCTCGACTGGACTATTTCCAGTCACCACTGCTCCAGTGCCGCAGAAATATTTCATTTCTGGCTAATTCGTATACACTCAAACGCCAGAAATTCCATATCTCGCCTCACACATCGCGCTCATTCATGCTCGTTTTTGGCGATTCGCGCTGCGCTAAAACGCCTGTTTAAAATGGGTTAGCAGTTGTTTCTTTATCTCAAACTGACTTTTCCTTCTCTTTATCTTAAATTATAAACGACTTAGCATTCGCTTTAAAATTCGATTGGACTCGAGGCGGGAATCGAGCCCAAAGTCGCAGAATTTCGTCTTGCTAATTTCACTATCCGCTAGGCTAACGGGACAAGATTGGGGAGACTTTATTTTTTACAAGAGTTAACACTAAGGAGATCGTCGCAACAACTTAAAGCTAACTATTCAAATTATTTTTCTCAGAACTAGATATTGTAGATCAGTGGTTAAGTTGGGCAGACACGAGGGGTCATGTTGCAGGGACATGTTGCAGCGACAAAACACTTGTGTATTGCACACTGAGGCGACATTTAGCAGGGACGTGTAGCGGGGACATGTAGCAGGGACAAAATCACAAAATGTGCACACAAATGAAAATGTTGCGGGTGCATGTTTCAGGGATATGTTGCAGCGACATGTCTCCTCGTGTGAACTGATACTTTAATAATTGTGCAACACCAATTTGGGGGTGATTTTGTGCCCACGACGTGTCCCATGCAGTTTAACAAGTCGAACTTCGTGGGACACGTCGCTGCAACACATCGCTGCAACATATCCCTGAAACATGTACCCACAACATTTTCATGTGTGTGTGCAAATGTTGTGATTTTGTCCCTGCTACATGTCCCAGCAACACGACCCTAATGCATGTCGCCTCAGTGTGTACAACACACCTTTTTGTCGCTGCAACATGTCGCTCCCACATGTTCCTGCAACATGTCCCCTCGTGTGGGCCCACCTTAGCTCTATGGGAAACGTTGTTCAATGGCACGCTCTTAAATAATAGAACGATAAGGATGGGAATATTCGGTCATGTAATCGTCGGGAGGTGTCCCTCGTCAGTTTGAGATACCGAAATTACTGCAGACCTCTATGTTAGCTACTCGTACGCACAAATGAATGAAGAGAAATAATTTACCTTGGCACACCTTCCTGTCTCTCTCAAGCATGTACCCAGAATGACCCTCACTCCTAAAGCTGTCATGCGTGTTGATGCACAACTGCTGACAATCATCGTTGCGAGTTCTGCACTCGTCAAAATGTGACAGAATTGCAAATTTCGAGTTAGAATACCTATTGTAGATTAGAAATAAACTTTTAACTCTGCGATGTAAATGGACCATGAAGTGGAAGTTTTATATTTTCCCCAAAGAGAAAAAAGAGACTGGTAAGGTAAGTAGGGAATAGGGCCAAGATTTGAGAGAAGTTCGTCATTGTATAAGCCCATTGAAGCGTGGGTGCTACTAATCCCGACCTGTTACCCATGAAGCTATTGAGGAGTACTGGGGCTGTGGCCGATCCCGCGGGATTTGATGCCACGCAGTAGTACATCCCTTCATCAGTGAAAATAACGAGACGTATAACGAGGGATCCACTTGGTAGGATCCTGAACAGCCCCCCAGAGGGGATGGGCAGGTCTCCATTCAGTCGATGAGGGGAGCCCGGTGTACACGGGCTTTGCATTATATCAGATTCTCCCTGAGTTTTGATAACGTCAGTTCGGCACTTGCGTTATTGTAATAGCAAATGTTTGATTAAAAATGACAAAAAAAGAAAAAGGGTGTAACCTCCTATCAAGACTAGTCAGTTTTTTCTAATCAGAAAAAAGTTGGCCCTGGTATGTGATTTTTCTAAAATGAGGTGGAAAGTGTGCTTTGCCTGTACATTTAACTACGACTTTGAGGTAGACGTAAAAAAAAATGAGAAAGATAGTTAGACTAGAATAGACTCGCAAAAAAGTAAAATAAACTTGTGATATTAGTGCAGTCGATACTTCCATTTGACCAAAATATGACTGTTTCACTCAGACCTCTGTTACACTTACTCTCCAGTCCCGCTACCTTAGGGTGATCTTCATTTTTTTTGGAACCCATCTCTGATATATCTCAGGAAATTGAAATACCACATTTACCCACTTAATTGGAAGGATAAATTGACTGATCAGGAATTTTGATGACATTCTTTTTGGTTGCTACTGGGGCAAGGAGGAGCAAATTCTGATTTGACACCGAGGCTTTCCATTTGAAAGGTGGGAATCATGTGACAAAGAAAATTTAAACTAAGCAAAGACCATGACATTAAAAGTCTTCTTCGATGTAATGGTCTTATTTGTGGACTATCACTCCTGGTCCTGGTTTGAGTGAAGTGAAAGTGCATCCTGAGTGAGAAAGTCCTGCATGTCGTGCTCTTGTAGTCGAGCGCATTTCAATCAACGTTTATTTATTACTTATTTATTGAGCAAATAATTTGATGATATTCAGGAGATTTGATTTTTATGGTGTTCGTTATAAGGGATGTGTAGGATCATGAAGAAGACCAACTTCGAAAGTAACTCTCTTGAGCATTTATCTACACTGGGAAAACAAAATGTACAATGAATAAGATCTATTCGACGTTAAGCAGACAGCGCATGAGCGAGGACATGCAGCCCAGCTGCCGTCACAGTAACGTAACAAGTTACAATAACATTGTTAATGAGGTTTTAATGAGATAGACACAACTGAATACGTTTAAACGAATGAAATGTTTAAAGGAATAAATGAGTTTTTTTAATGAGATTAAGAACATTATTAATGAGAAGTCTTTATTAATTAATGAGGAAAATAAATGTTCATTCGCGCAGCACGCATTTTAATGCATTTCACTAGTTTAAGAACGCAATGCGTGTGTACGCGGTGTCCCATTGTAAAACAACAACGGAAAATAACCGAATTTGCCGGCGATTTGACGCAAATCGTCACTATCGTACAACGTCAAAGCGATTTCCTCACGATAGCTGGAAGAGTCATTTAGAAAATGCATTTTCATCGACTTTGCCTCTTTAACTACTAAAACTCAGTTTCTTTGTTTGTTAAAGCAGGTAAGTATAATGGCAGCTACATATAGCTGATGCGGCCCGTATTAATTTTACACTTACACTCAAAGGTCAGACCACAACACCGCGGACAACACTGTCTCCTACTCTTCTCGAACAGTGTATCCCACACAGTAAATGAACAAGGGTTCTGAGACGGGGTCGACGATTTACAATCCTTAACCTAGAAGACTGGAAAGTTTTACCATTTGCAGATGGAAGTACAAAGTAAGCCCTTTCGTGTTAAGCCGGCCGGAATTTGAACCTGCGACTTCTCGTACGAAAGTCCAGTGCGCTTATCTAAGGATTGTTAATAACGATTACTTTTACCTAAACAATGGTGTTTATCAGATAGCAGTTGATACCCTTTCGTCGCACCAACACTCGTAGCTTCCAATAGTGTTGTGACACGAGAGGAAACAGCTGTGTATTTCCAGTATCTGAAATAAATAAGGTATAATCATGCATATTCATTTAGTTTTCAGGTTTATTGAATTTTGACATAATTGTTCCCACTGGTAGAAGAACTGAACTTTCGTTCCGGTTGGCACTATGAGGCTTGAGAAGTAGTGCTAATTGAAAACCGACACCCAGATATAGATCAATTCTTGGAGCCCGATAGGATTCAGAGGCTGAGCAATTTACCCGTTAGGCCCACGGGGCTCGACCCCACGAACTCCCGCAAGACATTCTGGTGCTGTATCAACAGAAGCTAAACGGGCTCTGGACCTTTCGGTTAAAAGGTCACTGTGACGTCATCACCGTCGTGTTAAAATGATTCATCTGGGAATAGACCAATATTCAGTTCAAAACAAAAGGCATCATCTCGAGGTTCTGGGGAATTCACTTGTAGAAATCCTTCTATTTATTCCCCAGAGCCTCGAGATGATGCCTTTTGTTCAGGACTGAACTTTAATATATAGAAATTGGTCTATTGAAATTTATATAATAACCATATCAATGCGCGCGCTCTGATTTGTCAATCAGCTATGTTTTATTGCGCCAGTAAACTCATGGAAAAATCGCGCGTCTTCTGAATTATTATATAACAGCAATAGACCTCAGGTTTCTATGGTTTAGAGCCATGATAAACCATTTGGGATGTTGGTAGAACACTCGAAGATTTCGATTCAATTTGAGAAACTATTCGTTGTGTAACGCAGCATTCTAGCTTTTCGACCGTGTGTTTTCAAAGAAAATTGCTCTAAACTGCCATCGCGGGTCTGAGTGCTGCGATTAATGAACAACATGTATGTAAACACATAAGCTCTGTTCGTAGTTTTGCGAATTTTCAAACTTCAATGAAACATCTTTGTGATCGTTGTCGAGTTTATAAAACCCAGCTTGAAGTGCGAATGCCATTCACGAAATAACCTGTCCCAGTTGCTTGCAAAAACAACTTTTCAGTTCACTTCTCCGGCGCTGGGTTTGCCACTGAAATCTCCCGAGTAAAGAAAACATAACTTACTCACTGGGTATAAATGGAATCAATGGAGTCGCAAAGTTAACATTTCATCAATTACATGCAATTGTCGCATCGACCGCTGTGGCCAAGACACCTCCAAAACAGGAGGGTTCGAAATGATCCGAACAGATGTGACAGGGCTGGATATTTGGCTAGTTTTTTCTTCTAAATTCGGATGATCGAGAAGGCCTTCATTTTAAAGAGGGAAACGATGATAGTTCTACTAGAACAGCCCACCATAGCGCACTGAACCATTTTTCAAGTTTCCCGCGTTCAAGCAAGTCAGCGCATTGACGTCACGCATAGCGCCCAAGCCTGCTATAGTACAGCCAAAATGGCGGACTTCATCGAGTGACCAATACGGATCTCTCTGGTCTCATAAAAACGCCAAAATGTAAGGAACCCCTCATATACTCGAATATTTCCTTTAACTAAGTCAGGCACGACAAATTTGGCGAAGGAAAAAATATTTCATTTTTATCTTCAGTACTCCTTTAAATGTGAATGGGACATTATCATGCAAATGCAACGCACAAAGAACCTTAACCCCGAGAGATTGGAATTGGCTACAGCAGTGAGTTAGCCGAATCAGCCTATTTAGCAGAACACTGCAATTTCTATTTTCGGGTATCGAACTAATTCAACGTTTACATCAACTTGTTACTTGCAATCCATCCGCAAAGCTATTCTAACAAGACGCCTTGAGGCGCTTACGCGGGATGGGTCGATGTAAGCTTATTAAGAACTATTAAAAGGAAAAGGAAAGGACAGGAAAGGAACTTTATTTAAGTGTCTAGTCAATCTAGCGCTGCAGCACTAATTGGGGACACTGTAAACTGAAATTAACAATTAACGCAAATCAAGTCAAATGTTGGTTTTTGAGGAAAGGGAAATCCGGAGTACCAGGAGAAAAACCTCTCGGTGTAGAGTAGAGAACCAACAAACTCAACCCACATACGACGCCGAGTCTGGGAATCAAACCCGGGCCACATTGGTAGGTGGCGACTACGCCATCCCTGCACACAAACTTATTAAACTTTTAACCATGGGTAGCGATAATCACAGTCCGTTTACACTGACAAACAAGCTTGTGTGAGGAAGGCTTCTGCTTGCATTAAGTGGCAACGAGGGAAACCTGGAATTTAAAAAGTGGAGTGGCAACACATTGGCGCGAAGATACAAGGAATTTCTTACATGAAATAATTTGGGAAACTGATTAGGGCCTAAAGGGTGATCCCTGTGAGGAGATGTAATTTGACTGCAGGAAAGGGCCATTAAAAGAACATTCAAGTCTCACGAACACTCAAGTGTCGCGAGAGCAATAGACTAACTTCGATATATTAAAATTTAAGATGATTTCGAGGCTTTGGGGAATAAAAACAAGGATTTGTCTGAGTTTATTCCCCTGAGCCTCGAAATCATGTTTAATGTATCGAAATTGGTCTATTTCCTAATTAATTATGGGACAATTTCGAAAGCTCACAAAATTCATTTCAGTCACTGTAAATAAAAAATGGTTTGTTATAATAGGCACAGTTTTCGTCAATAATACGTAACGTTTACTGACATTGCCTATAAGTAGAGTAAGGGAGCCCATTCCCGTTGGTCCACTGAAGTTATTCCCTGTCGAGAGGGGTTAGTATTTGGATGGTTGGATGGGAGACTGGCCGATAATACCTGCTCTGACAGAGGAGGAATGAATAGTAACCATAATGCATAGCTATTCCCTGTATATTATCAACTGAAATGGTGACGTATACAGTATCTTCCAGCCTCAATGCAGAGGTAACTACCATGTTGTGTTTACAAACAGACCTTGGTGTCAAGGCTTCGGCTCTTAAGAATATATGGTAAACCTTCATTGCGTGTCGGAAGAAAATTTTGGTGTCAACTTGAATGATTTTCCGTGTGCTACAATGAAATGTAGGGAAGCTCATGTGAGCTACATCGAGTGCATGAGCAAACGGCTAGTTTATAATTATCCTGATTGTGTAGTGTACAATTTAACAAACAATAAAGATAACACGTAGGGATGATCGATAAAAAAGTACTCTAGGTAATGAACCGTAACATCTTCGAAAGTGTGCAACACTTTTGTCTGAGTGAGAACTTTGGCTAGATTTTGTATGAATTTAATGAGTGTCTTACATGTGAAAGTTGCTTCAAATTTGGTCTTCAGGCAAAGTGTTTGCTGACCGGTTGAACTCTTCTTTTGATAACTTAAGATTTATGGCTGTTTTCCTCCTACGGGTCACGATGAAAAATATGGTTAGCGTAACTTCCGAGAATGATCTTCGTGAAATGTCAAGGCGATGGGAGCTTTTGAGGCGAATTTATGGCTGTGTTCCTTCGGCCTGACGTGATTCCACTTCGCGACTTCCATGCAAAACAAACAGAGACCACTTCATTCCACGGGATACGGGAAACTTTAAAAAAACGTGGGATTTGCGACCGCAAATAAGAATAAGATACTACGCGGTCCGCCTTACAGGCATACAAAGCCATTATCCAGTCAAAATTGGAGACGCTTACCTTCGCTCTCTCCCCATTTTGAAGAATTGAGTTGTACTTTGCCTTTTGCGACGCAACCTAACTTACACGTGATTCATACTTGCAGCCAATAAAATCGCAAAATTTTCAGGGCGTTCCTTAAGTTTGACCAAGGGCAC
>OX421445.1:8825242-8865242 GCA_949126865.1 Montipora capitata | reverse complement strand
TATCTAAGAACTCGACTTAAAGATCAAGAATGCGTGTGTTTTGCTTTTGACACCATTACAGCTTGTTTTGTTTTGTTCTTTTGAAAAAGTTTAATTCATGCTAAATCTTTTAGATTAGTTTCACACTGTGACAAAGGGACGGAGACTAAGTCAGTGTGTTTCTAGTACATTGAGTGAGACAAAGAAAGTAGTTTATGAGGCCCAGATCATACCAAGAAATAAAGTAGATTTCCTTCCGTTTTCTTGTTTCCTTTTTATTTTAATCAGACTACAGATTTCGTTCCTTGGTCGCGCTCTCTAATTGCTATGCTGTCTTTCTGAGTGACTCAGGAAAAAAGGTCAGTAATTTTCAAGTCCAAATGATCTTAAATACTTTAATGCTTCAAGAGTATTTAGACTAGCGCTGTGTGTTTGACTACACCGGTTCACCAACGCGGGCTGTGATTAAAATTCAGGACGAATGAACAATATCCTAGGCCTGCAGGCTTTACAAAACAACGGTAACGCATATTTCATTTAAACACTGAAAAGTTTCAGGTCCCCTACAGTTAAAGTGCTACTATGATCAAAAAGTCATTTCTTTTTTTCTTCAGATTTTGATAGTGTGTTTGCTCAACACCTGACTGGCAAAATTTTGAGCTTTGATATTTATTCAAAGGCTCTTTACTTTGAGAATAAGTTTTGGATTTCACGTTCCGCCATAACACTCACGTTCAAACCTGAGCGATTGGACCTCAGAGGATTGGATCTAAGGAAACTGACGTCATTTACTCATTAGCTTAAAATGCAGTTTATTTTATATGCAAAACACTAATTTGAAAGCCCGAAATCCCCAAAACTCCCGTGCTGCATATCAATTAAGCCTCGTACAGGCGCATTGCATTCTTAAACTAGTGAGTCTTAATAATAATAACTTTATATTCACAATACACCTTATTCCAAAATGACCGTCATTTTAGTATTCTTTTGTTTGCTTGCAAATTAACCCTTGTTGCCTCGTTCTTAAGCTGAAAATTCAAAAGAATATGTCACCGTGAACGAGGCAACAAGGGCTAATTTGCAGGCGAATAAAAGAATACTAAAATGGTGGCCATTTTGGAATAAGGTGTATTCAAGATTATTTACAAAATACAACTGATAAAATTAAAATACGAAATTTCATTTAAAATTCAAAATCATGTGTAATACACTAATAATAATGATAATAATAATAATGATGATGATGATGATGATGATGATGACGGTCTTTATTCCTCAAAAGATAAAAATACACATCTTACGTTACAAATTTCTACGTTTGATAAAACTAATCTAAAAAAAGATCATATTTAAAAAATTAAGCGAATAAAGAAAGAATTTTTAGAGCGCTCAGTGTGTACTTTAGCACGCTCGCTTGTCCTTCTCCGTAATCATAGTTGCAGGTCTTAACGAGTGAAAGAAGGAAAAATTCCCTTTTTCGAGATCCTATTGCAACAGGCCAATATGTACATATCGGATTCATGGATGGCTGCAGCTAAATAACTCCGAAACACACCCTCCTTATTTTCAACACGTCAACCGCTGAGCCAAACAGTTCTGCTTTAAATACTTTCTTAATTAACAAATGAAAACAAAATAATTCTTATCGCTTTACTTATAACCTGACAAGTTCGGCAGTTGCAACATTGAGAGTAGCGTTATCAATGAAAACCGAGTGAGCTAAAATGCAGCAGATTAGTGAACTAACGCTTTGGAAAGAACAAGAGCTTTACGTATTCCTTTTGAAAAATTGCTTTTTGAATCTGTATGCATTCTTGACAGCCTAAACGTCACTTATCACTAAAAACCCAGAACAAGGACAACTTTTAAGGTTACTTCCCACCTTCGCCGGTGTCGTTCAGGAAAAATTCGTACGCGCGCTAGTTTCAATAAAATCCTAGCAAACTATACGTCAGAAGAAAGCTTAAAAAATGTAGTTTATTTTACGTGTGTTTTCCTTTTAGTAAGCGTCAGGAGCCGGTGAGACGTGAAACCATCGAGGGTTCTTCTATTGAATTAACGGGTATCGGATGCCACAGTACGAGCAAAATTACTGCACAGTGTTATTCACAAGGCATCAATCAGCAGAAGGGTGTCAGGCTTTTTCGATATTCTGACCGGTTGTCTCGATACCCGCATCTAAGGTTGGAGTAGCTAAAAGTATGCAAGACGTGTTGCGTAAATGGACCCCACGGGAAAAATATTTTGAATATCAGAATTTCCCGACACAATTTTGTTTGTCATTATCTCTGGAAGGTTTTGGCGAAATTTTACGAAACTCGGCCAAATCTACATACCCTATAAATTCGTTCAAATTCAATAGGGAACCCTCGGTGGTTTCACTTCGTACTGGCTCCTGACGCTTACTAAAAGGAAAACACACTTAAACATTATTTTCACCGTAAACTACATTCATTAAGCTTTCTTGTGATGTACAGTTTAATGGTGAAATGGTATATGAAATGAATCATATGGACTGCGGATGTGAAATCAAGTGAAGCTATGATCTTCGCAGTTACGAACGCAATTTTTACAATTGCGTAGAGAAGCCTGAAAAATTCAGGACTTCAACGGGGTTTGAACCCGTGACCTCGCGAGGTCATAGCTTCACTTGATGTACAGTTTGTTAGGATTTTATTGAAACTAGCACGCGTACGAATTTTTTAGGAATTTTTTTCCGAGGGAGATCCGTGAAGGTGGGAAGTAAAAAACTTAAGGGAGAGGTCTCGTCATAAAATGTCCTATTGGTCAAAAGTTGAATGGGTGCTCACAATAAGTTTTAGAAAACAGTCCTAAGAAAATACTCGCGCTGATTGGTTAAAAATCGTGTTTTTATAACTCGATGGAGACACAGAACTAGCAGTGATGGCGCGAGCAAAGAGAATTTACATTTTCATAATTAGAGTTAACAAGTTGTTTTCCTTTTTCCCGTAGCGTTGTTTTCTAAAAGAAATAGGAAATATGTACTCCGTGTTTCTATCGAGTTATAGAAACACTCGTGAAAGTTTGGGAGAACTCGGAAAAGCTGTGAAAACACTCGCCTGCGGCTCGTGTTCCCCGACAGCATTTCTCGTTCTGCCAAACTTTCACGAGTGTTTCTATAACTCGATAGAAACACGGTACATGTTTTCTATTTCTTAAATAAAGGCACGCTAAGGATCAGTGGTTCATTGAGCAAGTTAGATAATTTATTCATCAGCTATTGGAGCTTTAATGTCACAAACTGTGAAACATCGTAAGTCCATTTTACATACAAGTAGAAAGGAAGTGCATTGCGTTGAGCTAAGAACATGATACTTAATGTTCGAAGCCTTTTTGAAGGGGAAGGGGCGGGGGCATTGAGATCTATTAGAGACTACACTCTCCCCTTCCCCTAATAATCAACTAAAACTGAAATATGTGAACATTCCAAATACCATGTTGACGTAAGCATGATACGGACTAAAGTTATCTATGTCAGTAGTGGTATTTATGGATGCGTCGTTTGTGATTTAATAACATATGTAATCTAGTTTGTTGTTTCGGTTTAAATGTGAGAAATCCCACAAAAACAATCCTTAGGATGGTCACGCATGGCAACAGACGACTTAAGGTAATTAAAGATAGCGGAACAAAATACTTTACGACCAAATGTGTCAGTGATAAGGCGCGGAAATGTCATAGAGCGACAGTGATTGAACCGTCACGAGAGAAGACAAAAATAGTCATGTGTCGAAGGAGTTTTCGAGTAAGTCAAAAAACAAGAAAGTCCAAGATTTCGCCGTCGTTTACATGAAGTGTTAGGCCCGGGTCAAACGCCGAACTTCACATGAGCCGAACTTAATGCCAATTTGGGTCGACTCGAATAATTAAGAACACCTAGGTGATTTGAGTCCAATGTCCAACTTAATTCAGTCGAACCGCTACACCAAAGAAATAAAAAAAAAGCGGTCTTGTTGGGCAGTGGTTTTTCAAGGTAAAATCAATCTTTAGCCCGCTGTACAATTCACGGTAATTGTTACAAGGACGCTGATTGTGAGAAACTGATGGAATATGAAAATACGTTAACAGCGATGATTCATCCATATATAATAAGAACGCGCGGGCTCAAAATAAAGCACGTTTTTTCGTGAACGAAACACTGAAAATGGAGCTTTTAGACCAGAAACTGCGAAAGCATCTTCATCCTCAAAACCACCTCGACAGGCAGTCATGTTGAAAAAAAAACTGAGATCGAGGCTGATTCATACATCAACATGACTTACCTTTGGTTATCATTGATTATGCGTTTGGTTCGGCTCATGTGAAAATCGGCGTTTGACCCAAAGTCGGTCTTCAGGGCGTTCTTCACGGCCGGCCAGGCGTGAAGAACGCCTCAGCCGCTCCAAATAAAATCAGTCGAACTTAATTGGGTCAAACGTCGCACTTCACATGAGCCTAATTGGTTGAATTGGGTTCGGCCCGTTTTACCCGGGCCTCAGAGTCCAAATATGAAAGACACATCTTTCGTGTTTTATTGCTGCTACTCTAGCATAATGGTTCTCACGAAAATAAATATATTTATACATCTGGATCTAAACCTCAATTAGATGGCTTTGTGGGGAATAAGTCAGGAGCCCACACCGTCGCTTTTCTTGATTCTTTTTAATTTCTCCGATCGCGTACACCACAAGGTTATGTCTCTGACTGACTAGACTACAACCCATTCTTCTCTTATCTTATGGATACACAATGATCAAACGTAAGCTGATTGGTTATAAAGATCTTTCAGATAAAAGATAAACAAACTTAAACGTCATCGACGCAGACAGATCGTGACGCACGATTTCCGGGCAGATATGTCACTATCATTACATAAACATTAGCTTAATTCTGTTACCGACAGCTTATTGGACGCCCGAAGACCTTACAAACTCGGGAAAAACTCATGAATCAAACCCGATAGACGGGAAAACTTAAAAGCAAATTAAGTCTCAGCCATACCTATAAAAACTAAAGTTTACCATCCTCGAAGCAGGACTTAAGCTCACATTGATAAATGATCTACTTCGCCAGTGATGCAAAAAATATAATTTAAGAGCTATCCGGTGACCAAAAAAAATCAATTCTCTCTTTATCTTTGGATTTCAGAACTATGTTAACTAAACACTAACAAGTACAAGGAAGAATTACGTTTTTGCAAACGTTGGCCGTGTAGCACTTATATTTCAACAGACTTAACTGAATAGAGTGTAATGTGAAGTGCTAAGTTTCTTATCCCATATTAACCATGTGAGCGTTAGCCCTACTGATGGAAATGGGCCCACACAAGGACAGAGAAAAACTCTGACCAGGGTGGGAATTGAACCCACGACCTTCGGGTTAGATCGCCGCTGCTCAAGGTCAGACGGGAGCAGGCCGTGGGAACTGAATATGTTAAAGTCACGGATGTTAAAGTCGTGGGTTCAATTCCCACCCTGGTCAGAGTTTTTCTCTGTCCTTGTGTGGGCCCATTTCCATCAGTAGGGCTAACGCTCACATGGTTCTTGGGATAAGAAACTTAGCACTTCACATTACACTCTATTCAGTTAACTAAACACTAAGTTACCCAAGTTTTAAGCCTTGATTTAAAAAAGACAAGTGTTTGTATTAATTAGAATTTTCTCATTTAATGGTCCGCCATTACTAACTTAAAATCTTGAGAGAGCTGGATAGAAGAGAAAATGACGTCAGGTTTTAGACCGGACCCGAGCAAATGTAAGAAGCTAAGAATTCTTAAGAAAGGAAACCGCGGGTCTTACGCATCCATAGCATACCCATGTGTAATAATATTACTATTCTAGGAGAAACTTTTCCGCATGACTGTAAGTTCAATATACACGTAAAAATAAGCTCGTTAAGGCAAATAAATGCCTTTATGTTCTGAGGTCGCTACGGAAAGAGGGCTACAAACAGATAGGAATAGACCTTCTTTTTGAAACTATAGTTCTGCCTAATTTTACATATGCCTTATCAGTCTTTGGAGTACCCGAGCCTGACCTTGCTCCAATACAAATCTTTTTAGAAGATTTGTTACAAAGAAACTTAACATACATTCTATTTTAGAAAAGCAAGATCAATGTATTCTTAAAAAGGTCTCAAACACTATCTGCTATCCACTCTCACTCATTATGCCACACTGGCAGTTATCACAGCTCTGTGATAGTCCGTTTCTACAGTCAACCTCACTCATGCAGTGTAAGTGAAACGTTTTCAACTGATCAGCTAAACCTTCAGTAAAAGGCTGAATATAGTAGCGCAAAATGATTGATTCACATTCCCACTTTGGCATAGCTTAGATCTTGAAACTGTTAAAGGGAACCTCCACTTCAACAAAAAAATAACTTTAAGTCACAGGAAATAACCGTTACAGTCAATTCAGTCTAAAGTATTTTCAAAGAAAGTGTTTCTATCCGAAATAAATAAGTTTTAGAATCGCCTATTTTTGTTTTCAAATAATTATGACGTGTTACGGTTGCTCTATTGTTGTTATTAGACAAAAGCTCTTTGTATCAGAACAATAGGGCAACCGTAACATGTCACAATTACATACGTCACTTTTCTTGATATAAACACTGTTTTAAAAACATAATTTCCTTCGGTTTAAACTCATTCTGTTGTAAGAGTGGAGGTTCCCTTTAAAACCAAAGCCAATTCATTTACAGATAGAAACTAAAACAGAACTCGGTTTCATTTACTGTTGCTTAAAATATTCTTCGTCTCCCTCAAATAACCTAATTGCAAATTCGTCTATGTTAGAATTTTCACTGAGAAAGTCAAACCTTCAGTCAAGTCTTTAAAAAGCTTTTTTCTTGTAGAAACAGATTACCCCCTCTTTGAATGAGGCTTCAGAAATGAACAAAAGAAAAGAACAATGTGAATGGTGTCGAAAGGCACACCCAGTAATGATCACATGGTTAAAATCTAAAATTAGATGTTAGCTGTAAGCTTCTTGAACATCTTTCGGTCTCCATATGCTTGTTTATTAGCCCCTTCACTTAAATACGGCAGTACTACGGGTCATTCCTCACTCGATCTTGAAAGCGAAAGCCTTAGCCACTTCGCTATGAGACCCAGATGCCACCTCTTAGGGGACCACGACTTTGGAAAAATTCTTCATTGCTTTGAAAACGTAACAAAATACAAGTGATTGGAAAGGACCGTTTATGGGAAAGTGTAATGAACAGCAATGGACAATTTTAAGTTCCGTCGATTTCACCTTTACGAGAGAATGACTTGGTAACACAGAATACATGTTATTCAAAAATCTTTTATTAATTTAAAAAGCAGATTAAATATCAAGGGTCTTTACCTTTCTTTCCTTCTAGCTTCATCCTTGGCTTGACATTGGACCATCTCATCGAAAAAGTTTTAATTGTCATTTAGTTATTCAAAAATGGTAGATAAAAAGTTGGAAGCTGTAGAGCAGCGAATGTTACAGCTTGCCATTGAGATAAGTGTACAAGACAGGGATCGTGAAGGAAGGGCTTATCTCCATCTCGGCAATGCTTACCTCAACTTACCTGATTATCAAGAGGCCATAAAAAATTACACAGAAGCATTACATATTTCCATAGAAAGAGGCTGCAGGGCTGAGGAGGGATTAGCCTATCAAAATCTGGGATGTGGCTATTTTTGTCTAAGTAATTTTATACAAGCCATTGAGTACCACGAAAAACATCTTAGTATTGTTAAGGAGGTAGGGGATAGGGCTGGGGAGGGAGCAGCCTGTGTAAATCTGGGAAATGCCTATTCCCGTCTAGGTAACTTTAAACAGGCCATTAAGTACCTCGAAAACAGTCTTAGTATTGCAAAAGAAGTAGGTAATAGGGCTAGGGAGGGATTCGCCTATGGAAGTCTGGGAATTGTTTATCGCGAGCTAGGTAATTTTAAAGAAGCTATTGAGTACCACGAAAAACATCTTAGTATTGCTAAAGCCGTAGGGGATAGGGCTGCAGAGGGATTGGCCTATGGACATCTGGGAAATGGCTATCTTGGTCTAGGTAATTTTAAAGAAGCCATTGGATACTACGAAAAACAACTTAGTATTGCTAAAGAGGTAGGGAATAGGGCTGGGGAGGGATCAGCCTGTGGAAATCTGGGAATTGGCTATTTTCGTCTAGGTAATTTGATACAAGCCATTGAGTACCACGAAAAACAACTTAGTATTGCTAAGGAGGTAGGGAAGAGGAATGAGGAGGGGTCAGGCTGTGGAAATCTGGGAATTGCCTATTTTTGTCTAGGTAATTTTATACAAGCCATTGAGTACCACGAAAAACATCTTAGTATTGCTAAGGAGGTAGGGGATAGGGCTGGGGAGGGAGCAGCCTGTGGAAATCTGGGAAATGCCTATTCCCGTCTAGGTAACTTTAGACAGGCCATTAAGTACCACGAAAACAGTCTTAGTATTGCAAAAGAAGTAGGCAATAGGGCTGGGGAGGCAACAACCTATGGAAATCTTGGAACTGTTCATCATAGTCTAGGTAATTTTAAACAAGCCATGGAGTACTACGAAGAGCATCTTAGTATTGCTAAAGAAGTAGGTGATAGGGCTGGTGAGGGATTAGTTTATGGAAACTTAGGAAATTCCTATCTTAAACTAGGTAAGGTTAAGGAAGCCATTGAGTACCATGAACACAGTCTTAGTATTTCAAAGGAGATTCAAGATAGCCTAGGAGAGGGAATCGCGTGGTATTCGCTAGGTTATGATCATGAATTGTCGGGTTCCTTTAGTAATGCACTCAGTTGTTATCGTTCAAGTATAAAACATTTTGATGAAATAAGGCATAGTCTGAAGTCAGAGGATGAATGGAAAATAACTTTTCAACACTCGTGCCACCCGGCATACACAGCCCTGTGGAGGACACTTTTAAAGAATGGAGAGGTCGATGAGGCTTTGTATGCTGCTGAGAAATGTCGAGCACAGGTTTTGACGGATATTTTGAAGGAACAATACGGCATTAACACAAAATCATTTTCTTCACTTACTCCGAAGCAAAATCTTTTAGCTGCACTAAAGCTTTTGCCATCACAAACCGTTTTTTTGGCCGTTGACGGTAACAACATCGCCTTTTTGGTGCTAGGAAAAGACAGCAAGATCAGCTTTCGTCTAAGCGTAATCGAAAATGGAGATGCTAACATGTTGATGGAAACTACTTTGAAAAGGATCGGCGCAAGGGATGGTGTCAGATGCGAGGATCGTTCTTTGGATTCACTACACAGGAACCTGTCTTGCAGCAAACAGCCTATCAGTGAGAAAACAGTTCTATCATCTTCCTCCTCCGTTAACTCTTTACAACCGTTGTATGATGTCTTACTCGGGCCAATTGCAGACTTGCTCGAAGGAGATGAGTTAATCGTTGTCCCCGATGGACCGTTTTGCTTGGCTCCGTATTCTGCATTGAGTGAATCTATCAGGATCCGCACCATTCCATCGCTGACCGCTTTTAATCTGATCGCCGGTGCACCTAAAGACTTCCACAGTAAGACTGGCGCACTGCTTGTAGGTGATCCGTGGTTGGAAGAAGTTATTAACAAGAAAGGTGAGCCCATTTTCAAGCAGCTACCCTGCGCCAAAAAAGAAGTAGAGAAGATTGGACAACTTATGCAGGTCACACCCTTAATTCAAAGAAATGCCACGAAAGCTGAGGTCCTGAAAAAAATGAAATCAGTTGCTTTAGTGCACATTGCAGCACATGGAAGCCCAACAACTGGAGAGATTGCTTTAGCTCCAAATATCGAACGGAAATCCCCAGTTCCTAAAGAAGACGATTATATATTGAAAATGTGCGACGTTCAGGCAATTTCTCTTCGAGCAAGACTAGTTGTTCTGAGCTGTTGTCACAGTGGCCGTGGAGAAGTGAAGTCTGAGGGAGTGGTGGGAATAGCCAGGGCTTTCCTGTGTGCTGGAGCTCGGTCTGTTTTGGTGTCACTCTGGGCAATTGATGACGACGTTACGTTCCTGTTTATGACGAGTTTCTACCAGCACCTGGTAGATGGAAAAAGTGCAAGTGTAGCTCTTCAACAGGCAACGAAATCCCTCCGAGGGCCAAAGCAGTATTGCGCTATAAAGCACTGGGCGCCATTTGTGCTAGTTGGCGATGATGTCAAGCTATTCGAAAATTAATGATGTCAAGCTATTCGAAAAAAATGGTAAGTGAAGTTCAAGTGTAATTCTTAAAGCAAAAAATACTTTCAAATTGGAAAAATGACGGTCGAAATCAAATAGGCCTAAGATGGCATGATAACGCGATGCTAGCTTCTTAGTGTAAGTAATTCAAAGTTTCCTCTACCACACTTTTGTCACAAATGTAGTTTCCACATGCCTCTCACGTATGTACAGAAGCATTGGTGGACAAACTGTTTTTTTTGCAGCATTCTGGCTTTTTGTGGTAGTACACTGTAAGTGCATTACACACTTTATCACCGGGTTGTAAGAGTGTAAGAGTCCGTGGTGCCAATACGCCCGCAGCGAGTGCATAAATCACGAAAATAAACAAGTCTGTTGGAAGCGTGCTTGAATTTCAACAAATGATCCCCAAAATCGGCTAGAATTTGTGACGCTGATGAATAATAAAGCCGCTAAAGCTAGAATTACCTGGTGATACTAACCTTGTTTAAGAGAGTGAATTTTTGACTTTGCAAAAACAATTGTCAACCTCAAGATTTGGACGATTGTGATCTTTGGGTTGAATTCGCACATATAATGCTTGAAAGAAAAAAAAAATAGCAAAAACAAATACCCAGTTCCTTCCCATCATTTCAAGTGTCACAGATGCATCCTTTGGTTCATGAGATGTTAGGAGCACGCGAGGCAACTTGATCACAAGCGGCTGCTAAAATCGATGACACTTTCGATTTTGCGTTTTACTTGCGCAGCTTAAAGTACAATAGAAAAATTGAACGCAGCAAAAATCTCCCCTTTTTTTTTGTTCTTTTTGTCGATGATAACTTTTTATATTCGTGGCGCAAAATTTATGTTGTTTTCTTGTCGCAAATTTTTTTTGTTGCTGACGGCATTTTTTTTTGTTCTCGATCGACACTACATAAAAACGTCCTTCTTGTCTTCCTAACAGCTTTGTATCAATATTTATATAGTTTTGCATCAATATTTGTTTTGCATAAAGCACACCAACAAAATCTGTACCTTGCTTAGTTCGCATTTTTGAGCGTTAAAATAGAAATTTCGGTGCTATATTTCAGACGGCAAGTCGTATATTTTAAGATTTCCCTTCCAGATACTAACCCCGCAACACATGGCTTCACTTCAGTGAAGTTTTGTCGTGGAAAGCTGTCAGACGCTCAGAAGCCAATGTTTCTCGATTCCCTTTTATTTGGGTTTAGTATTTTACTAGTAACAGCTTGTTTTCTCAGGGGGCTATTTACCACAGCACTATAATAATTTACGATACCAAAACAATATCGAGTACTATTGGGGCTACATATTACGCAAAGACCTCTTGAATATCGTGGGGAAAAAACGCAGCTCATTTGAAAGTTATGGAATAAAAGGACTGTGTCATGTTACTGCACCACTAAACGTACGTAATGCGTGCTTATTTTTGTTAACTGGTGAAGATGGCTGATGTATCACTTCATGACGTGTCTTCTGGTGTTTTCGTTCTCCCATAGATCTCTGAACGTCATCTTTTGCAAGAAATTCGCATCGGTGCATTATGTGTGCTCGAAAGAACCAGCTGTATTTAGAGCTGTTTTTCATTTGATTTGATTTTTTTTTTTTTGTCATTTTTTCTTCCAGAATCGATTTCGAAGATGTAAAAAGATTACCTGGCAGAACCTGTCGCTTGAGCAATTGCAGAACTTGTAAACAGAAAAAAAAAAAAAAAAGAACGGGAAACAATCATGCATGCCACTAGAACCAGCCCCAAAGGTTTAGTACAAGTTTACTGCGTTAACTACACCAACAGACAGAGGTTATTGTAAGTGAAATATAGCCATGACAGAAAGCTTAGATTTTAGTAAAGAGCTAGTTTTACCCATTATTTCGATACAACGTTTCTCATTTAACTTCAAAAGGCAGTTTTGCTCCAATGGCGATCAAAATCATAGTGCCATAGTTGAGTTGCTAAAAATCATGTTTTTTCCTCTCACATTATAACCTCTAAACGAAACTCTTTGTCTTATATATTGCTTGGTGTGTGGTGGAGCCGTGGATGTGGTATCTATAAATCGTATGAGTTGTGTGTGCGTACGAGTGTGTCAAATGTGCGCGTGTGAGTTTTTTAAGTATATATAACATGTGTGTTTTTCTTGATTTATGTAATAACTTTTGTAAATTGATGTATGTAATTTAATAAAATATAGCCAGTTTCGAAAGAAAAGATAAACAACTTCTGCTGATGACCCTTAACATAAGGCTTTTACCAAGATAAAGAAAATAGACATTTGCAACAATCAAAGGTCACAAAATAGAAAGGAAACAACGGGTGAAATTTTTTCTATTCTTCTGCATAAGAAATGAGTGAAATCATCAGCAATGATGAAGACGTTTTTCTTTTCTTAATAAATTTCTTTCTTAATAGGGCTTACTCCCTCGAGTGATCCGTGGCGTTTTCAAGCAAAGTGAAAGAATGTGTTTGCATTCGAAAGGAGTTCAGTTCCTGGAATAATCGTTGGGGCACCAAAAAATCCACTGCAAAGTTAGGGAAAATTCTCTGGAGCAGACTTATAGCCACCTTCACAACTGGAAAATTTTAAGGTGGCGCCAGAGAATTTTTTATACCTTTGCAGAGAGTTTTTTCTTGGCCCGATAACCACTTTTCAGTATTCACCGAGTTCGTTCTCAGATATAAGCATTTCAAGACAAACTATAGGGCGTTTTTAGAAGGCTTTTTCGTTGCTATGGTAAACTATTAAGTCACATCAGTGAGTGCATTTCAAGTTCAAGTTCATTTATACACACTTATTCAACCACAATACAACAACAATAAGAGTAAAAAAGAAATAAAAACAGAGCTAACTATACATTGAATTAAACATAACAAAGAAGAAAGTGTGTAGCAGCCAAAGGAACAAAGCTTTCGAGTTGGTTGGTACCACAGAGCGGTTACAAGTGGGTGACAGTACTTATAGAAACTAGTTATAAAGCTCTGGCTAAGTTAATCACATGTCTAACTGTCAAGTAGAGAGAGTGTGTATTCTTTTTTAAAACTGTCGAAGGGGAGACACTTAAATTTCATAGGTATTGCTTCCCAGGTCTGTGATGCCACTACACTAAACCTTGCTAGGCCATAATTATTTCTAGAAAATGGCCTGTACAGGTTTTGATTAGTGGCATACCTGGTATTATAATTATGGACAGCCCCCGCTCGGTTGAACTAAATTATAGAGAGCAAGCGGTATATCTTTTTTGTTTTGATATTGCATTTTATGCACAAGAGCGCCAAAATATTCTCTAACTTTAAAATTTCTAATAGTACTATAAAGTACGGTGTGGGACTTTCTCTTTTGTTTGCAAAAAAGATGCAGCAAATACAGTCATTTTGACTTATTGAAGACCGTACCCCAGATATAGCTCAATTGGAACTTAAGCAAAGGCGAAGGTGTCGTTACAATGTAAATTCGTCTCATTTCAATCACTTCTTGACTATTTCAACCTTTTTGATATGTCAAGAGTGTGGTAGTTCCTCAACAATGACACTGGTCGGAACGGCGCTTAATTTAGGAGAGAAAGTTATATAATCTATCCACAAGTGATGTTCTTTATAAAACCTCAAATTTGGCTGTTTCATGTTGCTGCTTTGCAGACGACGGCAATGAAATGGACAAAAGGGAAAAACGCACGTGCAGTGCATACAAAGCTATTATTCATCTGATAAGAGGCAGAGACTGAGCAACTTACCCCTTATTTTAATACCTATTTTTTGTCCAGCCGGGGCTCCCACAAGACATTCTGGTTCTTTAGTAACAGAAGCAAAACAGTGAATGGGTCACTATGACGTCATGGCCGCCACGTTTCATTAGGAAACTGAACTACATTTTTAAGCAACTTCATGTCAAGTTTTGTGTTTTAATATAATAATATGACTTCGAGAAATGCCAGATAGCTTACAGCTAAATAAAAACTAAGAATCATCGATTTATTTATTTACCATCATTCCGGTCTTTGTTGAGCACAAATCCACTCCGGCAATCGCAAAGATAGCTGCCATGATTATTAACACGATGTTGCTTACTTTCCATGCCCGTTCTCAACCCAATCAGTGACTTCCAATAAAAGAGTTGACAACCCAGGCTTAAACAAAACTCGTTGATAAAATACCACAAACGGACAGAAAATGGTGATGATGACAATATCACCTTCAATAAAACAAAAATATTAATCTTAAAATCCCCTTCCCCATCAAGTTTTGGTTGAACAGCCCCAAATGAAAAGCAACGTTTCAGAGCCCCTGGTCAACACTGGGTAGGGAAAGGAAGACGTGGAGGCGGAAGGGGTTAGTTTTGATTGCACGAGTGCGGTTGCACCGAAAATTTTTCTCAACAGTTTTGTTCCAGATTTGAGTTTTCGCTCTGCAATACCGCTTTCGCAAAACACCCTGTGAAGAAAGCGAGTGAATCTGTTTTAGTGTCCCTTGTGTAATTTGTGTTTAAAGTGGTGATACGGACCGTAAATGTTGCAAGACACAGGTTGGTGTAATTGTAATTGTTGGCAAGGAAGGGAATTGTGAACCGTTGTTTGGTGGCAATTTTATGGTAACAGTTTACAAAGCACGATTAACGCTAATCTTAGATTAACTGCTGTTCAAAGCTGATATTCGGCAAAAGTTTACATTGGAAGATGTCAATCTTGAAGAACAAAAATAAGCAAAAGAAAGTTTAGGCTAATCCTGGATTAAGTTAATCGGCTTTCGAACAGGGGTGGGTTCCTGAAAGGTGTAATAACTCTATTCCGGGGGGGATAAATGTGCCAGAATAAGGCACATTTATCCCTGGAATAGAGCTATTACATCTTTCAGGAACTGGCCCCACAACGCCCAGTTGACTGGGACCTGGAGTCAACTGAGTAAATTAAACTTTTAAAAGTCTCATGTACAAGTGTAGGTTAGCTACGGTTTTAGACTTCAAAGAAAATGGTGACACTTGGGAACTACACAGTGTATCGAGTTAACTCAGGTCATATTTGTAATACACATTTTAAGTGGTACTATGATCAAGAAACCACTTCCTCTTTTTCTTCAGATTTTGAAGATGTCTTTGGTTAACACCTGACTCATGAAAGTCAGAAATTTTGAGGCAAACGAAAGGTATAGACTACATATAGGAGAAAGGAACACATGCCGTGCATTTTACCTTTCGACACACCCATCCGAAAAATTGGTTGTTTGCCCTCAGCGTGACTCGAACCCACGCCTCCCTGATTACTAGTCGGGCATGCTAAGCCACTACACCATCAAGGCTACCCCGCTGGCAACGCAGCAGATTAAAGAGGTGACTTAGCAGCGTGGGGATCCCTAGGGCCCAACTTTCCTTCACTTGAGTGTGTATCCTTGCCTCTATATAACCCCAGACAGGGTTTAGAACACATGAAAGTCAGGAATTTCGAGGAAAATTAAAGGTATTGACTATATATAGGAGAAAGGAACACATACCGTGCATTTTACCCTTCACACTCAAGTGAAGGAAAGTTGGGCCTTAGGGATCCCCACGCTGCTAAGTCACCTCATTAATCTGCTGCGTTGCCAGCGTGGTAGCCTTGATGGTGTAGTGGCTTAGCATGCCCGACTAGTAATCAGGGAAGCGTGGGTTCCAGTCCCGCTCAGGGCAAAAAAGCAATTTTTCGGATGGGTGTTTCGAAAGGTAAAATGCACGGTATGTGTTCCTTTCTCCTATATATAACACCTGACTACTCATGTAAATTAAGGCACTGGCCCCAACCTGGCCCCAAATTATTGCAAAAAAAAAATAAGAGGGTGGTCTAACTTCTGACGGTTTAGTAATAACAAGCTAAGACTTTCGCAGACTAATAATGTCACAAAAGTTTTCATATTAAATACTTGATGGGCGATCAGTATCCATTATATGATAAAAGGTGTTTATAAAAACGTTGAAACTGATCTATATAAAAATTGTTAAAAAACTGAATTTTCGACTGCAACTGCGGTCTTCATCAGAGTGACTAAAATATGCTGTTCGAGAGTAATACGCTAAAACTAAAATAGGAAGTTACTTTATTCCCTAGGGCTTCAATAATGTCTTATAGACAGAAGGGAAAGGCTTCCGCTCGTTCACCGCATTTTTGTCTATTGTGGAGTGCCATGATTCCAAAAAGATTCTTTTGTGCCAATTATTGACATTCTTTTCTAGAATTTCCACATAGCCAGTGTCAATGTCATGGTGGATGTCATGTCATGTGGATGATGTATGCAAATGAGGTCACGTGACTTGTTACGGCCACTAGTAGATTAGTCGAAATGGTAAAAGAAAGCGAACTTTTGAATAATTTTCAGCGATTAATATAAGAATTTAGTGTCATATTCACCGCGCTACCCGGTGAATATAACAATTTGGAGGCGCGACTGCTAAGCTAATCAAGCACTTTTCGTGCCTTTTTATCGTGTTTTAACACGTTGTTTTGCACTTTCTTGATATTCACCGCTGAAAATTATACTAAAACAATTATTCGCCTCAGGCTCAGGGAATATTGGGGAATATTTACCTCGACTACGTCTCGGTAGATATTCAACAATATTCACTTCGCCTTCGGCGAATAAGTGTTAATTAATTTTGGAAATATACGGCATTTTGTACTAGTGTCCAGTCCCCTATGGAAAGTAATTTCTTTTTTCGGACATTTATTTAAAATTATCTTGAAATGTCCAAGTACAGAAATGATGTATCCAACAGTGTTAACATCACAAAGGTAAATCCAGCCACCAGAAAATGATAAAAAGTGTTGCCGATTAGCTGAGATTTCTGTGCTAAAAAATATTTTAATTCAGTCGCGTACAAACGCATCTCATTCTTAAACTACAACTAGTCTTTACGTCAAATTCTCCTCGATCCAGCTCTCTTTTTTTTTTTTTTTTTTCATTTCAACAATAACTTTATTGCTGTCTTACATAATGTTTACATTTTTTTCATCACATAACAGATACATGATATTAAATAATTATACTACTTACGTACATGCATCCACACCAGCTACCGTTCCACCCACGTGGCACTTAATCCGCAAAAGGCAAGAAAAAACAAAAACACGTACTTTTAAAGATTGTGATGTGAGAGGAAAAGGGAGAACGTGTCCATTGTAGGATGAGTCTTTTGTATTCTACAAGTCCAAATATAGAGTCTTGCGACTAAGAATAAAAAGTAAAATTTTTTGCAAAATAGTGGGTGGGTCTTTAAGCGTATGACCGAGGAAGGCGTTAGCTCAAGAGAACGCACAGAAGTTTCGTTTTTGAGCAGCCATTGCCTAAAATTATGCCAGAAGCAGGACGTTATCGTACAGTTCCAGAAAAGATGGATGAGAGTTTCCTATTCAATTTGGCAGAAATTGCAAAGATCGTTATCCCTTAGCTTTATTTTTTTTAAGAAATCATTAAGATTTTAAAGTTAGTAATGGCGGACTATTAAGTAGGAAATTCCAGTTAAAATAAACAAGTACCTTTTTTTAAAATTTAGGCCTAAAACTTAGGTAACTTAGTACAGTATTACTTTAACCGATTGACTCCCAGTAAGATCGCCTGGCGTTAGACTAAGTCTGGCAGGTTCAAGCCGGTTTAGGCGTCAAAGTTAAAAAACGTCTGAAGAATAATGTATAGTTCAATATATATATAGCCATTTACCCCTCTAATTTTCTTTATCATCAAATGTAACGAGCTCCTTTCATAATATTGTTTTTGATGGTCAAGTTGACTCTATTTTTGGGATTGTTGTATTCAGAAAATTGGGAAAATAACGTGACATACAAAGCTAAGAATTGATTGACCTAACTGCAAGCAGTGACTCAACCTCGCTCCCAGGGTCTCTCTTCTTTCCTTCCCCTGGAGAAGGACACGCGCTGGTTGAGGTGACCGGTTGGTGACTTTTGCATGATGGTAAGCGATTTTTCGTTTTCACTGAGCTAGTAGCTCGTGCCCAGGCGTTCCCTTCCAGCTGTCTTGAAATGGTGTTACATTTCAATTGGTGGAAACAGAAGAGCAGTACTGGAAATAACAACTTGGGTAAATGGTAAGGGAAATTTCGGTCCAATCTATCGGACCAGTGGGAAGACGATCGATGGTGAAAGATAGGAAATACGTGTCTGAGTTTGGACTTAGTCTCCGTCTTACTCACCCCGGGCCATTGATCATGTGTGTTAAAACCAACACGAAAGTACCAGTGAAGAGGTTAGGGGTGTGGATGAAGGCTGCGGCGGAGGAGAAAGACTTGGAAGAGATGAATGGAGAGGGTTGGCATGGGCGTCTGATGACTGAGAGATGGGAAGACAAAAAGACTGGAGACGAGTGTATCTCTTGGATCAGTGAGTGGAAAACAGCACCCAAACACACCATCTCAGCCATGCAAGAGCTGTACCAACAGATGATGTCGACGAAAGTTTACCATCGAGAGACGACCGGTCTGCAAACTGACTCGGATGTGATGTGTTGCCTATATAGTAAGCAACCAGAGACACAGGCCCACATTCTCTCTGGATGTAGTGCTCTGGCACAAACGAAATACCTACCGCGTCACAACGCTGCCTTGAAGATAGTCTTCATCGAGCTGTTGAGGGAGGCTGAGCTTGTTGACATGGTGCCACCATGGTATTCTCCTGGGGAAGCCAAGGCTCTTTACGAGAACGAGAAAGTTAAGGCTCACTGGGACGTCCCCCTGTATGCGGAGAGTACAGAGGTACGGTGTAACAGAATAGAATGATGCGAGGCTGGTATTCAAGGAGGAGAGGAGAACACACTATTCCATCACTTGTCTCCGCTTTACTTTACTACACTTGTTTCCACCGTAATGCTTGACAATAAAGCAGTGCCATCCAATATTTCTAATTTGCTCAGCCCAGCTCAAGATATTCATCAATATAACACTTGCTCTTCTCCCTTAGGTAACTTCTATTCTTGATTGAACCTTCATAAGAGTTTCGTCTTTTTCTACTACAAATAAAATGCAAATTTTGCAAGACATATCAGAAAATCTGAGACCTGAAGTATACATAGATTCATGAGAATAGTCACTGATTGGGACCAGAATTTAATTCTATTCCAAAGCTTCCAAAAACAGGGCAGTTGAAGTGATTTGTGCACTCGATATAGATGAGCTGATGCAGAGATTCCAACCCTCCCGTTTTGGCCCGAAACCTCCCCTTTTTGGCGAATATTTCCGTCCTCCCGTTTTCGCTTTATATTCTCCCGGCTTTTGAAACTCTTCCTAGCCAAAGAAAAACAATGTTTTCTTTGTTTAACCAGCCTTTTTAGCATGATTCTTTCCAGTTTTTCTTTATTAAAATTGAGATTGAAATTGTCAATAAATGAGCACAAAGACATTGCCGCGGACAGGAAAAGTGGATGACTCACAGAATTTCAGAGAGGAGGAGGGGAGGGGGTGGGGTGGGGGGCAAGATGCTGTTAACCAAAGAATTAGTAAATAGTTAAAGAAAAATTCTTTAAACGTAGAATAAGAGCGTTTCATCTCATGCTACAACGTACTGTGTATGGCGTGCGCGACAACGGAAACTGGGCCATAGTTTACTTTAACTCACCAAAGACCTTATTCATAAATGGTGTTCAATTTATCTTTCTTTTGTCCAAGTGCAAATTAGCCTACCAAGTCTCGATACCATACAGTGAATTGAAAAGAATTCTTGCTCTAAAATGAGGCTTGGTAGGCTAATTTGCACTTGGATATCGACTGCCAGGCAGTGTGGCCCAGTGCGGGTTAGAGCGCTTGCCTTGAGATCTGGAGTTTCCGGGTTGAAGACCAGCTCTGACCACTTGTTGAATTTGATCCTGGTAGTCCCTGGTTCAACGTCCCAGCTGCACTGGTAAATAATCAATGCATAATGCATACAATACATACTTAATTGACCGCTCCCCATAGGGGCTTTTCAGGGCCAATGAGACAATCAACGAAACAACAGAACACAACAACTACAACTGTTAAGAATCCCAACCGGCCGGAGGCAAACCAGTTGGCTATTTACAAGTGCAGCTGGGAAGTTGAACCAGGGACTACCAGGAACAAATTCAGCGAGTGGTCAGAGCGGGTCTTGAACCCGGGATCTCCGGATCTCAAGGCAAGCGCCCTAACCACTGGGCCACACTGCCTCCAACTGGTTTGCCTCCGGCCAGTTGGGATTCTTAACAGTTGTTGTTGTTCTGTTCCGTCGTTTCGTTGTGTTTCATTGGCCCTGAAAATCCCCTATGGGGAGCGGTCAATTAAGTATGTATTGTATTGTATTTATGAATAACGTCTATACCGCTTGCATTATTAGGGAGTTTAAGAAACGACGACGGCTACGGCTACGACAACGCCACAAAACAATGATATCATTGGTTAAAAGAGGAAAAATAATCGTGCTACACGTGCAGCACGAATTAAATTGCATAACTCTGCATAACTACAACGTGAAATCACCAAATTTGAGGTTTTAACGACAACATGAGCGTACAAATGCGAATCTTTCATGCCGTCGCGAATGCCGTCATGAAATCACTCGTATAAATTACATTTTTGGATAATTCGCCAACATCGAACACAGTGAACTAAATGAAATAATCCCAAAAGACTTAGGATTGTGTAAAGTACACATTTTGAAGAGACGTCTTCGTCGCTATCGCCGTAGTAGATGTTAATTTACAAAGTACCGCACAAGCATCGAATTAACTATCTCGCCTTGTTGCTTCCATTGCCATCTGTTTGGATATCAAACAGGGTCCCCAAAAGAGTTTGCGGGATCCGGTATTTGGCCTTTTTGGAGCCCGGGATTCGGGATTCCATAGAAATGTGGAACGGGTTTCGGGATTGTATTTATGGACGGGACGCGGGATTTAGCGTTGTTAACGAAGCGAACTGGTATTCTGAAGAAAATCGACCTGCTCGCAACTCACCCCCGGAGTGACTTCATAGCTTAGCAGGGGCGGATCTAGGAGAGATGACCTGCGACTTTCTAATAAAACTGGTATTCTGAAGAAAAAAAACATCACCAGTGGACGGGACGCGGGATTTAGCGTTAGTAACGAAGCGGGATCCGGGAAATCGTCACTTTGAAGCCACGAGATCCGACACTTGCAGACTGCTGACTAACCCTAAATCACAGTTATTGAAAGCTAACCGTTTTAAAATGGGTGCTTCACAGGTCTCTGTTTTACCAAAACAGAAACAAACCTGAACATAAATTAAAGCTGACCTTAGGCATAAGTAGACCAAAACAAGAGTTTTTAGGCCCAAGGTTAGTTTCAATGAGTGTTCAGGTTTGTTTCTAGGTTGGTAAAACAGAGACCCGTGAACGAGACCTGTGTTTTGTACCTGCCCCTTGAATTCACTACAGACGCATCACGAACGAATGACGCTGTCCTCGTACAATTGTAACTCTATTTCATGTAAAGAGATCGTCCGACTTCACATCTTTAGTTTCCTCACTTTGTAATTAGATTGTTATTGTTTTTTTTCTAATCCAGTACCTCACATTTGCATTCAAACCAGCATTTGCTCAGTTGCTATATGTGAGTAAATAACGTTACTTACTTACTTACGCATCTCGACGCTTCATAGAAAAGTGCTTGAAATGACAAGGTATTCTGCTGTTTTTTCTGATCGCAAGTCATTTAATTTTACAGGATAATCTCCCGCGAGGATCTTCGAAATGTGTTTTTATTTCTCGCGCAAAATTGTTCTATGTTTTTTCTGCTTAACGATATTTGCCCATATATGGAAGAAGACGCTCTTAATAGGCTAGTCTCGAATTGTGCAGCAACAAAAGAACGGAGTCGAGGTTCAGGGGAATAATTAGCATTTTGTTTTGTTCAAAAAAAAAGGAAAATGCAACTTATTCCCCTGAACCTCGACTCTGTTCTTTTGTTGCTGCACAATCCGAAACTAGCCTATTCCCGGATAACAACAACCGCAAAGGTGCGTAATGTAAAGTGGGTGAGCGGGACTCTAGGGACCTGGTATCATGTGTTTTTCTGGTATACTTAAAGGGACAGTTTCACGGTTTTGCACATGTCCAAGCTTTAGCGCCAGCAGTTGTAAAGTTAATAAGATAATTTTAATTAAACACAGAGTATTAAAGCAAATACACTGAATGACTAAGCCCAAATTTGGTGGAAGACACTGCGGGTTTACACAGAAAATATCGAATTTAGTTTTGATCTCGAATTTATTGTACAGATCGAAAGTTTACTCTAGGCGCGAGTAATCTATTCGCATGCAGTAGGTTCATAACACAAAGGAAATGATTACAAAAGTAATTCCAATGAGTAATCCCCATTACTATGGGATTGTTTCCATTTCCTGCATCAGTGCTTTCGATTATTTCAATAACAATGGAATTAAATGGGATGACGTGACAGTGTGCCCATGCGCAGAGACGTGAAACTCTCCCCTTAACTGTTTAGAGTGAATCATGTGAGCGTTAGCCCTACTAATGGAAATGGGCCCACACAAGGACAGAGAAAAACTCTGACAAAGGTGGGAATTGAACCCACGACCTTCGGATTAGATCACGGCTGCTCTACCGACTGAGCTACAAGGTCAGGCGGGAGCAGGCCAGTCAGCTATGCCATTCCTTAGTGGTGCATCCCATCCTAAAAAACATCCTGGAAACGCCCCTGGATTGCATCGGTATCGCACACGTCTTGGGTTCGAATCCCGTTGGAGGCACCTGAATTTTTCAGGTTTCTATAAGGAAGACAATTGCTTAAATTGTCCAGATAAGTGCGAGGATCACTTCTCTCCTTTGTTGAACTCGTTTCGGTAGGAAAAAGAGATCGTCCAAACCAGCCTCTATCTCCACCAATTCCTTGAGTCAACCATTTGTTTTTGGGACTGAGATCTTTCCCGCGAGAAGTTCCACATTTCCCGTGACGCTGAGATAGCCCTGTTTTGATTGGCTTTTACAACAGTGGGAGTGCTGAATCTCCCAAGGAACTGGGGCGTTCTAAAAAGAAATCTATTCGGGAAAGGCTTAACTCCTAGGCCACGTATGGAGGTTCCCCTTGACAAGCTCCTAAATAATGCATTTGTACACTGTATTTGATTACTGGGATTCTAACTTTGGGGTCAACCTTCAATATACCAGTGCTTCAATATACCTGTTCTTCGGTGGAGTCCCTTAGGACCAGATGGCCCAAGGCAACAGCGAGCACAGGCAAACCAAGGGACCTAACCAAGGACCCTAACAATAGGACATGTGTAACAATGGTAAAAAGAGGTACGAGAAATAACGGCCGGAAATACATCCGCGTTCGCAAGCCCGTACAGATCTTAAAACCAACCATCACACAGAAAATTGACACCTCGTAGATTTTATGACAGTACATCATCTTTTCAGTCCTTAAATACTACAGCAATCTTATGCGGAATATGGTTCGTTATTTACTAATCGATCTATTTACTTGACTGACATATGACGTCACAATACACAAAATTCGTTCCCAAACGCTACAAGATATTTATAGATGTTATTTACACATTATAATTGTACAATTATTGAGTTCATTTGTCTTGTTCGATACATACAAGAGCCCTTTCTGTACATATGTACACGATACAAGCCTTTGCTGTGACTTACGCAAACGATTGCGTGACAACATAAATGATTGCAAGTAAAGCTATGATCCTCGCAGTTAAGGACGTAATTTTAGCAATTGCGTAGAGAAGCCAGAACAATTCAGGACTTCAACGGGGTTCGAACCCATGACCTCGCGATAACGGTGCGACGCGAGGTCACGGGTTCAAACCCCGTTGAAGTCCTGAATTTTTCAGGCTTCTCCACGCAATTGCTAAAATTACGTCCTTAACTGCGAGGATCATAGCTTTACTTGATTTCACATCCGCAGTTAAGTATACGATTTATTTCATATATCATTTCGCTCATAAATGATAGCGTTACAACCAAATACTCTAAACACACTGAATGTCTGATGCATCAGACGATAGTCCAGTCAATGACAATCACTAAAGGCGTCACTCCTGTACGATCCTGTACCCAGTCTTCCTTCTCCAAACGTTGAATCCCACCGCTAAGCCCGCTATCGGCGGGGAGGGTACACGAGGCAGTGAAAAGCGTTACAATTGAATGTGGAGCGACGTTCGAATCAGTTTACGAGCTGGCTAAGGGGGTGTTTACATGAGACCGGGAAAAACTCATACCGGCATGAGTTGGTGTCGGCCTCCGTAAATTTCTTCTGCGTTTACAGGAGACCGGCCTGACACTGAACTCATACCGGTCTGACTTCGTCTCGGTTGCTGGACTGAGACGAGAGACTCTCGTACCGGTCTGAGTTCGTACCGGTCTCATGTAAATGACAACAAGTCTCAGAGCGGGTCTAGAAATTTCAAGCCTGCATGCTTTTGGGTCAGCGATACATTTATTACACAAAATATATCATTTCGTCTCGAAACCAGGCACCAAGCATTTCGTCCCGGTTTCATGTAAACGGCTGCAAAAAATTCATACCGGTACAAGTTTATACCGGTCTGAGTTCGTCCCGGTCTCATGTAAATAGCCCCTAAGTCAAAGCGAATTCAATTGAGTACGTCTAATAACTGCGCCATGTTCAAAACCCAGCCTTTAGAAATACTTTTGTGTTAGCCAATAAAGTACTGCTTCGGTATTCATGTGAACCAAGCAACGAAAGTAGAATCAAAATTGCTTCCAAAGGTCTTACTTATCTTCAAATAACACTTGTTTCGTAGAAAGGAGTGCGCTAAGGGATTGCCACTAACCAGTATTTTGACACAGATATATATAAACGGAGAGATCCACCATAGCTTTTCATTAAATTAATTTAAGTTGTAATTTCAAATATATATTTTTCCTCGATTGCGTTAACAATGCAACATCTCATTAGTTAATTTATTATTATGTTCAAAAACTTAACTTTTTAAAGAAGTCCAAATACCGTCATTCTACTGTAGTTCTTTTAAAAAAACAAGTGTTTAAAGCAAACTTCACCCGAAAGTTGTCTGGCGTATTCTCGCATATGCTTGGAAGTGAAAATATCGATGAGTTGAATTCTCGCTCTTGATCACTCTTGTCTATTGAATTACATAGGCGCTTGAAGTAATTAATTGGACTTTTTCGTGACAAAGGAACCACTCCACTTATTCGATACGACTGTACGTAAAACACTATTTTACAACTTACGAGAAAATAAATTATACCTTCTCACTAGTGACTATGGCAGAAAAGATAATTATTGTTTAATTGGAGGTTTTCACGTAGAGCCATCACGGCCATGCTAGTGGACGAAAACAAAAGATCTCTCATGACCTTCTTATGGTCGTCCACCGGAAGTCGTAAATTTCCCTATTGTTATTGGTGTCCCTAGAGGTTGGTTGAAAACATCCTATTGACATAATTTGTAACGAAGTATTCGTCCTCTCGCTAATGTCGTTTCTTGGCCACTCAAATTTTGTTGAGAGGAAGATTTTAATCCTCTTAAAAATGAGACCTATGTTTTCTCGTTAGGCAGGTTATTAGCACAGTTAATCACATGTCTTTGAGCGGCATTTGGTATAAATAAGCACGAGTACACTTTTCCGACTCAAAATTGAACGGGCTTGTAGAGCGAGTGCAATTTGTAGTCTGAAAAATGTTAATTGCTTATTAATTTTATCACAAATTACACGAGAAATCATGTAATTACTTATTTCATAATATACATGAAAAATACTCAATTCTGATTGCCTAAGGGAAATGCAGTTTTCAGGTTAGCAGAAAGGAGGTAATTCATTGCAAAAAAAGAAGGAATAAACCAAGCATTCTGATTGGTCAATGAGCAAACACAGCCAGAGAAAGCCAATCAAATGCGTGCCCTGGATGGTGCAACTTATAGCGCAATTTTGCGTGAGACGGATGCCTTGCTTCTGCTTAACCAATCCGAAATTTTCATGTATATTATTAAGAAATGACATGATTTTTCTCGTGCAATTTGGAATAAATAACCACTTGTAAATTTCTTCAAAGACTACAAAATTGCACCCGCCCGTGTTTGCCTTTGAAAACTTAGCTCGTGCTTATTAATTCCAAACTGCACTCGAAATCGTGAGATTACCTATACAAACAGGACTGCGTAATTTTTTCATGTATATTATTTGACAACAAACACAACGGTAAAGCCTGGTTTTCACTAGCGACGCAATGCACAAGTGCAAGCACAAGAGAGTTCGTGTCAAGTGAAAACGAACCACAACGCAAAGACGAGCGCACGACGCAGAGACAAAGATTCACTTGTTCCATGTTCTCTCTTACAACGCAACGCTGCGAGTGGAAACTGGAACGGAACTTTTTCATTGGACAAACATCACAGCTTGCGTTGTGCTTGCCTTACGTCCCGTTTCTCACAACGCAAGCACAACGCACAAGGAACAGGAAAAAAAAAAGATCATTGCGCTTGTGCTTGCGTCAGGCCCATTTTCACGGTGAAATAAGCACTTTTGTGCTTGCGTCGCTCGTGAAAACCAGGCTTAAGTTTTTATACGTAAATTCATACCGTGAAGGGGCTCAAAAAGAATTTTCATCCTGGAAAAAAACCTGAATATTGTTGTTTCAACATGTAAAAAAAAAAAACTCGCTTGCAAGCAATACTGGACTAACCTAATCGAAGAATACCATTTTCAGGAAAGTGTTTTTATTTTTTCGCCACTGATAAAAAAATTATCGATCTTTTTCCTCCCGGCTGAAAAACCTGAAAATACAAATTATAATTGTGGTGACAATATAGGGTTATCAATAATTACGTACTAGAAAATTATAACCACAACGGTAACTCTCCATTTGCAAATACCATGATACAACGCATATTGCTAACGATAAGCGTTGCGTGACGGCCTATGTAACATGGAGGGCTAATCTCCAGTTGACTCGTTTGAACACTGGAAGTGTACAAATAACAGTGCCGCAACATTTATTGACATTGCGCCATACCTGTCTCCCAAAGAGATAATTCAGTGATTATTTACAGTAATTTACACAAACTGGCACCAACCGAGGCAAACGTACACTTGACGTTCAAGAACTGATCACTTGTGCGTCAAAAATGATTGATCATTTTGCTTGCGTGACTCCGCTGCCGTGTTTCCCAACTCGGAACTGTTCTCCTCCTCAACAATGGTCTCATTTTTCAGCGACGTTTCTATCATGATCAATTCCTCGTCGGACCCCTCCAGGTCTTTGTCTACGCTTTCTTCGCATTCAACTTTCTGTGCTTTTCGCTTGTCTCTCTCTTCTAGTTTGATCACTTCCAGCCACATTTTATAATTGTTCTCAATGTTCGTTGTTAGATCGCTCGTGATCTTAGGTCGCTGTCGACGTCGAGCCTTTTTCGATTTTCTTCGTTCGCCTTCGGGTTTTCGCATTCCTTCTTCGGTAGAGTCTTCGTCGTCGCTTTCCAAGTCCGAACTACTTTCCTCCTCCTCGACCCAGTGTCCGGGAAGGAGTCCTGCGTTGGCGTAAGCGTTGTAGAGTGGGGCGACCAAATGATTGATAAAGGACTCCTGCAATTGCGCTACATGTGGCTGATCACGGTTCATATAAGGCGATATTGGCATACCGCGGGTTAATTCGTCATCTCCCTGCAAGCAAAGCAAAACAGTGAAGGGATATTGAAAACGCTGTGTCGATATTACGTGCTACGGGTCAGGATTCCGAAATTACTAAATTACTGGGAGTTTAACTATTGAAAATATAAAAATACAAATATAATTAAACCCTACATGGTTTTTACCCCGATCGAGCACTAACTACGGTTGTTCCATTACCCATAAATATGGTACCAAAGGAAGCCAATGGCGCCCCATTTGTTACCTGCCACTCTGTCAGTGTTGCTTGTTCTCCGAAACTGGCAAAAGGATCACATGGAAACCGCTTTACCAGCAATACACTTCGAATCACCTGAGGAGCCTCTTTAAAATGACGTTTTGCGCTTATGTAATTATTTCGTGATTATTCCAATATGGGAGGCGCGGTGGCCTCATGGTCAGTGTGCTCGACTCCAGATCGAGTGGTCCGGGTTCGGGTCCTGGCCGGGGACATTGTGTTGTGTTATTGGGCAAGACACTTCACTCTCACGGTGCCTCTCTCCCCAGGTGTATAAATGGGTACCGGCGAATCTAATGCTGGCGGAAACCCTGCGATGGACTAGCATCCCATTCGGGGGGGAGTAGAAATACTCCTAGTCGCTTTATGCTACAGAAACCGGAGATAAGCGCCGGCCTGATGGGCCTTCTAGGCTCGTAGGAGACTTTACCTACCTACCATTCCAATACGTTCACATTAACGAACATAAAGACTGAAAGATTGCCTCTTGCGTGCTCAATTTGTCGTCAAAACCTTAAATTTGCTAACTTCACGTTGAAGTTTTGCCGAGGATGGACAAGGAGTGTATTTAAATGAATATCGTAAGAGCAATCAGTACAAACTGCTCTTTGTGGCATTGCCAAAGCTTTCGGCCGTGGAATTTGACAAAGACCATCAGCGAATTATCGTCGGCCGGGTGTCATTTCAAAAATACTAATTCCTGTGTTTGATCCACCAGCGTGCACATCACCTGTTCATAGAATTCCTCAACAATTCTCTCTGTCCAGCGAGTGTGCAGGTCCCTTCGTTTACTGGGCCCTGAAATGTCCGCCATCTTAATGCAGATTTGCAAGGTTAGGAGACGATCAGCCTCTTGTGTCCAGTCCACCCCGCCACCTTCATTTATCTGGAAATTAACCACGACTGGTCAGCTTTTTAATAACGTGACATGACGTTCGCGCGCTTTTTAAACAGCGAAAAAAAGGGGGTCAGTACGCAGCTATTACAGCGGCTCTCGGGATTGGCTCAGAAAACAATGGACCAAAACAAACGACCAATCAAAGATGAACCGTAACCCTGAAAAAACGATAGAGCTGCGTCCTAAAGGGATCCAATGAAATTAGAGGTTGGAAAGAGCTGCTTCCTATTATCTCAAGAAAGGACGAGTCTCTTCACGTTGCTTGTGCACACGCTTGCAAACGAAAACTAGGCTTAACTTTCCAGAAATTGCCTATGTTTTAAAAATCAAAACCGATCGATGTGTTTTCAGAAATTACTGCTCTCGTGCGCGCTGTCAGTACATGCTTTTCGCTTTTTTCCACTGAATGAATTAAGTTTCCTGGCAGCATTTTGAGTGCATTACGTTTCTAGTTTAAAAAAAAATTCTCTTTAAGGAAATTCTTGGGTTGCACGTGACATCACAAAAACATAAAGTATAAAACTAAAGAGCCTTTTGAGTTTTTATCTTGATCAGCTACAAGAGGTTTTAAAAATATATCTGTTTGCATGTTTTCAGCTCGGTACCGTGCTTTGTTTCGAAAATAGAGCAGTTTGAATTTCTGAGTTTTTCACAGTGCGTGACATGTTGACAGCTTTCGAAAAATATGCCAGTTGCATAAAAACATCGATTTCCCTCGTGTTTTTGTCCTAAACAGCCAAAGAACTAGGAGACGTGTCTATACGCTCTGACGAAGGGCTAACGCTCGAAACGTCAGCTTTTAGAATCTCTGTACGGTGGCCAATTTACAGTATCAACTCCGTTGATAAAACTAAATTTTTGTATACTACTTCCCCACCGACGCAGCACCACAGTTTCTTTAGAAACTACCCCCTTCATTCTATACGAATGTTTGCTAGCCCATTATACAGCAAAGTGTTAAAGACAGCCAAACTAAATTCCAGATGTTTCTACAGGTTTCCGGCCGCCATGTTGGTGTACCTCAGCAGGACACCAACATGGCGCCTCCATACTAAACTCTACAAATTTGAGTAATAAATTTCGTCGAATAACTCAAGTACGGAATATCGCACAGCCCTGAGACTTGGACCCTTTCCTTATTTATTCCTCTTCTATAACATTTCCATTTCTTGACTCAATTTCTTAAATGGTAAGCGATTTATGTTTTCCCTTGCGTGACGTGCAACACAAGAATAGATCACTTGAACTGAGGCCCCGTCCACACGAACGCAAAGTATCCGTTTTCGCAGCGTTTTCAACTGTCCACGCTACAACGCTCAAAAAGGGTGAATGACGTGCTGTGTCGTAGGTTGAACAATATGCGCATGCTCGACAGAGACACGACGGCGATATTTTGGACATGTTTCCTGTGTGGACAGGTCCTCAGGCCTTCTTCTTAACGCTCGAATGTGGAACATCAAGGCTTGCTAAATACCAATAGTGAGAATCATTAATTTTTCGAACACCAGTCATCTGGTCTCTACCTTTGCGTTAAACTCGGACAGCAAATCAAAATGTCTCTTCAGGTCCGTGGCCAAGATCGCTTCAATAGCAAGAAACCGAAATCGCTTGAATTCCACTGGTTCCATCTCGCACAGGAAATTATACTTTGGATCTGACATGAGCAGAGTAAAGGCGGCAGCCGCATGGTGGTTTTCCAACACAGATCTGTCGTTGTAAAGTAAGGCCTAAAAAAAAGGAAGGAAATATTGCATTATGGAAAAGCTAGCGGGCGGTTTGTTCGATTCCCGCGGGACTCTTGGGGATTTACCAAACTTTAAGATCACGTTGTAGAATTGGCCGAAAGCTACAGCTTTTCGTCAACCAAACGACCAAAACCGATGAATTTAATCGTGTCAGAACGCAGACATCCGACCCTCTTGCCCACATTTTTAGGGACTTGAAGATCCACGACGGCGACCTGGACAAAAACGTCACCTCAAAATATAACTTCGCACTATCATAAGTCTTAAGGGTTTATTCCATCTTGTTAACGTAGAACACAGTGGGCGAAGTATCCCAAAAATAAATGAATGAAGGGGCTGGTTTCTAAAGAAACTGTGGTGCTGCGTCGGTGGGGAAGTTGTATACAAAAATTTGGTTTTATCAACGGAGTTGATAATGTAAATTGGCCACCTCACCTCTGACGACGGGCTAACGCTCGAAACGTCAGCTTTTAGACTCTCTGTACGGTGGCCAATTTACATTATCAACTCTGTTGATAAAACCAAATTTTTGTATCCTAAAAAGAAATTGGGTACGAACGATTTCAGAGTACAAAGTTAAAACAGGGAATAAAAGGTTCAAAACTATATGCTCACGTTGTTGTCAAAACCTCAAATTTGGTGATTTCGCGTCTTCAGGGAGTTTAAGCAACCACGACGACTACGGCGACGAAACACCACTTCAAAATATGACTTTGAGCTATCTTAAGGGGGGTGGCTCTCAACTACCAAACCGTTGCTATGGACCCCTTCAAATAGTCATTTCTCGAATTTCTTTCACTCTACAGTTATCATTTTTTGTCAAGTGTGTTCTATTCAGCTATTATATACTTCGATTGACCAAAAAAATGACTTGGTCAGCGATTTTGTTCGAATAATCACCTTTATAATAATATCAAGTGAAGCTATTTGATCCTCGCAGTTATGAACGCAATTTTTGCAATTGCGTACAGAAGCCTGGGTTTGAACCCGTGACCTCGCGTGACCGTTGAAGTCCTGAATTTTTCAGGCTTCTTTACGCAATTGCAAACATTGCGTTCATAACTGCGAGGATCATAGTTTCACTTGATTTCATATCCGCAGTTCACATATGATCCATTTCATACATCAGTTCATCGTTGGTTCATTCCTCACGGGAACATTAGAACCCACAAATGACCAGCTCCCAACGTCCGTGGCTTTATAGCTCAGTTGGTTAGAGCGGCGCACGGGTATTGCGAGGTCACGGGTTCAAACCCCGTTGAAGCCCTGAAATTTTCAGGCTTCTTTACGCAATTGCAAAAATTGCGTTCATAACTGCGAGGATCATAGCTTCACTTGACTTCATACCCGTAGTTCATATATGATCCATTTCATACATCATTTCATCGTTTATAGTAATAAAGGGCAAAAACAACACTGCGCTTCAGATTTGGCTACAAGTACAACTGCGGCGTGATTTAAAAAACTACTTTTTCACAAAAAATAAAGCTCTTTTGTGCTGTTGCAAGCAATAAATGAAATTGGACTTCATTGAATGTAAACAGTCTAAACTTGAAAGTGCACACACCCGCAGTCAATCCTAAACTCCTTTTCGTGGTGAAATCTGAAGGTTGATAATCGCCCTGCGCAACATGCAATTTAAATTTCGTACGCTTCTTTGCCGTTTTTTGCACAACGACGACGTGAAATGACGAAATTTCAGGTTATGTAGAGGAGGAGTGCATCCGAAATTGGAATATTTTCTCGTAACTCCCACACCGTTCATGAAAGCTTATTTTTTGATAATTTCTTCGCAATTTCAGTGCATTTTGGAATAACCACAAAAAGATAAGAATATGGCGAAGAACAACTTGGAATAATGACAACGAAAAAGTTAAGGTCACTTTTATTTTCAGAACATGTTAAAAGTAGCCGTCGTTCTTGCTTGCGCGTCTTTTGGACGCTGCTTCCCGATTTTATGAATTGAGGCCAAGCCTTGAGTATGATGGGCGTTTGAACGCTCATAGACAACACAGGCATCATTTATATGTATTGAACCGACCTTTTCAAAAGTGCGGCTCGGCCTCTTCGTTATCTGTCGGTAGTCTGTCGGTCTTGTGTCGGCCACCTATAGGTGGCGGGGAGCAGTTCTTCAAAATGACCCGAGCTTGTTATCGGAAGGTAATTGGTTCCATACGTGCAATAAACCTTTGGATTTCATGTTTTGCGAGCCTTCCCACGCCATGAACAAAGAATGCATCTCCTAAGGAAAAACTTACTTGTTGTGACAGAGTGGCCACAAGAAATGCGTTTGTCCTTCCTGGGTGGTCATAATCGTGCATGGTGGCTGCAGTGTAAAGAGCAAGCAATTCTAACTGTGGAATGGCGTTCATTAACACACCATAATCACCGTTATTTGTTTTCTGTCGACCTCCGCCATTAAGGCCACTGTCTGAATCAGAACCACTGTCATTTGTCAGTTTGGAGTTTAACGGACAGAAGCCAGGAATATTTGACGTAGTCATGAAGAAGACGCCGTGGAGAACATCTGATGCATGAATACTGTTGTGATCTAAAGAACGAAGGAAGGGATTAAATCACAAGGGAACCTCCTCTCCGAATAATGAATAATTATAAACCAAACAAAATAGTGTTTGCAATCAAATTTGTTCGACAATTTTCTCAAAAACATGTGTGGATCGAAGAAAACGAACTTTAGAATCACTTATTTTCACTTTCAAATTTCCTGGGCGCCGCCATCTTGAATAATTATGACGTGCTACGGTTGCCCTTATACAACTTATTCCAAAATGGCCGCTGATTTATGCGGATACAAATTGGCCCTTGTTGCCTCGTTCAAGATAAAATATTCTTTTGAATTTTAAGCTTAAGAACGAGGCATCAAGGGCTAATTTGAATAAAAACAAAAGAATATTTAAATGGCGGCCATTTTGGAATAAGGTGTATTGTTTTCACATAGGAAGCTTTTGTTTTGAAACAATAGGGCAACCACGACACGTCACAATTATTCAAGATCACAGCGCCCGGGAAATTTGAAAACCAAAACAAGGGTTTTTGAATTCGTTTCTTTTGGATACAAACGCTTTCACTGGAAAAAGTCCGAACAGTTTTGAAAATAAGCATTATGTTTTGCGGTTTTAAAGTTACTTTCTTGTTTCAGCCTTCAGGAGCTTAAGACGGCAAGCAACACGACTTTGAAAAACTGATTTCTAAAACAGGACAAGCGACCAGAATGCCGCAAAACTTTGCCGCTAGAAACACAAAATGAAAAAAAAAAGCGATAGTAAACGCAGATTCTGTGTACGCAAATCATAATACTGTTGGTTACGGCACGACTGTTACAAAGAAGAAGTACCAGAGGAAACACTGAAACAATGACTTAACTCAGAAATAACGAGATGGTAACAGAAAAGATTCTAAGCAACCAGCAACTGTATCCTAGTTTTGGGAGTATTTTTGCATTGCAAAGAAGTTTACCAATTCGAATTTTCACTGAGGAAACAACGGCAAAATATTTTTGCAGCAGGCTAAACGTTTTCTCAGTCTTGATAACAAAAAGAACTTGACATAAGAATAATAATACTTACATGGAATATCATGGTAGCCTCTTTCAAGGGCAAAGAAAAAATTTAAGAATTTTGCCATGGGAATTTTAAATGCCTCAAAAAGGCCTGTTTTCATAAATACTCTGTAGGTTACCTATAAAAAGAATACACAGGTTCATCGTTTAGTGTTTTATTGCACCACAAAATGATGAAAGCAGCATAACGAACCCTTATCCCTTGAAGAACACTTTAATCAACATGGGAAACCTTGACTAAGAACATAAACTGGAAAATAACAATTTCAATGATAACTTGGCGCTGGGTCGAGAACCAGCAGGAACCTGGCCAACTTACAACAACAACTAGGTTGGGAATCCCGTCAAATTCTGTCAAATTGGTGAGAGGCAAGTGGTCATCTTATAACCATGTCAAAACCTACAAACTCGCTCGAAGGGCTAACAACAAAAGGGCCAACGCTCAAAATGTCAGCTCAAAAACCTTTCTAATGGTACCCTGCGGGCAGCTGGTTTCTTCTACGCTTCCCGAGAGAGAAACCACAGCGAGCAACCGTTTGATTTTCCTATGGAGGTATATTTATGACAAAATTCAATGATCAGTATTTGAAATAAAATCGTCCAAATCATGAATTGAATCAATCCAAAGATGAATGGCAACAAGCGGATTCTGCAAATGGCCATCACGGAAAGAGGCATAACGCAAAAACCCATACGGAAACAGCCATAACGCAAAAAGGCATAATGAAAAGAGGCATAACGCAAAAAGGCATAACGCAGAAAAGCATAACGCAAAAGGTATAACGTAAAATAGCCATAACGCAGAGGCATACAGCAAAGTCCATTGGAAGAATGGAGACTAGCTGTGTACTCCGTAAATAACTTCAGCTCTAAAACAAGGTCAGTCGATTGCTCAAGGGAAAGGACATATAATCGCTATCGCACTTTTTCTTCCTGTCTAAGTTATGCCTCTGCGTTAGGGCTCTGCGTTATGCTTTTTGCGCTTTGGCCATTTGCGTTATGCGTCTTTGCGTGATGCCTATTTGCGTTATGCCTATTAGCATTATGGCTATTTGCGTGATGGCTGTTTGCGTGATGGCTATTTACGTTATGCCTTTTTGCGTTATGCCTCTTTGCGTTATTCCTCTTTATGTTATGGCTATTTGCGTTATGCCTCTTTGCATTATGCCTTTTTGCGTTATGGCTGTTTGCGTTAAGCCGCTTTGCGTTATGCCGCTTTCCATGATGGCCATTTGCAGAATCGGCTTGTTGCCAATCAGCTTTGGATTGATGCATTCATGATTTGGACGATTTTATTTCAATAATGATCATTGAATTTTGTCATAGATATACCTCCATATTTTCCATGGATCAGTTCGTATACGGATCACTACACAGCAGGCTCGCCCAAACGCAGTAGTTCACGTAGCCGAACGTATGGAGGTTATTTTCGAAAGTAAAACTAAAAGGATACATTCAAAGACTGCATGTGTCAACTGTTTTCACAAAGTCAGTGGTGTTGAAACAATCACAGAATAACAATTTCTAATATCACTTATTAGCACTATAAAATGGATCAGTAAACAATATTGCTTGTTTTCTGAGGGAAAGGCTGTGTGGTTTAGAAATCTATTCAGATCTATTCAGTTTTCGTTTGTTTTTAGCTATTGCCGATTAAGTTAACTTTTCACAATCTTTTTTTAACTGAAATTCCATCAGTTATGGAAGTTGCAACATAATGCATCTCCCATGTGCTTCCTATGTATACAGAGGTTTTGCATGGCAGGAACAATAGATTCTTTTTCCTATGGGAACAAATGTTCTTTCTAATGACATTTTCATTGTTCCTGCCATGCAACATGGCTGCCGTGCAAAACTTCTATAGGTCTTGGAATTTGTAGCATAGTTGTTGGTTCAATGACTGTCCACAAATTTTAACTTGTTTCTATGACGTAAATTTTAAAAATTATTCCGTCTGCCACAGCGGGTATCATTATCAGCCCATGTTCCTTGCATAGACAACACTGTTAAAACATGATATTTTAGCCATGGTAATGACCCTTTTGGGAAGCTCTCTTGGAAGTAATGAACGCCAGCAGCTCTTAATTTCTAAATGACGATCAGCATCAGTACTATACAACTGATATGATACGGAATTAAAGAAGCAATTAATTATAGCACTGGCCTCCACCAACATCTTACGGTCTCAAACCATGCAAGCACAGTCTAGAGTTCATTCAACAGGTTATCAGACCCACCACATATTAATTACTGCTCTAGGGCCTGAGTATAATTCAGCATCTCCAGATAATAAAGTCTAAGTCATACAAATTCTGGGTAAACACGAACGCAACGGTGGCTCAGTTGGCAGGGTCCGAAATTGCGCCTTCCTGGTCGCCAATGCGACTAAAAATTGAGTACTGGCGACCAGAATTTCACATTAAGTTCACTATTAAGTTCAGAGCCGTTTGCCAACAAGTGTCTTACTTTTTATCCTGCCGATGTTTTTGAAATAAAAATGAAAGGAGTTTTCCCGTTAACTACCTCCATAGGTCTCCATAACGTCACAAGCCGCCACGTTTTTTTGCGGTTTCTCATAAAATACGTATTGCGGGCGAAAAAACTGCGACTCAGTAGAGAGATTTGAGGGACTGGTGCGAGGAATGTAGCACGGTAACAACATGGCGGCTCGTGTGCCACAGAACGTGACTGGTGTTTCCGTGGCTGAAATTTTCAACAAATGGGCAGATGGACTTCTTCATTACATGCCAGGTCGGGTACATTTTCTCTCCAAAATGTCCGCTTTCGAAAGCGAAAAATAATGCTAGAGACATACACAAGACCGCGCGGTCGTTGCTTTCTAGTCTCCATAAAGAAGTTCAAAACGTGCATTTTCAGGAGAAAATTCTTGGCGACCACAATTTGCCATCTGACGACTGAAAATTTTTATCCAGTCGCCAGTTGTCGCCCATATAAAAAAGTTACTTTCGGACCCTGGTTGGTTGAGCACCGAGCTGTCACGCGGGAGGTCGTGAGTTCAACTCCGGCCGGACCAACACTCAGGGTCTTTAAATTACTGACGACAAAGTACTGCTTTTGTAATTACATCTGCAAATGGTTAGACTCTCTAGTCCTCTCCGATAAGGACGATAAACCGTAGGCCCCGTCTCACAACCCTTCAATGTTAATAATCCTGTGGGATGTAAAAGAATCCACACACTTGTCGCTAAGAGTAGGGCATGTAGTTCCCGGTGTTGTGGTCTGTCTTCTGTTGTGTATCATGGTTGGGAGGGTAAAAGGGGGGCCACAGCAATTAGCGCAAGCTGTTGTTGCGCTCTGCCAGCTTGACTGGCACAGTTAATAAATAGACCATTTTCGAATTCTCACGGCTGGACTGGATCTAGCATGAAATGGAGGCTAATGCGGGCAAATCTTTTCAAATGCAAATTAATTTGCCCGCATTAGCCTCCATTTCATGCTAGATCCAGACCAACCGTTAGAATACGAAACTGGCCTATTGATGATGATGCTGTTAAGGGTTTTGAATTAGTAATTACTCTTTATATTTTTCCTTCTCCTTTTTCTACGTTTTGTATAACGAATAACTTTTCACGAGGTTTTCTTCGACACTTTCGACGAGTCAGTCTCTTACTCAGATTGCAAATGTGATAGAATACCAGGTCAACTACATCCTCCATTTTGCACATGTCGAGGTGTCAAATACTGATCAAGTAATTGCACATGACTCACAGATGCATTGTACAGATTAACGCTGAGTAATCTCGGATTATTGAAGTGCGTTCCACAGTTTCTTTGGAAGCAACTAAAGAAGAAGAGTAGGGAAAGAAACAATCGAATACTAGTAAGGATGTACTTGTTGAGATGAGTAGTACATGTGACAGGACTGAAATACTTTGACTCTGAATCATAACCGGGGAGAAAAATTTTAACGCCGTATCCCACAACCGCGCGCGGCCTTGAATGCTATTTCCGAATTCAACATGGCAGAGGCGAGGTTATTTCTCGGCGGTTTCTACTTGAATGTTCATTCAGTAACAGGAAATGTGGTAGACACGGAATGATCTGTTGAGTTTTGGCGATGGCAATACTGCAGGGAGTTTGGAAACAACACGTAAGGCCGCGCACGGTTGTGGGATACGGCGTTAAAATTCTTCTTCCCAGTCCTCCAAATTACGTCACCAGATCACCTGGAAGTGAGGGCGATCTGTTTTTATTTAAGAAGGTAAGTTGTGGTCAAAATAACGAAGAAGCATCGTTTCTGAGGAAACGATACAACGTAAATAGCCCCCCTAAAAGGGCATGCGGTTACTAGTAAAATAGTAAATTTCAGAAAGATTGAAGAAAATAAAAGGGAACCAAATAGCATGACATATTGATCACAATGAAAATTTTCCGAGTTCACTTCAACTTCTATTTCACAGCAAGTTGAAGCGCGAATAGTTGGTTTTCACAGTGACGTCATCAAATTCTAAAATCAAAATCACAAGGTCTTTTGAATTTTTATCTAACGTCGTTAAAGATGACCTAGAAATAAATCGTTTGTCAGGTTTCAAGTTTCCAGTTCCGAGTTCATGACGTCTTTCGTTTCGAAAATACAGCATTTTGAATTTCCGAATCGTTACCTTGCCTGACACCATGATTACAAACCCATTTTGGTTACAACTTTGAATGTCAGCAGGTTGAGCGTTTCATGTAATTTAGGAGAGGAGAAGTGAACTCCAGATGTTTCCGTTGATAACCGGTCCCCCTTTGATCGAGACTCCACACAAATCTCAATTAAGTTGCGTGAAACGCTTCGACAAATAACTCAGAACCGATGTACCGCACAGACAGGTCTGAGACTCGAAGATGTGGTTTATGAAAAACATTCCATGTTCTGGGCTTTTTTTCATCTAACGGTTTCACTTTTTTTTTTTTGGTTGCGTGACAGTAAAAACGATCTATTGCTGTGGTTATTAGTTCTACTTTTCATGTAAATAATTAAGCAATAGACCCCACGAGTTTCTTTTGTTTATAGGCTGATAAACCACGCGGGATGTTGGAAGAACACAAGAAGAATTGTAAATCACGTGCCGCAGGCGACTGTTCTTCCAACATCCCAAGTGGTTTATCATGCCTCCAAAGCACAGAAACTTGTGGTCTGTTGCTTTTATATAATATAATCCGGAGGACGTGCGAAATTTCCATGAGTTTACTGGCGCAATAAGCCACGATGGCTGATTGACCAATCATCGCACTGATTTGGTTATTATATAAAGTGAAATAATATACATGTATATGAGAGAGACTTGCGAATCACAAAATTCAGCTTGACAATTAACGTAAAACATACTTTACGATGAAACACTGAAATTGATTGAACACAGCTGGTACCGCACGGTCTACGTTCATTGCGGCTCTTGAAACTGTAGAAATGGACGTTTTGCTATATTATCTCTCTCACAGAAATATCTGAAAATGGGTTCTGACAATACTTTGTAACGAAATGCTTGAAACAGGAGTGAGAGCTGTGCCCAAATCTAAGTTCAGCTGTGTAAAGAGGGACTCCCTTTCAGAGTGCGTGAGAAATGTCCACGGAAAGCACATGGTTTGAGCCTAAGCAATTATTCCACCCGATGATTGCTCAAAAATATCCCGAACTTAACTTACTTCTTACTTTCTTACTTAACAGAGGCGACTACATTGTGTCATTGTTGCTATAGCAACAGTTGACAAAACATCCTGGAACATTATTTTGTGTTTGGGTTTGAATTCACGTAATTAAC
>OX421445.1:8805242-8820242 GCA_949126865.1 Montipora capitata | reverse complement strand
CATTTCCCTATTACGATTCCCATCATTTCAAGTTTGTGTGCTAAATTTTTCCCCAACAAACGAAACACATTTTCCGTGGAAAGGGACTTCAACAAATTACCATACAGAATATTCAGCTACGTTCAGTTACAGCATCTGCAGTAGTTGTTAAGATTTTCTGGCGAAGGCTTCATTCCTTTACAGTTTTTGGGAGTTTCTGCCTCGAGCAATTTGAAATAAACAACGCGTGGCTTCCTGTTTTTTCAATGTTTACTTCAGATATGCGCTCATTGGCTAATTTTCGACAGCTCTCTTAGCATGAGATCAGGAGGCGACATTCAAAATTCAGAGGGACTCATGCAGGCTCTCCTTCTCTCCCACCGCAGAGAGAGAGGCCTCCGCCTAGGCTAGGATAAGGAAACAATATAGTACAGTAACTTAAATCAAAAGCACTATGGTGTTCAGGACCATTTCAAACTATAAAATCTATTACAAAACAGCATGGTATGTTAATTAAACCTCTAGTAATATATAATTAGAAGTATTTCTGAAACCAATTTTAAGAACATTTTAAGAACACTTTCAAGCTGATTTGTCACTAAGTACCCCTCAAATAAGAACAAGATCAGCCTTAAACCTGAAAAAAGTGTTCTTATATGTAGGTTATTACTGTATGCAGCTCTAACAGTACACAATATTGCTTTGGTACCATATAATTATCATTATTGTGCCATGGTAGATGTCTTAGGTAACTAGCCACCTGAGAAGACATGTGGCTACTAACAAAGTACGAAACCCAGAAAGATTGAAGAAAATAAACGAGAATCGAGAAACATTGGCTTCAAGGCTGACATGTTGATCATTTCCAAGTTCCCTCACAACTTCTTTTCACCACAAGTTTAAGCGTGCACTCTGAGTGTCTGACAGCTTTCTAATACAAAAGTTCACTGAAGTTAATCCCTATTGAGCGGGGTTAGTATCTGGATGGGAGACCTTAGAAGTATACCACTTTGTGCCAGAAACACAGGACCGAAAAAATTCAATTTAAAGTTCAAAAATGTGAACTAAGCAAGGAACAGATTTAGTTAGCCTGCTTCATGCAAAACAAATATTGATGCAAAAGTAAATAAAATTAATATTGATACACAGCATTTAGGAAGTGCAGAAGGAGGTTTTCAGGACGGCCGATTGAGAATAACACATTTTGCCATCAGCAACAAAATTTGCGACATGAAAACAACTGTACAGCAGTTACCATCAGAGAAAAACATTTTGGGAGATTTTTGCTATGTTCAATTTTTCTATTGTACTTTTGGCCGCACAAGTAAATCGCAAAATCGAAAGTGACATCGAATTCAGTGGGGGCCATGGTCAAGTTACTGTTACCTTGCATGTTTACTCGCGAAACAAGGATACACCTGTGTAAAAATGATGGCAAGACACCAGGTTTTGCTCGACCTTAGCGGTAGTCCACTAGTCCTGGACTAGTGCAAAATGCTTGTGGACTAGTAGAAACTTAGAATCACTAGTCACAGGACCAGTAACTACTTTGTAATTAGTTTTTGCAATGTCTAAAAAAATACATTAGGTGAAAACAAAATACACATCTTGTAAATGTTGTTTCGATGCGTTCCTCGCAACGTTTCGATCGCGAAAACAGATAGTCCAATGCAAGGACTGAGGCGAGAAGACTAAACAAAGCTGAGGTTGGGACTGGGCACTAAGGAACTCCCAGCCTACCATCTTTGTCTCAACTGCCCATGTTCTTATCATGAAGTGATTAGAGGCCTATTTTTTTAGTTCTAACAACAGAGATTATCCAAACAAACACCATAAAGAGGGTAGTGGAGACGCAGAAAAGACATTGGAGACAAAAGAGAGCAAGAACAATGTAGCGACCAAGAAATCTTCATATGATCAAGAGGATCGAACCATTAAAGTCAGGCATTTCCACCCTGAATGGAAAAACACTTTTCCTTGAGTTATTTACAAAGATGGCGAAAAGATATTGCAAATAATATTGCCACGCTGCAATCAGGAAGGACTACCAGAGATTTACTCAGGACTAGTAAATTTTCAGTTCAAGTAGTCCCAGGGCAAGCGATCAAAAAAGTTAAGGTCGAGCACTGAGTTTGGTTTTTTTTTTGTTTAAGAGTTATAAAGTTTGACAAGAAATGTGCAAATTATGCACAAAGATCACAATCGCCCAACTCTTGATCGAGGTTTACCATTGTTTCTGCAAAGTCAAATATTTAATCTCCTAGACGAGGTTATTTATCACCAGGTAATTCCATCATTTTGGAAATACCAGCTGCTTTATTATTCATCAGCGTCACAAATTCTTGCTGATTTTGGGGCTCATTTTGTTGAAACTCAAGCATGCTTCCAACAGACCTGTTTATTTTCGTGATTTATGCACACCCACTACCACAAAAAGAAATATAGATAATCCCTGTGTTCTTATTTTATCACTTAATTGTGCATGTATTCTCATTTTATATCTTATGTTTATTACTTAACTCAAAAAGGGGCTACATTTCAGAGATGAAATAAATTATTTACATTTGGCTTTTGCCCTATGAAACCAAATGTTTTTAAATTTAACTACCCCAACGGCTAGTAACGCCAAAAAAAATGCAGAACTCGTAGAAGGAAAAAAAGACTTAAAAGTCACTGAATATTCCGTGATGTAAGAGTGATTAAAGCAGGTTAAAAATCACTTGAATGGGACTGCAAATCATGTGGTTCTTAATTAATCAATGCCCAAAGAAATTGTAAACCTACTAAGTAAAAAACATGGTTTTGTATTACATTACAAAAGCGATAGTTGGGGTTCAATGCTACAAATATCTGGAGACATTATTAAAAGGAAAAAATAATAAAAAACAACTGCCACAAGCAAACCGTACTTAACACAGTTATTTTATGTCAGAGAAAATCAAGGAATTATTGGATTTCAAATCATTTTGGAGTAGCAAACGCAAAACTTGTTTTCTAAAAAACGTAAAAGTAAGTTGGTGGACACAGGAATTACATTAAGTGTATTACACTGATCAGGACAATAATATTAACAGTGACAAGATTCCTTTATCTCTCTCAGCATGAACACAAAGTGTTAACAATCTGAATCAAACCAGAAAGCCAGGATGAAAGAAAATTTGATTTCATTTTTGATATGGATTTAGTACTTGCCCATTTCAATTTGATGGCACGATGTGTTGGTGTGATACATCTGCTGGATGCCAGCTGCTTTTCATTTACAGCTAAAAGCATTGAAGGCTGCAGTGCCTAAAATGCTGTGCATGTCAGTAATTTTCAAGAAATTATTAGAAAATGCCCCCAGGGTTGAAGGCAATGTGATCTGATTTATATACAAAAAAAGTATTGCAAACTATTGTTATACTGCCTCATAAACAATGCATTCCAAAAGCTCTTGTCCCCCATTCCCCCATTCCCTCAATCCTTTAAGGCAACAAGTAATGACTTTCAGATCAATTTATTTATGTAGAGATTAATTTACATAAGCAAGTTCTGAAAGTAAACAATGAGAAGGTTTGGATTATAAATTGAACTTGACTGTGGCACAAATGGTGATAAATCCCTCCTCTCTTCATGACACACAAAACTATGACCACTTGAACATGAGATAACACACAAGATTTGGCTTACTTAATAACATTGCACAGATGTTATTACTACTCACAAACTGGGATATTTTAGATTCACATATTTATTTGTTTACTTCTTTGTTCATTTAGTAATTTATGTATTTATTTAGTTATTTGCTAATAGTCAATGTGGTTATTACACAAGAGTTTTGAAATATTTACTTGGTAGACGTAAATTGAAAAATTAACCACAACACAATCACTTAGCTCCTTAAAATGAAATACCAGAAATCTCAGTTGTTATCCTTTACACAAGAACTGTGCGCAATAAGAGAACGTTTCTCGCTGCAAAGTAATCACAAGGAAGGTTAACTGGCAACAACGCGTCCAGTTCGTAATTAAGTTCTCAAAAAGTGCCATTGAAGACACAAAATCAATAATTACTGTTGAGGCTTTCAATAAGAATTTTTTTATCACAACCGCGTAAAACCTCAGCCGTGCTGAACTTCCACTTTCATCTTTTCAATGTTTTATCAAAATTAGGTGGGTGAAATATTAGCTTTGATCTGACAAAGTAAATCTAGCCTCTGACTTACAAGAAATGGACAGTTGTTGTTTACCGTCTATTACTTCACCAGCCGTACAACGAGATTTAACGAACATGTAGAGAGCTTAAAAGATAATACCCTGCCGTCTACAATAAACCACAGAAGATCGTCCCTTTGAAAAGAAATCAACTTTACACTGCTGAAGAATAATTTAGTCCCAGTTTCAATAATAATAAAAAAACAGATGCGAAGGCCACAGCTCTACGACTTTCACATTTCGGCTTGAGCATAGAGAGAGATTGGGAATAATTTCCATAACAAATGTCGACGAACCAACAATGCAATGATAATATATTGCACAACAAGAAATTGGTCAATATTGCAGGTGATTCCAAATAGCCTGCCTGGCTGCGTTACTAAGATTAGGGAAGGAAGAGAAATTCTGTCCTTTTATTCATATAAATGTGAAATTTTGTCCGCAACCACCACGAAACATCCCACCATCGAATTTCCCGGCAGATTGTACATTAAACATATTCAAGTTCAGAAAGACGATGACCCGATATTCTGAATGATTTCCATAATAGCGCTTATGAAAGTTTAATGCCTGTTCGAATGTACATCGCTTACATTGGGTTTCCTCCCAGCCGCTTGTTCGAACACTTCATCGCATTGAAAAGAACAACATTGAAATGAATCAGAGGCGCAGGTCGCCTTTGATCAAATCTTTAAAACACGAACACCAGTTCGTTCGTAAAAATACAAACAGAACGTACATTGTAAACAGCATTACAATAAATGTAGGGAAAAAAGGTAAATGGACGTCTTGTGTCTCAGTGATCATCTATTGTGAAATTGCACAAAATCTCGATGCCAAATCCGTTCTCGACCAAAACCTCAATTTGACAGGTCAAAGACCCTGGCTAGTTAAAAAATGCTCTTGGAAGCCCATTAATATAGAGATCGTAATCTATAGCTAAGGAAATAAACGTCGCATCGCTATAGGTCCCTCACCTTTGGTTGAGTTCCAAGCGCTGGAAGTGAGGGTCTTCTTCGACTATTTAAGCTGCTAGTGGAAGAAACACTTGACGTTCTTCTCCTTATTAAAGGCGCTTTGCTCTGAATGGATTCAACTGAAGTTGCCGTAAAACATGCTTGAATGTTTCTCGATAATATCAGCCCACTGAACGCTGAAAAATACGCCAGAAATGGCCGCAAAAAAGACGGAATATCGCGAAGGGTTATCCAGCATGACATTCGGGCAGTTGTCAAAAGTAACAACGCTATACTTGTGGGAAGAACTTTGAGTTTTGAAAATACAACTGTTACTAGACCAGCCATAACTAAAGTAAAGAGGAAGGTAGTTCTTAAGAAATCCGATCCACCGAGGATAACTTGTGTACAAAGCTCTCCCAGCAGACAAACAGGGAACACAGCATAGGAGAGCTGGCTCTTGCAGTATTTATGAATTAGAAGTTCGGCCCAATAAAAGACACAAACCAAGCAAACAAGCGGTAAAAAAACTGTAAAAATCCGCTGAACCACAGAGCAAATTCCGTGAAGTCTCCCCTCTGGCACTGAAGCGAAGACGAGCCAAAGCAGACACAGTAAGATAAATCCATTGCCAGATTCCACCGGCCCAATCCTCACCTTGCCATTCAAAAATGTCCAAGAAGTAAACTGTGGTTTGTCAACCGAAGCGACCGATGTCGTTATATATCCATTGTAGTTTTCCTTCTCTTTGTCTTTATGCTGAGGTTCTTTGAGAAGATTAAGCTCACCTGGAGGAGCCATATCAATTTATCCCATTCATGGAATTTACCAGTTACACAAAAGCCAAATTTCAAAGCATCCTATGTAAGTCCACTATACGTGCCATGGTTCGTTCGTTCGCTTCTTTTGCGAGCAAAAACGTCTCTTTCAGTTCGGGCTAGGAGCGCATTGCATTCTGGGAATTTCCTTGACCAATCACAGCGTAGTATTTTATCAATTATTGTTGATCATTTGAGAAATTGACGTCATGCCTGTCACGCGAAGGCCGTCTATCCATCGAAAAATATGTCAAATTTTCTAAAGAAAATAAAAAGACCGTTTCCTACGCAAGTGATCTTCCTTTTTAGCTAAATTAAGCCCAGTGTTACGCAAAGCGTTCGTCGAAATGGGGGGGGTTATTAATGCAGTTGGAGAGAATAGATTAGGAATTAACATGATAAATTCTCATGCATGCAAAACAGGTCACTGCAAACTGATCACAATGCAATTTGTGTTTTTCAGTACGGCGACAATCGGTCTCCAAGGTGCGAAGCAGCCGCAAAAGGGACAATTCTTTACTGTACAAAGTCTCCCGGCCGATGTACAATTAAAAAAAAATTAATCTTCTTTAACAAAAATTAGGGCGACCTAAAAAATAGATTCTGGTAGCCTACAGGGGAAAATTGGCAAATTCAACTTCAGACAGGGGAATTGAGCAATTTGAAGTTGGTTATCAATTTATAAAACTGCTGAAACTGTAGAAATATCTGAGTTATTTTGTTGATATTCGCTTTGAAAAACGGACAATTTGACATCGTTTACCGCCAGAGCATCGAAGAGCTTTTTCTGTAATGCTTTGGTTGTGACCTCAAAATATTGTGGGCCATTGCAATTCACCATTTTTATATTTCCGGAAACAAACGAAATAATGCGACGTTTAAATAAATGTTAGAAGAGATTCAAATAAGATCCTCGTTTTTATACATTAAATTATGAAAAAATAATAATTCAGAACTGAGAATTTTGCCGCAAAAACGTGTTTAAAATTGAAGCAATCCTAGTTACTGTGCGCAGCAAATATACAAAGAACAGAAAGAACTGGCCTCGACTTTCGAAGGCAGCCTTGGGAAATTTTAGGCAGCCGAAACCCTCGTTAATCTTTGTGTGAGTCAAGTTTTAGAGCTTCACTGGCCCTGCGTGCCGACCGCAGATTTACGTCGGTTTCTATTCGGTGGCCTCGTTCAGTTTCCAAACCGTGACCGAGTTTGTGCTTACTTAATTAAGCAAAACTGATCATAAATACTGAGACTGCGAGCTATACTTCGCGTCAATGAGTGAAATATGCCGGCAGATCTTGATCCCATTGAGGGAAAAACATACACTGGTCGCTGAAAAATCTATCATCAGTGACGAGACATGACTCAAGCAAGGGCGAGGTCACTGCTAAGTGAAATTATATTGACCTGCTTTGATTGTGGAGGGTACTTAACAAGCTTGGGCGACAAAGTCAAGCATGAATGTATTTTATCTGAATCCGTAACAGGCCCTCATTGACGAGAAAAATCGTCCGTCATCAGGCAGAGGAAAGAAAGGGTTAAGGAGTAGTTACAGGACAAGTAATTAAACGTTTCCAATGATTCATTGGAGCATCCGAAGTAAATGACAGATGACACTGAGATGAAGTATTGAGTTTTTTTTGTGTGTGTGCGCCTTTCGGACCAGTCGGTGCAGACGGATTTCACAAAGAATCATATGAGTGTGTCCAAACGGAGTGGATTCATGCCATTGAGCAACTTGGTGTGATTCGATATCCGAAAATGAACGAAAAGAAGGAATTTGTAGATATTTCATGGCTCCGTCCACGTAGCCTGAGTATCAGCGGAGAGGAAACTGGGAGGAAGAGGGAAAGAAAATCCTCCATCCCTGACCCCCTACCCCTCAGGAAGGGCTGATACCCAGGTTAAGTCCACGCGTACTAAGTTTTGATCTATCGGCATCGAATTCCATTAGAAAGGAATCACACTAAAGCTTAAATTTCCACAATCATCAGTCACAGGAGCCCATAATGTAATGGTAAATGGTTCCTAGCAGTCATGAACGGTCAAAACAAGGCTCAAATATATTATCATTATCATCCGAAGTGGCGACGCGCCATCAACCCGTCAAGCCTCGTCAAGGTTGCTTTACCTGTACATGTGTTAAAAATGGCGAATTTCTGGAGAAGGGTGGTCTCAATTTTTTTCTCCATTTTTTGAGTAAATGACTTCTTCACAATCTTCTTCCGAATTACGAGACCGGCACTAAAGGTCCCAACGGATTGATCCCAACGGTCTTAATATCCGCGAAGAAACGTATTAGATTTCAGTTTGTTATTTTGAGTGATTTCCGTTATTTTTCCGTGACTCTTAGTATTTGAATTCAAAATCTTTGTAACTGCCATGTTTTTATCACATTTTTTCCAGTATTACGTCAACATCCATTTACTATATATATATATATGTACATAGAAGCAATTCAATGTAAACTCTCATTGTACCTGAAGAAGGCTGGTTTGGCCAGCCGAAATATAGTACATCACTAAAATCAAATCTACGTTGTATCGGCTCTTGCTTAAAATATATAGTTTCTCAACTTGAAATAACGCCGATCAGATCAAGCCACTGATCCAACGTACACCGACAGGAAAATTGTCCACGGTTGCTTGCTTCAAAACAATAAAAGTCACGTTGCCCGCAAGGCGGGCAAGATCTATAATCGATGAAATTGATCCGATCACTTAATTAATGATCTTCTCTCGGATTAACTAAGCGAAAAAGGAAAGCAAATGACAAACCCTCGACTACGATATCGATTTTATCGTGAACGGTGGGAGACTCCAGCTTAAAACTTCTGTGTCAGTGCGTGGAAACGATTTGTCTTTGATAATCACATTAATTTTGCTTCTCGGTAAGTTCTATACTTTTTATCGAGAAATTCAGCATTATATGTCTTCTCTGAGGTATTTATCACTAGGTTTAACTCTATATTATGACTATATTAGAACGACGAGGACGGCTACATACCACAAAACAATACTGTCTAATCAGTGAGCAAAAAAGCTCTCTACGTACATCCTACACGAGCTTCGAACGAGCGTTTTACATTTGATGTGTACATTTCTATGCCGTCCGCGTACATTGACCAAATTTGAGTTTATGTGGACGACGTGACCATCTAACTATAAATTTTCAATGATACACAGCTCTCACAATTTTATTCCAGGAATTTCCATGCTAGTCCAGCTGTTATCGTCCAAAATTGTTCACTTTGATGATAAAAGAATGAAACTTTGCCAGTTTACTATCATCCCTAAGACCATCATTTTGTGATATGGAGCCAGCTGAAATTCGCTAATGGTGATGAGTACTGCGCATGCCTTAAAAATCGTCAACATGGAAACGAGGCTGAAAATTAAACCCTCCAAAAATGCCATTTTTAAGGTAACTTTGCACATTTTATCTTCTTATGTTGATGAAGGGGTCATAATCTTTGTTCTAAAACTTAAAATGGTGTCACGTGACTTACTTGCTGGAAACTGCTATGATAATAAGTGGGATACCTGTGGCTACAGCTTCTAGTTAAATGTATTCAGTGTTTTTGCGTAGAAACTGATCGCTTATTTGTTACTTTTTGTTTCTGCTTGTTTTCGGAGTACTAAAAAGTACAAAAACTACCAATCCTACTTTGGTTAATGTATATTTTTTTTTAAACAATGCTGCATGGAACCGAGGCTGCAACGAGACAAGACAAACAACAGTAGAAGAGACCAATTCCCTGGCCCAGTTGAACTGAATATTTATTTGACAAGTGGTAGAAGATTTCAACAAATACATTGTACTCCCATTGAAAAACCTAATGCTCTGCTTTCATTAGGAAATGGGATATATAGACTAATAAAGACCGCTTTGAAAACCGTTTAATCTTTGCATTTTCTTTGCTCGGTTTGGTATTTAGAAAGGTTATCCTGATTGAGTAAGCACTCCAGTATGAACCCTTTTTGACAACAATTTATTGGTTACTGACCTGTTTTCTCTGTTAAGTATTCTTGGTTTCTAAAGAGCAATCCTAGTTGCAGTTGCCCCCACAGTTGCACAGACCTGTACATGCCAAATTTGCCTTAACAGTGCTCTGAGAACTGGTGTCAGTTCAGGAAACACTTTCCACACTCCCCACGCTGTCTTTTTCCTTCGTCCACCGAAAAATGACACTGCATCGCATCCTGTTATGGCGTGAAACATTGGCAATGCTGATGATTTATCCTGACCTAACGACCTCGCAATGGTATGCGCAGGGAGGTTGTGTAGATGCTTCCCAGAACCGTAAGCAACCCACAGTTCATCAACTAGAACAGTGTTAACCACTGAAATGGCCAAGACAATCACGTCTGTATCATTGCTTCTGATCTTTATTCGCTTATGACCTGACAAGCTGGCATCTAATACATGAACCATAATGCGAGTGTCTGCCTCTTCATGGATGCAAGGTTGTAGTACAGGCAGTTCCATTCTGTTGGTTGTTGACGAGACACCGTCACCATGCGTGGTATAGATTTCTTTTCCATCGGGGATTGTCAAGGTAACCACCTAGAAACAACAATAGTTGCCAATAAATTCCTATCTATCCAGATGATTGTTATATTCACTGTTACTATCACCGAGACTGTAATTATATTGAAGCTTTTATTGAAGAGATTTTATTGTACATCATGTAGTCATTGTTCTTACCTTGTTTGCAAGAAACTTAAACAGCTCATCCTTGTTTTGGTCTACTCTCAGGAACCCTTTCCAATCAGACGGATTTCGAGTTGACGGAAACACTTTTCGTCGCTGACCAGAGCCTCTCTTTTCCCGCGCAGATCGCTTCAAGGAGTCCGAAACATACACGTCCCACACAAGATCAACTCTGATTACAGATTCTAGCTGTTTCATGACATAAGGTGCAAATACAGCATCAAAGTACTCTTCGAATGTAAGCGCTGTTTTTGGTGGCAACATCTGAACGATAACAGCGCCATCTAAAATGACTGCATCCACCTTTGGACTCTCTGTGTTTGTTGTCGAGGGATTGGGCAAGCACTTTACCAGATCTGCTTTTTGTCCTCCTCTGAGACTGCCCATTTGGGATAGGGATGGAGGCCATGGCTGGTTCTCATACTTGAAGAACTCTTCCAGATTGCCATCTCGACTTTGACATGCTATGTACAACCTCGAAAAAAGCGCACAGTCCTCCTTCAAAATTTCTACTTTGGCTTTGTCTTTTGAAAGGATCTTCTTGCCTTGAGTGCTGAATGTAGGTAGGTTATTTTTCTTCAGAGGATCTGTAATAAGTTTGCTTCTGTCAACGAATCGTTCTTTGACAAAGGTGTTGAACTGTTCCTCTCCAATCTTTGACACAGTCTGAACAGAGCTAACAACAGCTGCATCCATGACATCCTTCGTGTGGATTGCAATTAACTCAAGACCTTCATATGTGAACGGGTTGCCCATTTCTTCATAAGACGAAATAAGACTTTTTACATCTTTAGCAAATGCACTCTGGAAGCCATGTTTCTGTTCGTGGTGGTGATGATCTTCAGTGGAAGATATGTTGCCTTCAAACTCTTCTACCATTCGTGCTAATTCAGGGCCTGCGACCATCCATCTCCTCAAAGCTGCGGGGTTTTCTGTGAGTCCCACGGCACCTCCTTCTCCTTTGACCCCAGCATTAACCTGTTCATGAGCATGATCCAGCGCTATAGAAGAAAAGCACCTCTTTGTCTTGTGAACTACGAAAGAGCCTTTGCAGAATTGTGCGTGAACATGTGGATGTTTGCCTGGAAGTTCGCACATGTCTCGGTAATGTACAGAGAGCCATCTGACGTAGTTGGGATGATCCAGTGCAAAGAACCATGGTAAAATCTGTTTAATGGCATTGACATACATGGAAAAGTTGGCTTCTCTGAAAGCTCTCACAAGCTTAAGACAACAGAGCTGCAAATCTAGTACACCAGCCCAGTACAAAAACTGTGGGGACTTTCTTTGTGAATCTTCCTTCCATTCTTGAAATGACTTTACTTGCTGATTGTCATCAACTTTGGCGAGATATTCCTCATATCCCTTACTCATCAGTAGGTTAAGACTGGCTGCGGTCACTTGATGTGCCCGCCGTGTTCGAGTTAGATGACTTGCTGCGAGGAATGAATCAGCCACGTCTTATGTCGCCACTCCTGCATTGCAAAGAGCCTCTGCCCAGCCGCTACAGTTCAACCACTTGCCCAGCATTTTGAAGGCTGCCATTTCTATATGGAGTCCACCAAGCATGATGACGTATTGATCTTCATTGTAAATTTCACCCAGTGTCCACTGAATTTGCTTGGCCAAGGCAAACAGTGGTTGGTCTACAGCAATTACTGGAATTTGGGAAGGGTTGATATGCTGCACAGCAGACTTGATCACTTTCATGGAATGAGCTATCATGGCCAATGAATGAGCATTTTCAAAAAACATCGGTAGGAGAGAAATGATGGCAGGCTCATGACTTGGCAGAGAGGATTTTGAGGCACAATATGCTGCCCACGATATAAAATCGCTTTTGTTAAGTTCTTCCTTTGAGAGAAGTTCCTTAGCATTATCTAGCCAGTCTATTTCACGATCAGATTCGCTGTTGGATGAAGCTTGATGTTGAGATATAAGCTGCCCAGTGGTCTCTGGGACACGGAGCTGCCCTGAGGGTAGGGCCACGGGTGGTACTTCACTGTAACTTGATGGCAATTGGGCTATCTTCTTAGAGGTGGAACTTTTTGTTGGGTCAAAGACATCAGTGGCTCTATCGTTTCCCCTCTCCTCAGTAGTCGGGTGCTGTACTAGCGAAATTGCAGTACCGTGGAATGAATCATGGGCGCTGATTGAACTTTGGGTTGTGGTCTATATTGTCAACCGCTGCGGTAGTGAATAGTCCCTCTCTGAGTTTAGACGGGCATACGACTCCTTCCCTCTCGTACCGTCCTATAACGCTGTTAGTGATTTCAGTAGATATAGAAAGCAGCCTGTCATACGAGATGCATATTCCCAGCTTGTAAAATGTTTCTATAAGAGACTTGTCCCTCGTGGTTCCATGAATTTTCAATGCTGCATAGATGGGTAGCGGGCATTCTCTTGCTCTGATGTGATGTGTGCTACCTGTAGAATCAGGACGATCACGAACTCGCGATACACTGTTGAATACCACTAGCTGGCTTACTGTCAGACACGCTTGACTGTCGGCGGGGTCTATCTTGGTTGTCGGGCCTTTGATGATCATGCTTATCAACGTTTTCAGGGATGCTGGAATAGCATTTCTCTGGCATTCTGGCTCAAATGTGCCATTAAATGAGTTCTTTATCTGTAGAATATCTCTTCTTACAATATTTGCTGCTTTTGCAAGGTGCTGAGCCTCGGAATCTTTGTCTTTTGCTTCCTTTAACACATCACCGATTTCATGTTTTAAGGCCAACAGTACTTCTCTTCCTTGCGTATGAGCTGTAAGGTCAGGAAAAGCTGCCAGTACTCTATCCTTCAATCTAGTAGCATTAATTTTCCCTGGCTCAATTCCAAGTTCTTGCAATTTGGAAGAGAAAAATCTCACCAGATCTGATAGCTTTAGCACCGCATATTTTCAATTTCAAGACTTTCGTCGACATAGGCGATGAGTTCTGCAAAGGCAAGTTCATCTAATTCGACTTGTGATTTCACAGTATGCTTTGTAGTTGGTGAATTCGACTGTCTTGCTCGATTATACAGGCCAACTAAGCACTTTGCATGGTACCTTGCCTCAATTGCTATCAAATCTCCAGCAGATAGCTTAGCTATAAGCTTGCTATCATTCAACAGAAAGGCACATTCCCTGACTTTTTGATCTACTTCAAGGGTGGAAGCAGCATGAAGATTTAGCTGACTATCAACTGTATCGCAAAAAAAACAGTGGCTCTCTCCATGGAATCTTGGAACACTAGATCGTCTGGCTTTCACAGGACTGGAAATGCATTCTCCGATTCCCATTTCATCTTTACCATTCTTTTCTACTTTTGATATCTCAGCCAGTTTTCTTTTTTTCGCACGCTCTAACTTTGTATTACTGAAAAGATCCCTACATGACTTGTGCCATGACGCCTTTTTATCTAGAAACGTCTGTTCGATTCCATTTCCCGCGTCTAGCAATTTGACATCTAATGCTGCAGGCTCTATACCGAGGTTTTGAAATTCCTTAAGATTATTGACAAACGAAGTGTAGCCGGCACCAGCATCTTTTCTCTTCGAGTTGGCAGGACATTGCAGATCTTCTTTTGTACTCTTTTGGCAAATAATGCATTGATGCCAATCCATGAGTTAATAAATAGCTGAAATAAGATTCGCCGCATTATTTTAGTTAACAATAATGACTTGCCCAGTTTTATCTTCATATTTGAAGTTTCGACTGTTTCGATATCACAGCTCTTTCATGATCGATAATCATTGAACGGAAACGTATTGGTTCAAAATGTCTACCTGGAGTTTCTTCATCATCTATAAGATAACACCTTGTATCAAACAAAAATAAAAGTTTGTTCTATAAAATTAAAAAAAGGAAAAATCCTTACCTGCAATGACTGTAACTTCACATGGAGGCTGCCATCTTGAAAACCGTGAGAAGCATAGGTTCTAGTCCCCAGTAATGTGAGTTTAAAGCAATCCATTGAGAAGTTTTTTTTTAACAAAAAGCACATAATGTTCATTTTTTCAGTTATCTTTTTACATCACATTATAACTTGTCCTTGCTTTAAACTTCCTAGCAAAACACAGTATGTTTTGCATGCTTTGATCCCGCCTCCTTTTCAAGTAATTTGTTTTTACGAACATATTATTGCCCCGCAGAACGTTATGTTTTTACCTTGGCTGCTTCTTTACTGAAAGCAACCAGAGTAATGACTAATCTACAATACTAACTCAAAAATCACATGGAAACCCAAACTGGCTTGTATATACAAACTGTATCCACAGGCATCCTACTCAGTCCCATGTAAGTTTCCAGTAAGTAGGTCACGTGACACCATTTTAAGTTTTACAACATCTGTTATGACC
>OX421445.1:8747742-8800242 GCA_949126865.1 Montipora capitata | reverse complement strand
GAAATTTCTAGGTGACCTTTTTAGGGTAAAAATCCGTTAAAAATGGGCAATTATACTATTTTTCAGATATGCGAAAATCCTAGGAGAGGCAGGCAAGCAAGAAATTTTACAACAAATATTCCGAAATTATAGATCTCAAATCGTCTTCCGCACAGATATTTTCCCAAAATCGATGTAGGGTGCCCCTGGTTAATTAGGGACCTTTAGATTCTACGACGAGGACGAGAACGAGTACGAGTTTTGACTGCCCGTTTTTAGCGAAAATACTAAGGAAATATATAACCGGTACGCTTAATCTTACTCTTTGTTAGCAGTATAGGTTGCTCAGTTATTCTTATTGATGGTACCTGAGCCTTTTTGCTCATCAAAAAAAGCCAAAACTGCTACCGTGTTGTTGACTTGTTTTGATTCGACGACATTTTTGCAAAACCTCGTACTGGAATGACGACGGCATCAATTTTTTCCCGCCAAAATGACGCTGGTTTGCGCGCGCTCACTGTTGCCTTATGAGAAAATCTCGTACTCGTAGTCGTTCTCGTACTAGAATCTAAAGCTCTCTATTAACATGCTCCCTGTGCTTGCGCTTTGTGACTACGCTTGAGTCAACCCCATTTAAAGTGCCCCTGTGACTAAAAAATCAATTCATATTTTTCTTTGGATTTCAAAACTATGTTAACAAAACACTAAGTGACCCACGTTTTAAGCCTTGATTTCAAAAAGACACCTCTTTATTTTAACTGTAATTTTCCTATTTAATGGTCCACCATTACTAACATTATGTTCTTGAGAGAGCTGGATCGAGGAGAAAATGACGTCAAAGGCTCACTAGTTTAAGAATGCAATACGTGTGTACGCCGCAGAATTAATATGCAGCACGGGGGTTTTGGGCTTTCAGACTTTTAAACTCACGCTTTGCATATATAATAAGCTGCGTTCACACTCTGAAATTTTAAGCTAGTGAGTCTCTGACGTCACTTTTCCCTGGATCCAACCGTCTGAGGTCCAATCGGTCAGTTTTGAATGTGAGTAATGGCGGACCGTGAAATCCAAAACTTACACTCAAAGTAAACGGCCTTCGGATAAAAATCAAAGCTCAAAATTTTGCCAATCAGGTGTTAAGCAAACACACTTTCAAAATCTGAAGAAAAAAGGAAGTGGTTTTTTTGATCACAGGGGCACTTTAACGCCAACATCCGGGAGCTTGAAATGTGTCCCATCTTCACTTGCGGCCTTGTGTGAAAAGGAGGTCTTCTTCCACGCGGTCGAGGCAGTCATTTCGTTGTAAAGCGAGGCTCTCCTCAAAAGTTTGGCGCTTTTATTTATAGCATCTTTCCTGTCTCGCTTTCAAGCATAAACACTATTCTCCACTTTCATTAACCATAACTCATAATTTTAAATTGCGAAGCGTCGGACGAGTTTTGGGAGTTTTGTCGCAATGGCCACGGAATCCGCCGAAACTCTGTCGAGCGAGTCTCTTCAGCAACAAATCATAGAATCTGAGCAAGTTTCAGCAGCACAAGTTCTCCAAAACGCCATTTCAGGAAATATTCCGTCAACTATTCAAAGTATTTCGCCGCAAAATGGGGGAATCACCTCAGTGTCTGCTTCATCCTTGCCCGAGACTATGACTACTTCTGAAGCGATAATGGCGACTGAAAGCATTTCAGTTACAACGCAAGGCACTTCCTCGACTCTGGGAACGCAAGAAATCATAGAGGCCAAGTATATTCCACATGTGCAAGTTCAGCATCAAGAGCCTGTCGCCGGAAGTCAGGAAAATTTAGTTATATCCGCTGAAAACGTTGCAGTTGCGACGAGCTCCTCGCTTGAAGTTTCTCCGCAGATAGCGAATTTGTCTGCCGTGGCAACGAATTATCCCTGGGCAGCGAGACTTCATGACTGCGAGTTGATAGGGGATTCCTATCGGGGATATGCTACGGATGAAGTGGAACTCGACCTGATTTTGACTTTGCACAAACAACACACCAATAGTTGCTGGGGAACGAGACAGTCCCCATCATCGGCCAAACCTTCCATTCGCTTGATGTGGAAATCGCAGTATGTACCATATGATGGGATTCCCTTCTTGAATACAGGTACGGTAATCCGCAGTCTTTCCACTGACTGCATCCAAAACAACCCCAAAAGTAGAAAATAAGACAAACCAGCTTTTTTAAGCTTTTATAAAATATTTTAGCTTGGGTCAATCACTGAGCGTAGTTCATGCATTCGTTTAATAAGCCGTTTCTCTTTCTTTGTGTGACTTGAACAAAAACCTTTAATAGGTCGAAGAGCAACAGTCATGGAATGTCAATATGGACCGCGAAGAAAAGGGGCTGTGAACAAGAAGCAGATGGATTACGATGAGCACGGTAACCCATTGAAAAGGCATCGGCCTACTTGCCCGGCCAGGATTTATGTCAAGAAAGTACGCAAATTTCCTGAGTTCAGGATAGATCCAAACCTGGAAGGAAAGAACGTCCGCCAAGCTCAGGAGAGAGCACTGACGGCATTAAGGCTGGCAGGAGTGAATGTTGGAGGAGAAGAGAGGTGATAAGATTGATTTAAATTACTTTCTTCTTATTGTTGTTGTACTTTTCTCTGTTTATTTTCTTCTTATCTCTTGATACGACACCATCAGGGGTTTTATTAGAAGCCGGGACCCCGGGTACTAGCACACAGTACCCACCTTTGCTCAACGGAGGACTCAAGATCAAAAAGCCAGACTATATAATAAATATAGAGGTGCCCGCTTACTCTTTCACAAGGTCCCTTCTACTTTCTACTTTTTTTCTGGCATTTTTCACTTTTTCTTCTCCAGGGTGTGGCAGCTTGGAGGGTCACCTTGCAGGTGTTGCATTATCAGAGATTATTTTGAGTTCACCCATTGACTCCTCAACTGCCATCAACCCCCCAACTGCCATCAACCCCCCCCCCCTCCCCCACCCCACACACATTGACAACTAAAATCGTCTGGTATTAGACAGAGTAGTAGTAGAAGTAGTAAAGCTTTGTTTAGCTACACTAGCCACATTCAACAACGATACAGCTTGTTTCCAAGTGGGGCGTAGGTAAAGACTTTCTATGCATTAACAAGTCACAAGAATAAAGAAATAGGGAAAGTGATAATAACACAGGGAGTCAGCGTCATCCAGCAAAAGGCAAAGAAGCAAGGTTTAAATTCTAAAAGTGATTGTGCAGCTTTTTCCTCATGGGAAAGATTACTCCAGAGCATTGCACCGGTATACTTAAGCTGTGTTTTAAGAAATTTGTCTTTGGCCTTGGAAGTGCTACAGTAGATCAGTCTCAAGATTCCTGAGATTATAATTAATGTTAATTTCATTGAGATTTATAAAAGAGTCTCTCAGGTTGGGAGCAGATTGATCTTTCAGGATTTTGTACATACTTTTATAAGTGAATCCTTCATGTGGAAGCATCTAGTTTCTAGGGTTTTCCATTTCAAATTATTCAACAACATTATTCATATAATATTAGGTCAACAGACCTAATATCATATGAAGAACCTGCAATAACCCTTCCTGCTCAGTTTTGAATATTTTTTAGTTTAACTTTCAATTGTTTACCGCAAGTATCCCACAAAGGCAAATAGTAATCAAAGTAAGGTTGTATAAGTGATTTATAGAAATTTACAAGGGTTACCTAAGCAGGACGAAAGATTGAATTCTTCTCAAAGCTCCTACACCAGTGCATGCCTTTTTTCAAACGAGTGTCAAAAGTCAACCTTTCATCTAAAAGGACTCCCAGACATTTTTATTAGAGGGAATGTATGAAACCAGATTATTGTCAATGTAGATAAGATTAGATGAATCCCCTGACTTATAATTCAAATTATTTATTGAGCCAATAAGCATTAGCGTAGTTTTATTTGGATGGAATTAAAGCCCATTAACAGTGAGCCAGTTACTAAGAGTTTCTAAATCAGAATTTAAATTATTGGCAAGTACCTCTGCATCAAAACCAGTGGCAAAGATTTGAGTATCATCAGCATATAAACAGGGTGTAGTAAATTCCAAGCAGTTTGGTTTAAATCATTAATAATTAATATAGATAAGGAATAGCAAAGGGCCAAGGATAGAGCCTTGGGGAACTCCACAGAGTATGTTTCTTGGAGTAGATAAGCATCCATTTACGAGACAATGTTTTCGTTCAGATAAGATAAGACTTAAACCACATTGATCAATTCTCTCTCACTGACTCCATAAAACTAGACTTTCTCTAGTAAAATGGAATGACCAACTGAGTTGAAGGCTTTTTGAATGTCAAGAAAAACTACTCCCATTAATTTTTCCCTCATCCTTATTTTCAAAGTAAAATCTATAAGTCTCACACTTAGGAGTCAGTGGGTTAAATTGTGCAACAGCCCACCTGGTAATCATGACAGCCAATGATATTACATGTGGAACATTTCGTTTTGCCAGACCTAATAACCTTCAGTGTTCCAGCTTGCCTTGCAGCTAGCACCAAGACGCCCCCATTTGAAGAGTAAAAATAATTATCTGGCATTGGAGTAAAATCTGTTCAGTCTCCCTCCTAGGAGGAGTCATTGGTTTAAATAATTTGAAAACTATTAATTTTTCTCTTCAAAGAGAAATCTTGTCAGGAGCGTCAGAATTCTGAAGCAAATTTGCTATAGTTATGCCTAGCATTGCTAATAAATCTAAGCACCAGCTACACAGCTACACACAACAATAGAGTTAGCATCAGGGTATCACTTGTATTTAGGGTTTTTAAATTGGTTATGTTTACTTGAAGAGCTTAGTTTGGGGGCACTGTGATGTTTATTGCCTGTATTTCTACAAGAAGGCACAAATTATGCTAAATGCAAGGAGAAGGGAAAGAGGGTTAACTACATGATACTTGTCACCTGCATAGGAGGTAGTTTGGGGTGTTTTTCAAAAGGCTTGCCATCAGTTCCATCAGTTTTTCTGAAACTCCCCATTCCAGTCATGTGTGACACACAGCTGTTCAGTGTCAAGTGCAAGTGTCAAAGTGAAAGAAAGCCAAAGACCATTCTTATCCAGACTGTTATACTGATAGATGCACACCTTCATTATGCAGGTCAAGCCTTGATGCTGAGAGATCTCTTCAAGAGATCATTGACAACAGGGGGATTTCTTGTCTGAATCCACTCATAGTTTGATTGACATGATTTTAACATCAGCCAATCAGGAAACCATTTGCTCAGTCCACTGGCAAAAAGAGTTTTAGAAGTCTGATTCAAGGATTGATTGCAGGCTTTTTTTTTCTCATGGAAATTGAGAGGGTGCTTGGTAATACTGAGTCTTAGCTCTGTTTAATTTGTAGTATTTAAGTTCTGTTTGGTTCTCGGATTCATCACTCAATGGCAATCTGCTTTTCTTGAATTTAGTGCAGTGCAAGAAAATTAATAATTATTGTAACTTCTTGGCGAAATTAATGTGTGCACCAGGAGAATCATATTGCCTATAGTCTCAACTATCAATTTGATCAATATCAATAGTTTTTCACATTCCCCCAGGTACTATGTTCAACTCCCATTGCCGATAGCACATGAATATCATGATATGGATGACATTCCTTTGGATCCTGATGAAACTGAAGCTCAAGGACAACGCCTCAATCCTGATGTCATGCATAAGATCCGTGAACTTGTTGCAAGGGGAGTTAGTGGTATTTATGTCGTCAAGCACTGCTTGAAGGAGTACGTGGAGAAGGAACTGTTTGGAAATATGGAACCACCTCCCCGGCATAACAAGTCATATTTCCCTACCATTATTGATATCCAGAATCATATTCACCAGGCACAGATGGCACTAGCTACTGGAAATCTCTTACCTCTTCCACCAGTGAGTGTTGAGGTTGTTTAAAGGTCTTGTAAGGTTTATACAGATCACAATGTACTTCTATATTCCGTATAGTAAACAATATAAATTATTATTAATTTCGTTTCTTTTAGCTGGCAGAGCTCCCACATACTTCACCCCACTTAAAGGAAAAGACACGTAAAAGGAAGCACACACCAGAAAAACTCTCTCAGTCATCTCAAACAACAGCGGATGCCGCAATTGCAAGCATTCAACAGCAATACCAGTCAGCAGGATTAACTGCTCAGGATCAAGAGCACATAATTCAGCAGGTAGAGTGTACTTTTAGGGGCAGATTTATTGGAGAAGAAGTCTTGATCAAGCTGGGTAGCTAAAAATAAAATGAATGATACTTTAAATAATTAAAAAAAAAAAAAATAATAATAATAATAATAATAATAATAATAATAATCAGTGCTGGAAATAATTTTTTTTCATTCAGAGGACATATGTCCTTTCAAATCTTCCATTTGGTCGGACATTTGACAAATTGGACCGGACATAATTTATTGACTGACAACACCTTGAAGAAGACTCAAGATGTGCTGGTGACATGATCGGTCATCGTGTCCGATCATAATGTGAAATTGGCCGGACATTTTCAATTTTTGGTCGGACAATGTCCGATGACCGACTGTTATTTCCAGCACTGATAATAATAATATTTATTAATTATCTTGTGTTCAGATAATCAATTCTGCAAAGCAGAAATTTCATATTGTGGGACCACATCTTAAATTTTTCACCCCTTAACTGTGAATTTGATTGCAATATCAATCCTGTTAATATTAATTTTTGTTCATTTGGTGGAAAATTATTTTCTTATCTTGTCAGCTCACTCCAGGTTGAAACACCCTACCTGGTCAGCAAAAACATTCTAAAAAACTAAAACTTCTTTGCAAAAGAATTTGTCCCTTAGGCTTCCTGAAAAACATTCTGAAAAACTTTCTAATTTAATCTATTCACCACAATTCGTGGAGTGGCAGGGGAGAGGAACAGAACTTTTGTTCCAATTGACACCTAACCCCTATATCCATTGATCAGACCACAACACCGGCAACTCCATGCCCTACTCTTCTCGAATAGTGTGTGGGTTCTTTCACGTCCCACAGAATTTATACCCAAGGGTTATGACTCGAAAGTCTAGCCATTCGCAGATGTCATTACAAAGGCAGTACTTTCTCCTCAGTTATTTAAAGACCCTGAGTGTTGGTCTGGCCGGAGTTGAATTCACGACCTCCCACGTGACAGCCTGGTGCTCAACCAACTGAGCCACCAGTGCACACTGAAAAACTAAAACTTCTTTGCAAAAGAATTTGTCCCTTAGGCTACGATAAAGTTTCCAGTCGTTTCTAAACATCTTTGGTGCCAAATAATGGGCCTTTCTAAAGCCTTGAAAACCATACTGCATCTTTCAGGCAAAGCTTTTGATTTCATTTAACAGCTTTGTTTTGCCAGCTGATGGCATTGTTTTGCCATCATATGGTACATACTGCAATTTCCACATCAAACAAATCAAAATTTTGGGTGATGATGGGGAGTGTCTTATAATTCCCCACCAACTATTCTTTCAGATTAATTAACTCTTAAGAGTAACCTACGTACATACATGTAACTTAATGATAAAAGAATTATGGCTGGGTAAACAGTAGATATGGTCATCAACGCAATGGTCTCTTGATAAAAGAAATGTTATATTGTCAACAGGCCAACAGAGAGAACTATCAAGAAAGTGAAACTCAGCTGGAGATCATTCAAGGCTCTGATGGACAAACTGCAGAGGTAGATATCTCCAGCCAACCACAGATTCTCATCACGCAGGGCTCTGGTCCAGGGCGAGATGAAGGTAATCGTAACAAGAGGCTATTAAATATTATTCTACCTGCAGCTTACATGTATATTTTGTAGGTCATTTTGTTTCAACCTACTGGTCAACTTGTTTCAACCAAGGTCAATTTGGGGCCAGTACAAAAAAAAATGGAAAACTCTAGCTGATAAGCCACTGATCTGAAATTTGTGCATGATGTAAAGTTAGAAAGCAAGACACTACAAAAATGTTGTGATGACTTTTTGTGCACATTGGAATATTTTGTTTTAAAGGTAATTGACTTTCAAGTGTGTTTTCTACCATCAACAAAATACAGTGTAGATTGCTTAATGCTGCTGAGTGTATGAATGTAGCTGAAGGGTAGTAATGGAATTTCATAGTGCTCACATTCTCTACAAATCCTCAATAAAAGTCATTTCATGTCATTGTTTGGTAGAAGGTACATGTAGATGACTGGCAACCCTTTATGGGATTATTATTAACTTGAAAGGTAATTTTTGTGTTTTTACTTAAAGGTCAAGTTGTCATTGTGGTAAATGCCAGCAGTTTCTTCTCTGGTCAGTCTGATTCAGAGACACCAACAACACTCTCTCTGACCATACCCGCTTCACAAGTAGCCAGCCTCAGCCATGCCTCTTTACAGGCTGGTACTGGTGCACAGACAGTGACCTTCATACCACAGCAAACAAATACGTCGCCCCAGACAACAGCAACAACTCCACAAACTGTTGCATTCATCCCTCAGTCGTTAGACAACAGTCGTAGCGCTGTGGCCTTTTTGGCCTCACAGCAAACAGAAAACCCAAGTCAAGTGCCAGTGTCAGCAGCATACGTGACACCACATGGACAGTCAAGTAACATCTTGAGCATGTTGGATACTGCACTGCAAGTTTCTTCAGCGACTTCAACACCCATGGTGCGAGTTGGAACAAATCTTGAAACTGTTCAGATTGCTGGTGGTGGACAGCTGTCAGACACTGGTAAGAAATAAATATTTATTGATTGTGAATTAAATTTGGCTAGTTCATGAGGTCTGCTTGCGGCAGCAAGTGAAAAAGTAACCAACTCAAGGAGCATGTGACAAATTATAAACTTTAAAGTGCTTCTATGATGAAGGCTCAAATTTTGAAAAAAATAAAGACAGCAAACTTTGAAGTTCGAATGAAGTTTTATTATTACATGGAAGCAACAATGACAAATAAGTATGGTTTCAAAACACTGGCACAATGGTTGTTACAATTAGACTGGCACAAGACTCTATAGACTTGTGGCAATAGGGACAAAGTGCGAGTCTGCAAATTATGGGATTAATTAGCAACTACCGGTATTGATCCACATGTTCAAAAAGTGCACACCAAGCTTTACAAAATCATTAAGTTTGGTGTTAATAGACCCAATATTAAGCGAGATAAAGCCATTGAAAACGTCAAAATTAATTACAAAGAAATGTATGGCCATCTGGACACTGCGTCCAAATGATCAACATTTCTTTGTAAATTTTGACGTATATAAATGGCTGTATCTCAGTCAAAATTAGCCAGATTAACACCAAACGTGAGGATTTCGTAAATCTCAGTGTGCTCTTTCTGACTATATGGATCAAGAGTTGCTGATCCCATAACTTATAAACTCTTACCTAGTCCCTTTCGGCTTGAAATCAGGCTAAAGCAAAAAAGTGGTGGAAATGGAGGTTCCCTGTAGTTTGGTGTTCAGTTAATTGTTCGAGTAAAGCGAAATTAATCTCTTGAAAGAACTCTCAGAGAACAAGAATTGCAAATGAACACTTAAGATACAAATGGCTCCTTTTAATAGCCACCATGCACCCATGAAAAAGCGAACAAGGCAATGATCAATAACAACATGCTTTCAGTTTGTTATATGTTTATATTCAGTCACATCTTGAGAAGTTTTTTATGAAATGTTAATTTAAGGCCTTAGAAAACTCCAACCTCAGATGTTTCCATAGATAAGCCCACCCCCGATTTTTCATTTGAATTTTGAGAAAAAAGGTCCATCTTATTCATGGATTTTGTCTTAGCAAGGCTAAAAAGGCTTATTAGCATTAAAACAAGAGAGTATTTCCTTTGGTCGCCATTATGAAAGTGGTCTGACCTTTTACAGTGTATTTGATTTGGTTGCTTCTTAGGGGTTCAGGTGACAGGGTAATGATTGGAGGAACAGCAGTTTAAAGCCCAATGCTTTTTTGTCTCAGCCAGAATTTTTGGCTCAACCTCTTAACACTATATGTACTATATGCACTGTATGTACTAGTAACTAGAGCCATACTCTAGTTATCACCAGTACATGGTAAAGGCTTCTTTCCTTTTACACTGAGAGACTTTGATGTCATCGCTGTTGGTCAAATTACATGGATGACGAATAAAGGTGTTACCTACTGTCCATGTGTAACATGATAATCATAAACGAATGAAAAACAAGATTATGCTTGGCAACTTAAAAACAGAATTGATTCAAAGCACTCATTTCATTTATTAAAATGCCCCTATGACCAAAAAATCAATTCCTATTTTTCTATGGACTTCAAAACTATCAAAGGTTTATCCTTGATTTCAGAAAGACACCTGTTTATTTTTACTGGAATTTTCCTATTTTATGATCCGCCTTTACTAACTTTAAGATCTTAAGAGAACTGGATTGCGGAGAAAATGATGTCAAAGGCTCACCAGTTTAAGAATGCAATGCGTGTGTATGCCGCAGTTCTAATTAATATGCAGCATGGGAGTTTTGAGCCTTCAGACTTTTAAACTCACTTTTTGCATATATAATAAGCTGCATTCACACGCTGAAATTTTAAGATAGTGAGCTTTTGACGTCACTTTTCCCTGGATCCAACCCTCTGAGGTCCAATCGGTCAGTTTTGAACGTGAGTACGGTAATAGCGAACCATGAAATCCAAAACGTACACTCAAAGTAAATGGCCTTTGGAGAAAAATAAAAGCTCAAAATTTTGCCAGTCAGGTGTTAAGCAAACATATTTTTCAAAATCTGGAGAAAACAAAGAGGTGATTTTTTTTTTCTATCACAGGGGCACTTTAAATTTTGGGGCTATTTCATGTCAAAAGGGGTCTTCTTTACCGTATATTCCCTAAACAAGAACATCCTTTCAAAAATAGTGATAATTATTTATTATTACTATTTATGAAATGATATTCTTGTTGTATGGCAACTTTTCAAATGATAAAGTCAAACTTCACATATCACCTATAATTCAACATTTTTGTATAATTGGGCTATCAATGAGTAAATGTTGTCAATCACTACACTCTTGTGCAGTTCCAGAACAAGTCATATCAACACCTGCTGATGGTGAAGCTGTGATTGATGCTGCCTCCTCAGGTCACAACACAATTAAGCAAGTAAAAACAAAAGAAGAGAGGGCAGATGATGAACCTCCACAGAAGCGTCAGGCACTTGGTGTGGATTTCACCTCCCTTATCAAGGAAGAAGTGTTTAACAGCCAACAGGTACCACAAACATAATACTAATATTGATAAACTTGTCAAGCTTTCCTATCTTATCATATTGTGATGTTGACATGGCCTCTCCTATAAGCCTGGTGGTTTCTTGAGGTCTCCTTGCCTCACCGCATACTCTACTTTGTAAAATTCATTTTAAATCCAGGCAAATAAATGATGATGATGATTATCATTGAACACCACATTAGTTAGGCTTTAACTTGGTACATGTACCCTAGTTATTCACTCTGTCTTTGTGACTGCATACTACAGAATACAGCTACAGTGTCCATGGACGTATCTACGATCTTGTTGTATGCTAAAACGAAAGGCTAACGTGAGAAATAAAAAATAAAAAAGTAAATATTATTAAAGAAAGACACAAAGAAGATATAATGATGGTTCAACAAACTGAAATATTGATAACCAAGAAACAGTATCATAATTTAGTATAAATACACAGGTGATTATACAAAATCGCGCGCTCTCATTGGCTCACTATCTCGGATTATCAGGCTATAATCACCTCGACGGACAAAATGGCTGCCAGTAGTCGTTTTGCCACTGTAAGTGAAGATGATTTCGCGTTGAAATGTTTTTTTTTTTTTCTCTTTTTTGAAATAATCACCTTTGTATTTATACTAAAACAATTATTATACACTGTATACTCAACAAAATGTCGCCTTTCTGATTGGTCAAACGACTACCGGTAATGGATGAATAGGTTAGAATGCAATACGGAAGTTGCTATGGGAACAAAGCGATGGGGTAATTTTGTTGAGTGTTTTATAAATAAAAAATCATGTGAACTTGCTCATGCATTTCATAATTTATAGTGGTTCGTGGTGTTTTGAAAGTTCTCAAATTGTATTTTTGAGATCTTTCAAAACATTACTTGTGCCCATAAATCGTGAACGAAATGCACTCGCATTCATATGATTTCCTAGACATGTTTGCTCCCAGTTAAATAGTAAATAATATTGTTGTGATTCACCCATTTTCCTGCTTTCTACGCAATTTTAGCAATTGCGTAGAGAAGCCTGAAAAGGCTCCCAACGAGGTTTGAACCCTTGACCTCGCGATACCGGCGCGACGCTCTAACCAACTGAGCTATGAAGCCACTGACGTTGGGAGCCTGAATTTTTCAGGCTTCTCTACGCAATTGCTAAAATTGCGTCCATAACTGCGAGGATCATAGCTTTATTTGACTTCGTTACTTTGATTGGTAATCTTGGTTTTTTAAGGTTATAAATAAGTTTGAAATTAAAAAAACTCAATAATAATTGACCTATTAAATGGTTGATAATACAGCGCGTGCAGTGACTTTATATCGATAAACCTCCTCCTTATTAGTATGCGAAGTTTTATCAGCTGATAAAACACTCCTCAGGCATAGCTTGTTTTTCTTGTATGCTAATATTCTCCTCTCTCAATTGTAACCATTGTTCTGAGTCCAGAGGGACACGTTTTTTGTGGAATGTTTTTGAAGCCGTTCAAAAAACTCACAGCACGTGTTTTATCGGGTCTAAAAACACCCGGCTACGCCTCGTGGATTTAAACCTCAATGCTGCTGTTTTGTAATGAAATGTAGGTTAAAGAAAGCATCACAGACCAGGAAAGCAGAATAGCAACTAGCGGTCCTTCCCAGATGAACATTCCCAAATCCACACCTGAACAGAACTTGGCCAGTACCCAACTTACAAACCTGTCACAAACAAACGAAGACAGACATTTTGTCTCCGTGGATCCAGCACGACCAGTAATCATGGTAACTGAGTCCACTTTCCCGTCAATACAAGACAGTACCCATGGCATCACAGCGCAATACCAGAATAATCTGTTAACTACGCAGGATTATTCAAGCCGTCAGCAAGCGGCGGTTGATTGTCATAATACTGAGAAGTACTCAAGTAGTTATCCTTCGCCCCAGATCAGCATCTCTGAAGAGGAAACACCTCAAGGTATGACTGACACATCAGAAGGAGTCACAGTTTCCACAGAAACAGGTTCAGGGGATATAAAGGAGCAAAGAGCTGTGGAAGAGAACTATCTTAAAGGGTTGGAAAGGGAACAGAATATACAGGATATACAGGATCACAATGGGCAGGCTCAGAGCTGCAAATCCCATGAAACGTTACCTCTGGCCCTTCTCTTTGAAAACGGCCAGCAAGTTACGGAAGTTGAATCACCGATTGTATCTCAAAACAATGTTGTTACGAATGTCATGAGTGAAACACCTGCAGTTCTCACGCAATAAGCCTTCTACACTGAATGCATGCGTGTGTTAGGTTGTGCTCTTTTACAGTTCCAAATCCAAGTGTTTTAGTTGGACTGCCTTGAACAGTAAGCAGTCTTTATTAATTGATGGATCTAACTTTCTTGGATGGAGCATGCAAGGCCATTAACCTCACGGTTGCGTTAAGTGACGGTATTTTGGTATTGCCATTCTCCAGTCGCTGTTTAGTAGCCGCAACTTCGCCCAAAAAGGGAGAGAAAAGTTTACACCAAGTAGATCGGTAATTTTGCTACAAAAAGCAAGTGGACAATAAAGTGGAAACTAAATACTTCAAAGCTCTCAGTATAACCTATTTTTATTTATCTCCTTACACAAAAAATGTTCATTTTAAATCTTGGATTAAAAGCCCTACTAAAACTCAAAGCAGGTGGCATTGAACTCATGCGTAAAATCTAAAAAATTGTGTTCCTACTATCCAATATAAGTGTAGAAGCTTATCTTAATTTTGGTTGGGTTGTCATGTTAAACAGTCTTAAGGGTTAAACTTTTAAAACTACGTATTGTAAATGTGCCATTTTGAGAGGCACCCAACTAAAGATTTTGTTGAAATTTCTGTTTGGATGCATGGAACGTTGGCCACAGATTTTGAATTTTGAAAATTTTCTTGGTAATTCTCTAGCCTTTCTTGGGTTTTGAAATAGATCAAGTTACCTAAAACTTCATAACAAAATTTTATTGAAGAATGAGAGAAGTAATCCTCGCACTTATCTGGGAAAATATGGATATTTATTATCCAACTGTATTAGTTATTGTACAAAAAACGCACGAAACGAGTACAAGTATTCCACGATATTGTACAGTTAGTTATTTGCACTTAACAATTATTCCATGAGCCCGCGTTGGATACGAGAGCGCGTAGCGCCAAGTTGGCTATTACCAATCTTGTATCCAACAAGGTTGAATGGAATAATTCTTTTATTAAATTCTCAACCTTCGGTTTCGCTAAATTTTATTTAAGTTTAAGAAACGACCGGAAAGTGATGTGATTTCCGGGCACCAAAAGTTTTCTGCTGAGCGACATTTGCCGCATTCATTTCCATATAAGGTCAAACGTAGGTATAATGGCTGATAACCGAGGTCCTGTGAACCAATGAAAAAGCTAGAATTGCATTATTCAAGGTTGAGAATTTAATAAAATTTGTCAGAGGATAGACGCATAGCTGACGTCATCACAAAAAAAAAACGTTTAATTCTTTTAATATTATATAAAACAAACAGATTCCTTGTTGCCGTGCGTCTGCTTAGTAATAGATCAAAGAAGACATCAAAATGTGGTAAGAGCATCAGTGACACACAAGGCGATCACTTGTTTTGTTCTTACTACATTTTGACGTCATCTCTCAGGATCTATCACAACCAGTTTGCGGGGAAGTTTGTGGGACGTAACTTCGATTGACAATTCTTAAAAGGAAGATTTTGTTCCCGAAAGTCTGGTCTTCACTAGCGGTGCTATCATAAGCAATATATTACGCTGGTGCATTAACTTGAAACTTGTGTTTTTGTCCAAACAATACATACTATGGACCAACACTCTACTGAGTTTGGTGAATGTTGGTTATGCTTTCATAGCTAGTGAGGACCAGGTTTAATGTTCCATTCTATTTATCAGCAGCTCCAGTGTCATGAAGTTATCTTTTACCATAGGCCCTTTAAAAAACTTAATTCCGTTATAAGAACTTAAAAATATCCTTATGCGGTTAGCTGCTGATGACTGAAAATGGCAGCAAAAACTAACAACTGGGAACATTGTAGACAAGATTTAGATTCTAGAACAATTAAAAGATCATTATTATTATTATTATTATTATTATTATTATTATTATTATTATTATTATTATTATTATTATTATTATTATTATTATGATCATTATTATTAACATTTGATAGTAAACTATATATAATGTAGTGATTACAGACTATCTATAATTTAAAAATATCAAGATTCGAAGACCAAATAGTCAAGATAGGGAAACAGGAAATGAACTGTACCAGAAGCTCACATTGCAAAAAAGGCAATCAAAAAAGTTACGATTTTCATGACGCGATCTTTTAGCACGCCTAAAATCACTAATTAGACAGTCATATACTAAAAGCAGTCCGGCAAACGTTAACGTTTTGAAACTGAAATCAAACTCCAACCCGAGCACGAGTGACCTTACTTTCGCTTTGTAGAATCGCTCTTCATCACCAATTCCTCCCTCAAGGAGTTTACTTCAAAAGCTGGATTCAAGATTCCTCCGTCCTTGCCCCATCGCTATTCAATTCCAAAACAAGCAAGTAAATTTGCCACTCTCAACTCCTTTAGCGAATTTTTGATAACTTATTCCATCCTTGCTTTTCTTTTCTAACTTTTGGCCCAAGACAAATGTCTTTATTCCAAGCATCTCTAGTAATGCAGTGCACTCATCACACGGTGTCTTTGTCACAAACAAGGTTCCACCTTCAATGTTCTTAGTGTTCCGCGTAAGTAGCGCGTTCTGTTCTGCGTGAATGACGTAAGGATATTTCTTGTCTGGTACGTCATCTCTGTAAGAAGCTCTTGGGAATTCACCATACAGCGCTTTTGATGGAAATCCATTCCAGCCAAGCCCAACAATGTCTTTCTTTTTGTTTATGATTACTGCTCCTACCCCGGTTTTTGGATCGTCAGTACGTTCGGCTAGGAACTTTGCCAAAATCATTAAGCGGAATCTTTCATCCCTTTTCAATTTCGTGTTACCTGAAATCGGTTCACGCTCACTTTCAGATGATTCAAGTTCATTATTGTATCCTTTCTCCGATAAGACCAAAATCGATGCCATCCACTTCAACATTTGTGTAAAATCGCTTGCAACCTGACGTCTCATTTCTTCATCGAAAGCGTGCCATGGAAGTTTATTTTTGGCCTCTCTCATCCAAGCGTCGTTCCAATACATTTCTTTAAGTTTTTGTGCCATTTCATTTCTTGTTCGCTCTGGTGTTTGGTGCCTGTGTTGAACGTCCTTGATAACATCCTCTCCCACTTCTGGAACAAACACACTTTGGCTGATTGAGCTTACTTTAAATAGGTTATCAACCCGTAATGTTTCTTCTGTTAAGTCGACGTCTTTCATCGGGGAGTACTCTGGCTCAAGTGGCAAATAGAAGACCCTCTTGACTTTAGACTGGACCAGAAGCTTTGTGCAAAAAGTGCATGGTTTCCTCGATACAAAAACTTTGCAGTCTTCGAGGACGTTATGATGCATCATCAACAAACGACCAACTGCGTGAACGCCATTGCGGGAACATTCGACGGCGTAAATTTTGTCGTTTGGCAAAACGAGTACAGCTCCTACTTTTCTGTAAGAATCTTCTGGTTTGTCCTCAGGGAAATCTTCCATCCAAAGTGCAACAATCATGTACAAATTGTCTTTAGTAAGTCTGGAATATCTGGAGGCGTAAGAAGTCTAAGGTTTTCCCCTTTGATCGGACTCTGTACTTTGTGGATCTTTTTGGTTTTGGTCGGACATCATTAAGACAGTTTATTCGTCCTTTGTTAGGGCTGATCTCCTCTTTGAAATTGGTTGCTCGTACTCTGCGACTAAAGCATGCGTTTCCTTGATCGGCGAAAGGAAGAAATGCAAAGCAAAAGTTTTCAGGCCTGTTTCATTCTGTAAATAGCCAATCAGATTAATAGAAAGGAAAAACCTGTCAAAGCAAACATTTTGAGCATATTCAACTTTTGCTTCTCCGTTTAGAATAATTATTAGTTTTCGCCTCTTTGTGTAACACAAGGCAGGGTGAGCGATGGCCAGATGGTTACCTGAACGACAAATTGAATGATTGAAAATGTCTTGACCGAAAAGGAGCTAAAAATGCCTGTAAGATGGCTAGAAATAATAAAGCTAAATTCGAAAAGGAAATATCCTGTACAAATTTTATTTTAAAATTTGTGTCATACTGACTCGATTTGATGTAATTTTTAACATAATAATCTTATTAAGGTCTCGGTGAAGGTAAATTTGGGCATCTCGCTCAAATTTCTTTAAGAAATGGCGTGTTTTTATATTGAACGGGAACTACATCTCGCGCATGTAAATGACGGATGTTACAGTATCTGGAACAGGATCTTTGAAACTAAAAAATTCTTGATTCTGTGGGAAGTAAAAACAATTACTCTCTGGCACCGTTTGTTAAGCGGGCAGGGTTGCAAAGCCGATTCTAAAGGTCGAGTTGTTCAACATGGCTCGTCCTACCATCTTTCGAAAGGTTCTTTTCTTTCGATCAAGTGAACAAACTACCGCCCGAGCTCGCACACAGGGCTGCTATTGCTATTGCGTTGTTGAAGAATAAAATGAAAGTTCAATCTTTGTAAATTGACTTTGATGTGCAATTGTAACCGTGGGAACATTTTATTATTTTATGTGGTGGGTTCCCCAGAATGGAGTGTGAAGCCTTTGGATTTTATAACACTGTTGGCAACCGAGGATTTGAAAAATGCCTCAAATCGCGTTGAATGTGGAAAAAAACACACAGGAAGGAAGATACCCACGATGGCAATAAGGTAAGGATTTTTAATTGAGAATTTTCTCGTACAATTATCTTCCTAAGTCTTTTATCGAGATTGCCATACAAGTCTTTATATTTTTGTCGGCGATGTTCGCTTTCTCTTAGACTGATCGAGCTTGGGATGCCTGTGTAGTAACACACAAACACTTACAATTTTCGCGCACAAACATTAGTCACCCCCATGTCTCGTAAAACGTGATCACGGTGAGAATACATTCTTTGTGCAATATCACAGCTTTTGACGAAGACAACTTTCTGTCGTTACAATGTTTGCCCTCTGGCGATTCCAGAATCCTATGCGCATAACGTGGGTCTCTAATTACTGGCAAATCATTCATTCAATATAACTTAAATCTGTTTGGGTTGTCTTCTTGAACAGGAGCGAACCACTCCCATACTAAGCATTTTTTCAGACCGATCTATTATTAGACTACCTTTTCCGAAAAAAAAAAAAGGCAGTTCCGGTTCGTTGGCGCTATGACGTCAAGTTTAATAGTTGCTTGTGATTAGTCATTGGGCTCCTGTGAGAGTCTCGTTCGCGGGAAATTCAAAAATCATTTTAAAATAAATCGGTCTCTGAAACCGCTGTGACAGGAATATATATGGCTGTCGTTCGCTCCTGGGTCCATTTATTTCAAATTACCGAGATTAACAGGAGAGGCTTGATAACCTTCTCACTCCCTTTCTATAACATAAAATACTTTTCGGACCATGTTCATAAAACAAACTTTACTGGGATTGAATACACATTTACAGCTATTTGAAATGTTGTTTATGCAAATGTTTAAAATGCGCATGTAAAGTTCCCACATACTGATAAAATGCGCATTAAAAACCGGTCACTTCTTGATAGAAGAAAGTATTGTTCGAGTAAGGACTGGTGCTAGCTTTCGCCGATCTACGGCATCATATCATCCCTGCTAGAGGTAAACATCAAACGTCGCTTACTCTTTGGTTGCGATAATATGGAATGTCGCCACAAGTTCTTTTTGACGATTTCTCAGAATTCTTCAGTTTTTTTTAAGAGATTAGGGACCTCAAGCAAAAACGACGACGACGGCTAAGAGAACGCCACATAACAATAGGTTTAACTAGCAAAACAATAGCTCTGCACGCCCTGCACGTGCGTTTTACGTTTTGAAACATTTCGTTGCGGTTCTCGTCTTGACAACGACGAGAGAAATGATAACATTTGAGGTTGTGTGGAGGACGCGAGCACCTGACGATGACCTTTCAATTTTCTCTCTAAATATCCACACCGTTCTCATCGATTTTATTCTAGGAATGTTGACTTAAATTTTCCATGCTGAGCGACTTAAAGTAATCGCAAAATTATTACAGTAACGGGAATTGTTCTATGTGGGACGGAACGACCTGCTGCTGGATTTACATCCAGGAAAAATATACCCTCACGATACGAAAGTGATATTATTTTTGAAAATTTTGAAAATCAATTAAGACCGCTAGCATTCTTCAGAACCAAACAATCCTCTAGAAAATTAGTGGGACGTAACTTTAAGTAACAGTTTTTTTTAAGGGAGATTTTATTCGCTTAGGGCTCAACAGGTGTGAAAACAACTGTACCAGTCTGCTACGCGTTCTGGGGCCGGTTGCTCGAAGCCTGGTTAGTGCTAACCGTTGGTTACAAGGTATCAAAACCCATAGGTTTCCATGGTATTTAACGCTGGTTAGGGCTAACCATGCTTCGAGCAACCCGGGCCTGAACGTTAGCAAGGTGGACATAGGCACGTAACGCGTGCCGGATACAGTACACAGATGTATAAACTTGTTGTGTTTTTTGTTCTAACAATACAAACAGGTGATCAAGACTTTCCTTAGTTTGGTGAATGCTGCTTATGCGCGCACAGTTAGCGAGGACCAGGGTCAATATGTTTCCGGGAACTTCAATTTTCAGCCATAAAATCTGAACGATGCGGAAGAGATCTTTATTCTTCTACGTTAAGAAAAGGTCTGCTTAACGACGCTGTGTCACGGCAATTTGGGGTTTTTCGGAACTATTTTAACTTAATCTTGAGTTTCACACTCAGAAAAAAAATAGTCAAATTCCCCTACGTTTAAAATTATCGTTGCACCACAAAAAAGTTGATTGTGAGCGAAAACAACTTTTATCCTAGTGAGTCCTCCTAAACTTGAAGAAAAATATCGAGCCGACATTTTTTTAACGATTGACCAAATGCAATACGTTTCTATCTTGTGCTGTTTGTCCATCCATAAATCTGTAACTTGGTTTCATGTATTTCGCGTGTTGTCTTATTGGTTTTAGTGCATATTGCGACGTTCCGTTATATTTTATCAGCATTTTCCCTGTCATAAAAGTAACTTTTCCCATAGCCACTTTGAACAAGCTTCATCCATTAGAAGGAACCTAATTAAAAATATCCTCCTGCGGCTACTCTTGCGGCTTTTAGTTGCATTTGTTCGTTGGGTGCCCTTTTGTAATTTAGCTGCCCACTCGTGAGCTAAAACTACATAAAAAAACCAAGAGGGGATATTGTAAACAAGGTCTAAGTTCTAACACAATTCAAAGTTCAATTAACATTTGAATGCAAACTATTAATAATGTAGCGATTACAGACTATCTATAGTAAAGGTATTTACTGTCTGTAGAATTCAAAAAATCTAGATTAGAAGACCAAAACGTCAAAGTAACGAAAACGAACTGTACCAGAAGCTCAAAGCGATAATCGATCACAACAGTTATGGTTTTCATGGCATCATCTTTTTTAGCGCACCTAATACATTACTTAGATATTCATAGACTGAAAGCAGTAGTCAAAATTAAAATTTTCAGTTGAAATTACAAACAATCCGCAACTCGTGCTCACGGGTGGCCTTACTTTCGCTTGGTCGAATCGGTCTCCAACGCCAGTTACTTCCTCAACAATCTTTTCGTTCCCTTTTTCTTCCTTGGTCTTCAGATTCCATGTCGAGATTCCTTTTTGCCCCACTTGTCTCCAATACCAGACTAAAGCAAGCAAATTTACCCCTCTTCACTGCATCAGAGAACTTGTTGTAACTTATTCCTTTCTTGGTTTTCTTTCCTATAAACTCTGCGCCCAAGATAACTGTATCTATTCCCATCATCTCAAGTAATGGAGTGCACTCATCGCACGGCGTCTTTGTCACAAACAAGATTCCACCTTTAATTTTCTTGGTGTTCCGCATGAGAAGCGCGTTTTGCTCTGCGTGAATGCTGTAAGGATACTTCTTGTCTGGGACGTCTTTATCTTTGTCAGAAGCTCTTGGGAATTCACCATACAGCGCTTTTGATGGAAACCCGTTCCAGCCAAGCCCAACTATTTCTTTCTTTTTGTTTATAATTACTGCTCCTACCCCGGTTTTTGGTTCGTCGGTACGTTCGGCTAGGAACTTTGCCAAAGTGATAAGGTGGTAGCTCTGCTCCTTTTCTATTCCCTGTGACGGATCGAATGCAAACGATTCATGCTTACTCTCAGAATCTGATGATTCAAGTTGAAAATTGAATCCTTTCTCCGTTCCGACCAAAATCGACGCCATCCATGTCACCATTTCTGTGAAATCGAGTTCGACCTGACTTCTCATCTCTTCATCTAGAGCCTGCCATGGAAGTTTATCCTTGGCCTCTTTCATCCAATGGTCGATCCAATATATTTTTTTAAGTCTATCCACCATTTCATTCCTTTGTACCTCTGGTGTTTGGCGCTTGTTTTGAATGTCCTTGATAACATTCGCTCCCACTTTTGGGACAAACACACTTTGGCTGATTGAGCTTACTTTAAATAGGTTATCAACCCGAAGTGTTTCTTCTTCAAAGTCGTCTAAGTGGCGGTACTCTGGCTCAATTGGCAAATAGAAGACTCTCTTCACTTTAGACTGGACCAGAAGCTTTGTGCAAAAAGAGCATGGTTTTCTCGATACAAAGACTTTGCAGTCTTCAAGGACGTCATGATGCATCATCAACAAGCGAGCAACTGCATGGACGCCATTGCGGGAACAGTCAACGGCGTAACTCCTGTCGTTTGGCAAAACGAGTATAGCTCCAACTTTCTTGTAAGGATTGTTTCTTTCAGGAGTCTCCCCTGGGTTCTTTTCTGGCTTTTTTTCCTCTGGCTTGTCCTCTGGGAAATCTTCCATCCAAAGTGCAAGAATCATGTACAAATTGTCCTTGGTAAGTCTGGAATGGCTGAAGGCATAAGAGGTCGAATCTTTTCCCTTTTGATCGGATTCTGTACTTTGTGGATCTTGATCAGCCATTATGAAGAGATCACTGAGGGCACAGTTGCAGTTTATTTGTCTTTGTTCAGGGCTGATCGTCTTTTGGTTTGCACGTAACCTGCGATCAGGCCGGCTTTCTGCTGATCGGCGAAGGGAGGAAGAAGGAAAACAACGCTTTTATATTTTTCCTCTTAAATCAAGGTGATGTTGATGCTATAACTGGTTGGCCAATCCGATTCTACCGGAAGTCAACCCAGGTTTTTGTTTCTTTTTCTTAGAAACAGAAAGGTTAACCTGTCTATATTGACTCCCGGTTGTGAACTATTTACACAATGATGTAAAATGAAGTTTTGAAAAGAAACACTGCGATTTGAAGTTTTTATGGAACATTTTCCTTGATCAGTTGAATCGGCCGTAACAACTGTCTCAAAATAACGTGACGTCACGCGCTCTCGCATCCTTTGGGTTGTCTGCCTGTGGTCTGTAAAATGAGGAAGAGAAATTCACAAAGCAAAGTGGTGGCTCAGTTAACGTTAGTTGAACATCGGGCTGTCATGCGGGATGTCGTGAGTTCGATTCCAGCCGGACCAACACTCAGGGTCTTAAAATAACTGAGGAGAATGTGCTGCCTTTGTAATTACATCTGCAAATGGTTAGACTTTCAAGTCTTCTTGGATAAGGACTGTAAACCGGAGGTCCCGTCTCATAACCCTTGCTGGAAATTAAATAGTATGGGACGTTAAAGAACCCACTCACTATTCGATAAGAGTGGGGGACGTAGTCCCCGGTGTTCTGGTCTGACCTTATCTGGACGGGGACATTTTTCACTTCCTAAAATAAATTGTAAACTGTGTAACAAGCAGTCTGGCTAAAGTCCCCCGAAAAACATTGTAAATTAGTCCTGAAAAGCCCCGAGAGGAGAGACTAATAGCTTCACTTAACTTAACTTAAAGTCTCAACCTCACAGTGGAGTTACCAAAACAAAAGAAACTCTGTGTGAAAATAGAAATTTTATTTCAGAACCAGCCAGATAGTACAATAAGTCAAAGATATTTTTTTTTACTTCATAGACACTTTAGGCAACAAGTAACTTCAGGTAGGATGCTTTTAGACATTGAATGCTAACTTAAAGTAAAAGTGGTTACTGGGAACAATTCAAACTGAAATACGTCCTTCATTATATCCATCAAACATTAAACAAAAGCAGCATGTTTGCTGTTTATAGCCCTTACAAACTGTTACAAATCGACGAACTTTTCATTTGCTGTGTGATCAGACACAAAGCTAAGAGCGGGTATCTCTCAACATAGAAAATTAAAATTGAACAAAATTCGATCAACAATTTTGTAATTTCTGTACCTTATGCGCCGATCATCTCGAAACTTCAACATCCACCCCCCCACCCCCCCTTCCTCGGGCCAAAATGGTGTTCAAATATTAATGCCCTACCCTATCGTCCGATTTGAAGGATTTGTCTGTCATACCCTATTAAAGAACAATCGTCGTCCGCCCCTGCCGTCTTTAATAAAGACCTTTTGAAGACCTTTTTCGTAAGACAACCGCTCGCAAATGCTTCATCTCTTCCTTTAAACTGTTCTCTCTGGCTCGTCCAAACACGTGTTTTATAGCTGTTAGCGACTTCTGCGCCCGGAGAAAACAATTATTTGAAACCTGACACTTCCCGTTCAATTTTCCCCACCCCATGCAGGCAAAGGTCAAATTCCCCACTCCCCTTTCACAGAAGATGGTAAAATGCCCGTGGTTTGCACGGGTGGGGGATGTTGAAGTTTCGATTTGATCGGCGCATTATTCTGCAGAGTTATCCCACAGTCTCTCCAAACAACACTGCAAGAGTCAAAATGTGGCTGAATTAGAGCTTGACCTATCAGATGCACGGTTGCTTGAGGAACAAGGTGCACAATGGGTTTTATCGCCACAATGCCACAAGCAACTTCTTTTGTTAGTTTATCCGTCAATGTGACTGCTCTAATCAAGTCGATGGTCATTCCAAGTGATTCCGTGGTAGTAACATTCCCAGTGGCAATTGTCGGGGAGCTGATCTGTGTGTTAGGAAGCGTACAACGTTGCACGCAAAGCAACATGGCAGCCTTTTGATAGCGTTTGGAGTCTTAATTCATTGATCGCATGCTTAAGTCCTAAATTTGACAACTTGATTTTCTTTTAGTGTTTTGATTCGCGACTTGTAATAGATATCTTTAGTTGTATTAAAGGCATTGTATTCAAAAAGAGAAAAGAATCGTTTAGACAGTAAAAGTGTAAGATTAAAGATTGTGGGAATAAAAAGAACATCGTCCAAAAGAGTGTGTTGTTACGAGTGTGGTTAATCCCGAACAATCTCAGAATACTCAGCCTCTGCCTTGATCCAATGATCATGAACTCGATTTTTGTCATATATTTAGAGTAAGGTTGCTTGCTCTCGCCCAGTTGTTAACATTTTCGAAATCTTGATTCAGATTCATAGGAACTGAATATTGTCTACTCAAGAACCTATATATGTTAGATGGGAGTCATCAGTGTATTCCCTGGGCCCACAATTGAGTAAATAGTTTCGAAGATCATTAATGCAGAATAAAAATAGTAGTGGCTCTAAAATCGTCCCTTGGGCCTCAACTATTAGAGAGTGACTCGTTGATTGAGCAACTTTGTCTACGATTTTCTAAATATGACCTAAACCATTGGTAAGTATTTCCATTTATGCAGTAATGGCTTAGTTTTGACAAGAGGATCTCGTGGTCTACTGTGTCGAAAGCCTAGGAAAACAACAGCGTTTATCTTGCCATGATCGATAATATATGCCCAGGTGTCTGTGGCCTTAAGAAGAGCCGTGACAGTAGAGTGACAGAAGGCGTAACTGCATCGATACTTGTTAGATAATCTCGATAATAATAATAATAATAATAATTATTATTATTATTATTATTATTATTATTATTATTATTATTATTATAACAATAATAATAATAACAATAAAAGCGGAAATCAGGCGAGCAAAGCGCGCCAGCGGAGCACTATGGGTAAGATTATTTAGAAAATCTATCCACGCGTAACCCAATCTCCCACCTAATAATGCGTACAAACTATCGGGGTGGAGAAGGGGAGGCAGGGAAGCCTTTGGGGACGGGAGTATTCGGGCAATTTTTCTTGGCAGGAAATCGCGTGGCAGCGTTGCATTTGGCAACCTGCGTTTTTCTGGTGGGAAATAATATTAGAGCAACGGGATAAAGATTAAAGACCAGAAAAGAGTACGAGAAAAGAGGCCACGAAATTTGAGAAATTTAAGTGAAGTAAGCCCCCAGAGAAACCGGGGAAGAAGATCATGAGAGAAAATTTCAGTAAAGAACACCGTAAAGCTGAGAGAAATAGAACGAGAGACAAAACACTAATTTACGACGATTGGCTTCCAGTTATTATTTTCCTTCATAAACGCTTCCTCAAGATTAAAGTCAAATCTTCGGAAATTGTATTGCCAAATGGCAATAACTGCGGTTTCATATGGAGAGATAAATGTAACCTATCTTGGCCATTTACTCTTAATTTTTCAGTCTAGAAATAAAATAACTTATATAAATAATGCATTAATTGTTGCCTTTGTTGTCAATTTCACCCGTAGTTGCTAAAACAAGGAAGAGAGAGGGTGTAAAGATTATAAGTCAAACGGAAAATGTTGTGAAAGAGATTACTGTACATGTAATTTCAGTTTTACTTGTTGATAAAAATTGTTGGTTATTGTTTGCAAGGCTTGTTTGTTTACTGCTGTCAACTCAGAGGTGTTTGATCACTGTATACTGTATACACTAATGACGATTAATTTTGTACTTTATCAATTAGGCAGAAGCATAATTATTCCCATTTTCAATTTCTTTCTTTCTGGGGTTAGAAACGGGAGTTCCACTTGTGTGGGCTAAATCCATATATTAATAACAGTAATAATAATAATGATAATAATAATAATAATAATAATAATAATTTTAAAAATTATTGTGCGCAAATATCTATATGAATATAATCTCGATCGCCTAGTTACTCTCGCGCATTTCCAATCATCTGGAAATATACCTTGAATTATTGATTGATTAAAAAATGTCGCAAATAGGTTTGCAAATCGGTCATTGTAAAACGCAGACTGCAGACTGCAGACCGGCGGGGGTAAAATGCAGTCTGAGGTTATAATTTAACTGTTGAAAAAGACCAAACCCATTAGAAATGCTAACAGTTAAGCCTAAATATTGTTTTAGGCCTAATTAGGCCTAAGGTTAGCATTTCTAAGGGGTTGGGGCTTTTTCAACAGTTACGTTATAACCTCAGTCTGCATTTTACCCCTGGTCTGCAGTCTGCAGTCTGCGGTCTCGAATAAGCCTAGCACTGAGAAACAAGACCAATTGCCCTTGGCTACGCCTCGTGGATTTAAACCTCAATGCTGCTGTTTTGTAATGAAATGTAGGTTAAAGAAAGCATCACAGACCAGGAAAGCAGAATAGCAACTAGCGGTCCTTCCCAGATGAACATTCCCAAATCCACACCTGAACAGAACTTGGCCAGTACCCAACTTACAAACCTGTCACAAACAAACGAAGACAGACATTTTGTCTCCGTGGATCCAGCACGACCAGTAATCATGGTAACTGATTCCACTTTCCCGTCAATACAAGACAGTACCCATGGCATCACAGCGCAATACCAGAATAATCTGTTAACTACGCAGGATTATTCAAGCCGTCAGCAAGCGGCGGTTGATTGTCAAAATACTGAGAAGTACTCAAGTAGTTATCCTTCGCCCCAGATCAGCATCTCTGAAGAGGAAACACCTCAAGGTATGACTGACACATCAGAAGGAGTCACAGTTTCCACAGAAACAGGTTCAGGGGATATAAAGGAGCAAAGAGCTGTGGAAGAGAACTATCTTAAAGGCTTGGAAAGGGAACAGAATATACAGGATATACAGGATCACAATGGGCAGGCTCAGAGCTGCAAATCCCATGAAACGTTACCTCTGGCCCTTCTCTTTGAAAACGGCCAGCAAGTTACGGAAGTTGAATCAGCGATTGTATCTCAAAACAATGTTGTTACGAATGTCATGAGTGAAACACCTGCAGTTCTCACGCAATAAGCCTTCTACACTGAATGCATGCGTGTGTTAGGTTGTGCTCTTTTACAGTTCCAAATCCAGGTGTTTTAGTTGGACTGCCTTGAACAGTAAGCAGTCTTTATTAACTGATGGATCTAACTTTCTTGGATGGAGCATGCAAGGCCATTAACCTCACGGTTGCGTTAAGTGACGGTATTTTGGTATTGCCATTCTCCAGTCGCTGTTTAGTAGCCGCAACTTCGCCCAAAAAGGGAGAGAAAAGTTTACACCAAGTAGATCGGTAATTTTGCTACAAAAAGCAAGTGGACAATAAAGTGGAAACTAAATACTTCAAAGCTCTCAGTATAAACTATTTTTATTTATCTCCTTACACAAAAAATGTTCATTTTAAATCTTGGATTAAAAGCCCTACTAAAACTCAAAGCAGGTGGCATTGAACTCATGCGTAATATCTAAAAAATTGTGTTCCTACTATCCAATATAAGTGTAGAAGCTTATCTTAATTTTGGTTGGGTTGTCATGTTAAACAGTCTTAAGGGTGAAACCTTTTAAAACTACGTATTGTAAATGTGCCATTTTGAGAGGCACCCAACTAAAGATTTTGTTGAATACCTGTTTGGATGCATGGAACGTTGGCCACAGATTTTGAAAAATTTCTTGGTAATTCTCTAGCCTTTCTTGGGTTTTGAAATAAATCAAGTTACCTAAAACTTCATAACAAAATTTTATTTAAGAATGAGAGAAGTAATCCTCGCACTTATCTGGAAAAATATGTATATTTATTATCCAACTGTATTAGTTATTGTACAAAAAACGCACGAAACGAGTACAAGTATTCCACGATATTGTACAGTTAGTTATTTGCACTTAACAATTATTCCATGAGCCCGCGTTGGATACGAGAGCGCGTAGCGCCAAGTTGGCTATTACCAATCTTGTATCCAACAAGGGCGAATGGAATAATTCTTTTATTAAATTCTCAACCTTCGGTTTCGCTAAATTTTATTACTGGGTTGCCTATGGGCAAACCCAGTCGAGGTCTACGTTTAGTTTGTTTGTTTTCTTTTTTTTTTTTTTTTTTGTTTTTTTTTTTTTTTTTTTTTCCGTGTCGGTAAAAGTCTTGCCTGTCACTCCCCTGGTAAGTAGTGTCTTTGTGTATAGAGCCTTCTGCGCGTATTTTCTTAGGATCGAGAGGGTAGTGGAACTGCGTAGATTTCTCTTGTGGACACAGTACAATCATTAACTTAGCCTGCAATGGCGTCGAAAGTCATGCAACGCGAATGGCGTTTTAGTGGATCCTTAAACAAAATATACCCTTATGGAGCTCAATAATGGAAAGTCAGTTGGATAAACTAGGCATGAATCTCAAAAGCGACGAGTACTGGACTTCGACAACAATCTATCGCCCGTCGAGACGAAATCAAAGTGAGCAGTATTTACCTGAAGTACATGGTAATTTGACACAATTGAGTTTCTTGTCTTCACGCACGCAATCAAATAGGAAGAGGTTTTCGCCTCTAAGAGCAAATATGTTGTTTGTTTCAATAAAATTTTCGCTGGAAAAGGATTCTGTGGTATTTTCTGCCTTTGTGAATTATAATATCATGTTGTGTATTGAATTTTCGAGCTTAAGGTTCAAATGTGATATGGGAGAAGTTTTTTAGTATTGCTCTGTAAGCAGGAAGGGTTCACAGGCCTGTTGGAAGCGTGCTTGAGTTTCAACAAAATGAGGCCCAAAATCAGTGAAAACTTGTGCATAAACAAGAGTTGGGCGATTGTGATCTTTGTTTTGACTTCGCTCATTTCATTGTCAAACTTGATAACACTTGACAGAAAAAGGAACTTACAAAAACCCGGTATCTTGCCATCATTTGACACAGATGCTTCACTGTTTGGCGAGTAAACATGCCGCGGTAACTTAATCACGGCGCCCGCTGAATTCCGGCCATGTCACTTTCGATTTTGCAATTTACTTGAACGTAGCAAAAATCTCCCAAAATGTTTGTCGCTGATCGTAACTTTTTATATTCTATATTCACGGTTCAAAATTAATGTTGTTTTCATGTCGTAAATATTTTATTCTCGATCGACCGTCCGGGAAACTTCCTTCTTCTCTTTCTGAAAACTGTGTAGCAATATTTATTTGCTTTTTCATCAATATTTGTTTTGCATAAAGCAAGCTAACAGAATCTGTACCTTGCTGAGTTCGCATTTGTTAGCGTTAATAGTATTTTCGGTCAGATGTTTCTGTTTTTTATGAGGGGTTTATTGTTATGGTCTCCCATCCCAACACTAACCCCGCGAAACAGGCCTTGACTTCAGTGAAGTTTATTATTACAAAGTTTCCGGATGCTCATAGGGCACACTTGTGGTGAAAAGAAGTTGTGAGGGAACTTGAAAATTATCAACATGTCAGCCCAGAAGCCAATGTTTCTCGCTTCTCTTTTATTTGTTATTCTTCAGAGACTGGAATGCTGTATTTCAATACCACACAATTCAGTGCCTTCTGATTTACTGTAGCACGTACCACAGGCAAGCCAGTGTATGCTTCACAGAAGCATCTAGTTTAAGTTAAAGAAACGACCGGAAAGTGATGTGATTTCCGGGCACCAAAAGTTTTCTGCTGAGCGACATTTGCCGCATTCATTTCCATATACAGTCAAACGCAGGTATAATGGCTATTATTTAAATAACCGAGGTCCTGTGAACCAATGAAAAAGCTAGAATTGCATTATTCGAGGTTGAGAATTTAATAAAATTTGTCAGAGGACAGACGCATAGCTGACGTCATCACAAAAAAACGTTTAATTCTTTAAATATTATGTAAAACAAACAGATTCCATGTTGCCGTGCGTCTGCTTAGTAATAGATCAAAGAAGACATCAAAATGTGGTAAGAGCATCAGTGACACACAAGGCGATCACTTGTTTTGTTCTTACCACATTTTGACGTCATCTCTCAGGATCTATCACAACCAGTTTGCGGGGAAGTTTGTGGGACGTAACTTCGATTGACAATTCTTAAAACGAAGATTTTGTTCCCGAAAGTCTGGTCTTCACTAGCGGTGCTATCATAAGCAATATATTATGCTGATGCATTAACTTGAAACTTGTATTTTTGTCCAAACAATACATACTATGGACCAACACTCTACTGAGTTTGGTGAATATTGGTTATGCTTTCATAGCTAGTGAGGACCAGGTTTAATGTTCCATTCTATTTATCAGCAGCTCCAGTTTCATGAAGTTATCTTTTACCATAGGCCCTTTAAAAAACTTAATTCCGTTATAAAAACTTAAAAATATCCTTATGCGGTTAGCTGCTGATGACTGAAAATGGGAGCAAAAACTAACAACTGGGAACATTGTAGAAAAGATTTAGATTCTAGAACAATTAAAAGATCATTATTATTATTGTTATTATTATTATTATTATTATTATTATTATTATTATTATTAACATTTGATAGTAAACTATATATAATGTAGTGATTACAGACTATCTATAATTTAAAAATATCAAGATTCGAAGACCAAATAGTCAAGATAGGGAAACAGGAAATGAACTGTACCAGAAGCTCACATTGCAAAAAAGGCAATCAAAAAAGTTACGATTTTCATGACGCGATCTTTTAGCACGCCTAAAATCACTAATTAGACAGTCATATACTAAAAGCAGTCCGGCAAACGTTAACGTTTTGAAACTGAAATCAAACTCCAACCCGAGCACGAGTGACCTTACTTTCGTTTTGTAGAATCGCTCTTCATCACCAATTCCTCCCTCAAGGAGTTCACTTCAAAAGCTGGATTCAAGATTCCTCCGTCCTTGCCCCATCGCTATTCAATTCCAAATTTACAAGCAAGTAAATTTGCCACTCTCAACTCCTTTAGGGAATTTTGTTCCATCCTTGCTTTTCTTTTCTAACTTTTGGCCCAAGACAAATGTCTTTATTCCAAGCATCTCTAGTAATGCAGTGCACTCATCGCACGGCGTCATTGTCACAAACAAGGTTCCACCTTCAATGTTCTTAGTGTTCCGCGTAAGTAGCGCGTTCTGTTCTGCGTGAATGACGTAAGGAAATTCCTTGTCTGGTACGTCTTTATCTTTGTCAGAAGCTCTTCGGAATTCACCATACAGCGCTTTTGATGGAAATCCATTCCAGCCAAGCCCAACAATTTCTTTCTTTTTGTTTGTGATTACTGCTCCTACCCCGGTCTTTGGATCGTCAGTACGTTCGGCTAGGAACTTTGCCAAGGTCATTAAGCGGAATCTTTCATCCCTTTTCAATTTCGTGTTACCTGAAATCGGTTCACGCTCACTTTCAGATGATTCAAGTTCATTACTGTATCCTTTCTCCGATGCGACCAAAATCGATGCCATCCACGTCAACATTTGTGTAAAATCGCTTTCAACCTGACGTCTCATTTCTTCATCGAAAGCGTGCCATGGAAGTTTAGTTTTGGCCTCTCTCATCCAAGCGCCGTTCCAATACATTTCTTTAAGTTTTTGTGCCATTTCATCTCTTGTTCGCTCTGGTGTTTGGTGCCTGTGTTGAACGTCCTTGATAACATCCTCTCCCACTTCTGGAACAAACACACTTTGGCTGATTGAACTTACTTTAAATAGGTTATCAACCCGTAATGTTTCTTCTGTTAAGTCGACGTCTTTCATCGGGGAGTACTCTGGCTCAAGTGGCAAATAGAAGACCCTCTTGACTTTGGACTGGACCAGAAGCTTTGTGCAAAAAGAGCATGGTTTCCTCGATACAAATACTTTGCAGTCTTCGAGGACGTTGTGATGCATCATCAACAAGCGAGCAACTGCATGGACACCATTGCGGGAACAGTCGACGGCGTAAATTTTTTCGCTTGGCAAAACTAGTACAGCTCCTACTTTTCTGTAAGAATCGTCTGGTTTGTCCTCTGGGAAATCTTCTTTGTCCTCTGGGAAATGTTCCATCCAAAGTGCAACAATCATGTACAAATTGTCTTTAGTAAGTCTGAAATATCTGGAGGCGTAAGAAGTCGAAGCTTTTCCCTTTTGATCGGACTCTGTACTTTGTGGATCTTTTTGGTTTTGGTCGGACATCATTAAGACAGTTTATTCGTCCTTGGTTAGGGCTGATCTCCTCTTTGAAATTGGTTGCTCGTACTCTGTGACTAAACCATGCGTTTCCTTGATCGGCGAAAGGAGGAAATGCAAAGCAAAAGTTTTCAGGCCTGTTTCATTCTGTAAATAGCCAATCAGATTAATAGAAAGGAACAACCCGTCAAAGCAAAAATTTTGAGCATATTCAAATAGACCATTTCCGAGTTCATGTCTACCTCTTCTTCAAAGCGAGTCTAAGTGCTAAGTTTTTGTTGTGAAAATTAGTTTTCATTCATATGTAAAGTAGAACTAATTACCATCACAAAAACTTCGCACTTAGACTCGTTTTGAAGAGGAGGCAGACATGAACTCGGAAATGGCCTATTTTGCTTCTCCGTTTAGAATAATTATTACTTGTCGCCTCTTTGTGTAACACAAAGCAGGATGAGCGATGGCCAGATGGTTACCTGAACGACAAATTGAATGATTGAAAATGTCTTGACCCAAAAGGAGCTAAAAATGCCTGTAAGATGGCTAGAAATAATAAAGTTAAATTCGAAAAGGAAACATCTTGTACAAATAGACCACTTTCGATATATTAAAATTCAGTCCTAAACAAAAGACATCATCACGAGGCTCTGGGGAATAAATATAAGGATTTGTATGAGTTTATTCCCCAGAGCCTCGAGATGATGCCTTTTGTTTTGGAATGAATTTTAATATATCGAAATTGGTCTATTTCATTTTAAAATTTGTGTCATACTGACTCGTTTTGATGTAATTTTTAACATAATGATCTTATTAAGGTCTCGGTAAAGGTAAATTTGGGCATCTCTCTCAAATTTCTTTGAGAAATGGCGTGTTTTTATATTGAACGGATCTACATCCCGCGCATGTAAATGACGAATGTTAAAGTGTCTGGAACAGGATCCTTGAAACTGAAAAATTCTTGATTCTGTAGGAAGTAAAAACAATTACTGTCTGGCACCGTTTGTTTAGCGCGCAGGGTTACAAAGCCGATTCCAAAGGTCGAGGTGTTCAACATGGCTCGTCCTACCATCTTTCGAAAGCTTTTTTTCTTTCGATCAAGTGAACAAACTACCGCCCGAGGTCGTTCACAGGGTTGCTATTGCTATTGCGTTGTTGGTGGATAAAATGAAATTTCAATATTTGTAAATTGATTTTGTTGTGCAATTGTAACCGTGGGAATATTTTATTATTTCATTTGGTGGGTTCCCCAGAATGGAGTGAAAAGCCTTTGGATTTTATAACACTGTTGGCAACCGAGGAATTGAAAAATGGTTCAAATCGCGTTGAATGTGAAAAAAAAAAAACACTCGGGAAGGAAGATACCCACGATGGCAATAAGGTAAGGCTTTTTAATTGAGAATTTTCTCGTACAATTATCTTTGGTAAGTCTTTTATCGAGATTGCCATACAAGTCTTTATAATTTTGTCGGCCATGTTCGCTTTCTCTTACACTGATCGAGCTTGGGGTGCCTCTGTAGTAACACACAAACACTTACAATTTTCACGCACAAACATTAGTGACCCCCATGTCTCGTAAAACGTGATCACGGCGAAAATACATTCTTTGTGCAGTATCACAGCTTTTGACGAAGACAACTTTCTATCGTTACAATGTTTTCCCTCTGGCGATTCCAGAATCCTATGCGCATAACGTGGGTCTCTAATTACTGGCAAATCATTCATCCAATATAAACTTAAATCTGTTTGGGTTGTCTTCTTGAACAGGAGCAAACCACTCCCATACTAAGCATTTTTTCAGACCGATCTATTATTAGACTACCTTTTCCGCAAAAAAAAGGCAGTTCCGGTTCGTTGGCGCTATGACCTCAAGTTTGATAGTTGCTTGTGACGTCAGGCAGTGTCGGAGGCAATGTGGTCCAGTGGTTAGAGCGTTGGGTTTGCATGGGGCTGCTCCGGGTTCAAATCCTGTGTCTAACCTCTGGCTTGGATTTGTTTCCGGTTGTCCCTGATTCAACTCTACCACGCTTTGTAAATAGCCAACTGGTTGCCTCCCGCCAGTTGGGGTACTTAATAATTTTTCTGTTAAGTTTGAATTGTTACTTTCACCTTGTTAACAGTGGAGTGCCTGTAAACTAGCCTGATAGCTAAGTGCACTTCCACTATAAACAAAGCATTATTATATAATCATTGTGATTAGTCATTGGGCTCCTGTGAGAGTCTCATTCGCGGGAAATTCAAAAATCATTTTAAAATAAATCGGTCTCTGAAACCGCTGACAGGAATATATATGGCTGTCGTTCGCTCCTGGGTCCATTTATTTCAAATTACCGAGATTAACAGGAGAAGAGGCTTGATAACCTTCTCACTCCCTTTCTATAACATAAAATACTTTTCGGACCATGTTCGTAAAACAAACTTTACTGGGATTGAATAAACATTTACAGCTATTTGAAATGTTGTTTATGCAAATGTTTAAAATGCGCATGTAAAAATCCCACATGCTTATAAAATGCGCATTAAAAACCGGTCACTTCTTGATAGAAGAAAGTATCGTTCGAGTAAGGACTGGTGCTAGCTTTCGCCGATCCGCTACGGCATCATATCATCCCTGCTAGAGGTAGACATCAAACGTCGCTTACTCTTTGGTTGCTATAATATGGAAGGTCGCCACAAGTTCTTTTTGACGATTTCTCAGAATTCTTCAGTTTTTTAAAGAGATTAGGGACCTTAAGCAAAAAGGATGACGACGGCTAAGATAACAATAGGTTTAACTAGCAAAACAATAGCTCTGCACGCCCTGCACGTGTGTTTTACGTTTTGAAACATTTCGTTGCCGTTCTCGTCTTGACAACGACGAGAGAAATGATAACATTTGAGGTTGTGTGGAGGACGCGAGCACCTGACGATGACCTTAATTTCAATTTTCTCTCTAAATATCCACACCGTTCTCATCGATTTTTTTCTAGGAATGTTGACTTAAATTTTCCATGCTGAGCGACTTAAAGTAATCGCAAAATTATTACAGTAACGGGAATTGTTCTATGTGGGACGGAACGACCTGCTGCTGGATTTACATCCAGGGAAAATATACCCTCACGATACGGAAGTGATATTATTTTTGAAAATTTTGAAAATCAATTAAGACCGCTAGCATTCTTCAGAACCAAACAATCCTCTAGAAAATTAGTGGGACGTAACTTTAAGTAACAGTTTTTTTTTAAGGGAGATTTTATTCGCTTAGGGCTCAACAGGTGTGAAAACATCTGTACCAGTCCGCTGCGCGTGCTGAACGTTAGCAAGGTGGACATAGGCACGTAACGCGTGCCGGATACAGTACACAGATGTATAAACTTGTCGTGTTTTTTGTTCTAACAATACAAACAGGTGATCAAGACTTTCCTTAGTTTGGTGAATGCTGCTTATACGCGCACAGTTAGTGAGGACCAGGGTCAATATGTTTCCAGGAACTTCAATTTTCAGCCATAAAATCTGAACGATGCGGAAGAGATCTTTATTCTTCTACGTTAAGAAAAGCTCTCCTTAACGACGCTGTGTCACGGCAATTTGGGGTTTTTCGAAACAATTTTAACTTAATCGTGAGTTTCACACTCAGAAAAAAAATATTCAAATTTCCCTACCTTTAAAATTATCGTTGCACCACAAAAAAGTTGATTCTGAGCGAAAACAACTTTTATCCTAGTGAGTCCTTCTAAACTTGAAGAAAAATATCGAGCCGACTATTTTTTTAACGATTGACCAAATGCAATACGTTTCTATCTTGTGCTGTTTGTCCATCCATAAATCTGTAACTTGGTTTCATGTATTTCGCGTGTTGTCTTATTGGTTTTAGTGCATATTGCGACGTTCCGTTATATTTTATCAGCATTTTCCCTGTTATAAAACTAACTTTTCCCATAGCCACTTTGAACAAGCTACATCCATTAGAAGGAACCTAATTAAAAATATCCTCCTGCGGCTAGTCTTGCGGCTTTTAGTTGCATTTGTTCGTTGGGCCGTGCCCTTTTGTAATTTAGCTGCCCACTCGTGAGCTAACACTACATAAAAAAACCAAGAGGGGATATTGTAAACAAGGTCTAGATTCTAACACAATTCAAAGATCAATTAACATTTTGAATGCAAACTATTAATAATGTAGCGATTACAGACTATCTATAGTAAAGGTATTTACTGTCTGTAGAACTAAAAAAATCTAGATTAGAAGACCAAAAAGTCAAAGTAACGAAAACGAACTGTACCAGAAGCTCAAAACGATAATCGACCACAACAGTTATGGTTTTCCTGACGTCATCTTTTTTACCGCACCTAATACACTACTTAGATATTCATAGACTGAAAACAGCAGTCAAAATTAAAAATTTCAGTTGAAATTACAAACAATCCGCAACTCGTGCTCACGGGTGGCCTTACTTTCGCGTTGTCGAATCGGTCTTCACCGCCAGTTACTTCAACAATCTTTTCGTTCCCTTTTTCTTCCTTGATCTTCAAATTCCATGTCGAGATTCCTCTTTGCCCCACTTATCTCCGATACCAGACTAAAGCAAGTAAATTTGCCCCTCTTCACTGCATAAGAGAACTTGTTATAACTTATTCCTTTCTTGCTTTTCTCTTCTATAAACTCTGCTCCCAAGATAACTGTCTCTATTCCCAGCATCTCAAGTAATGTAGTGCACTCATCGCACGGCGTCTTTGTCACAAACAAGGTTCCACCTTCAATGTTCTTGGTGTTGCGCATGAGAAGCGCGTTTTGCTCTGAGTGAATGCTGTAAGGATACTTCTTGTCTGGGGCGTCTTTATCTTTGTCAGAAGCTCTTGGGAATTCACCATACAGCGCTTTTGATGGAAATCCATTCCAGCCAAGCCCAACAATTTCTTTTTTTTTGTTTATAATTACTGCTCCTACTCCGGTTTTTGGATCGTCAGTACGTTCGGCTAGGAACTTTGCCAAAGTGATAAGGTGGTACCCCTGCTCTCTTTCCCTTTCTCGTGTCGGATCGAATGCAAACGATTCATGCTTACTCTCAGAAACTGATGACTCAAATTTAAAATTGTATCCTTTCTCCGTTCCGACCAAAATCGACGCCATCCATGTCACCATTTCTGTGAAATCGATTTTGACCTGACTTCTCATCTCTTCATCTAGAGCCTGCCATGGAAGTTTATCCTTGGCCTCTTTCATCCAATCGTCGATCCAATATCTTTTTTTAAGACTATCCTCCATTTCAATCCTTTTTTTCACAGGTGTTTGGAGCTTGTTTTGAATGTCCTTGATAACATCCGCTCCCACTTTCGGGACAAACACACTTTGACTGATTGAGCTTACTTTAAATAGGTTATCAACCCGAAATGTTTCTTCTTCAAAGTCGTCCAATAGGCGGTACTCTGGCTCAATTGGCAAATAGAAGACTCTCTTCACTTTAGACTGGACCAGAAGCTTTGTGCAAAAAGAGCATGGTTTTCTCGATACAAAGACTTTGCAGTCTTCAAGGACGTCATGATGCATCATCAACAAGCGAGCAACTGCATGGACGCCATTTCGGGAACAGTCAACCGCGTAACTCATGTCGTTTGGCAAAACGAGTACAGCTCCAACTTTCTTGTAAGGATTGTTTCTTTCAGGATTCTCCCCTGGGTTCTTTTCTGGCTTTTTTTCCTCTGGCTTGTCCTCAGGGAAATCTTCCATCCAAAGTGCAAGAATCATGTACAAATTGTCCTTGGTAAGTCTGGAATAGCTGGAGGCATAGGAGATCGAAGGTTTTTCATCAGCCATTATGAAGAGATCACTGAGGGCACAGTTGCAGTTTATTCGTCCTTGTTCAGGGCTGATCTCCTTTTGGTTTGCACGTAACCTGCGATCAGGCCGGCTTTCTGCTGATCGGCGAAGGGAGGAAGAAGGAAAACAACGCTTTTATATTTTTCCTCTTAAATCAAGGTGATGTTCATGCTATAAATGGTTGGCCAATCCTATTCTACCGGAAGTTAACCCAGATTTTTGTTTCTTTTTCTCAGAAACGGAACGTTAACGTGTCTATATTGACTTCCGGTTGTGAACTTATTTACACAATGATGTGAAATGAAGTTTTTAAAAGAAACAGTGCGATTTGAAGTTTTTATGGAACATTTTCCTCGATCAGTTGAATCGGCCGTTACAACTGTCTCAAAATAGCGTGACGTCACGCGCTCTCGGATCCTTAGGGTTGTCTGCCTGTGGTTGAGGGAAAATCATAGCCAAAAATTAGTCTGTAAAATGAGGAAGAGAAATTCTCAAAACAAAGTTGGTTGAGCATCGGGCTGTCATGCGGGATGTCGTGAGTTCGACTCCGGCCGGACCAACACTCAGGGTCTTAAAATGACTGAGGAGAAAGTGCTGCCTTTGTAATTACATCTGCAAATGGTTAGACTTTCAAGTCTTCTCGGATAAGGACTGTAAACCGGTATGGGACGTTAAAGAACCCACTCACTATTCGATAAGAGTAGGGGACATAGTCCCCGGTGTTGTGGTCTGACCTTATCTGGACGGCGGCATTTTTCACTTCCTAAAATAAATTGTAAACTGTGTAACAAGCAGTCTGGCTAAAGTTCCCCGAAAACATTGTAAATTAGTCCTGAAAAGCCCCGAGGAAAGAGACTAATAGCTTCACTTAAGTTAATTTAAGGTAGAGTTACCAAAACAAAAGAAACTCTGTGTGAAAATAAAAATTTAATTTTCAGAACCAGGCAGATAGTACAATAAGTCAAAGATATTTTTTTTACTTCATAGACACTTTAAGGCAACAAGTAATCTAACTTCAGGTAGGATGCTTTTAGACATTGAATGCTAACTTAAAGTAAAAGTGGTTACTGGGAACAATTCAAACTGAAATACGTCCTTCGTTATATCCTATCAAACATTAAACAAAAGCAGCATGTTTGCTGTTTATAGCCCTTACAATCTGTTACAAATCGACGAACTTTTCATTTGCTGTGTGATCAGACACAAGGCTAACAGTGATTGTTATCAATTTTGATAACCGTGTTACGTCACAACATGGCGGCCATTGCAGAAATCGGAGGATTTTGTATACACTTCACTTTATTCGTTTTTTGTTCGGAACTAGTTGGGTTATCTACCCAAAATTCTATTCGATGTGGACAACAAAGGAACATTCTTCGCCTTTGTCAAAGATGGCGGTGGCAGAGCGGATTGAACGGTTGGAAATGTTAACTGTAAAGTGGGACAGTGCATGAAATTTGATCCCAAAGTCAGGTACGTTTTCCACTTTGTCGTTGGGTTAAAGGCACTTGTAGATTTTTCCAGCATTTGCAAAAAAAATGTCGATATCTTCAAGTCTTTTACTTGACTTTTCACGTGTTTTTTCTGTTGTGCACGATCTATTAAAAATGTGCAAGGGGGTATTTTGATTTGCGATGTGCTGTTAATAATGGCGCCCATATGTGATTGATTTACTCCTACAGACCTAGGCGTTGAGATGGCGGATGCTGATGCCCACAGGGAAAAAAAATTGGCAAACTTGTGTAGATTTTGTGGCTCTACAGCGTCGAAAAAGACTGAAAGGCCTAAAATTAAATTCAAGGATGATTTTGAACGATATTTTGGTATCAATTCTGAAAAGTGCAGTGGAAGGCTTAACGCTTTAGTGACACAAGAACAATGCCTGACAAAAAAATGATGGCCGTTGATCCCCTGCAAAGTGTAGCAAAACACAACTTTGGTTCCATTATGTTTGGATCCAACCTGGTTATGCATTCAATTGCACGCAGCAGAATGGCAGTGGATATTTATGGAAAACTTCATCCGGGTCATCAGTATAACATTATGAAATCCTGGTTAAATGGTTCCCTGCTATGCCAGAGGGAGACATTCTAACTGCCATAGATAATGATCAGGTTTTGTTAAAGAAGTGGACTGGGTGCAAAGATAAGCATGCTGCATCTTGACATGTGTGTGTTATACAGAGGTTGGTACCAATGCATGATGCAGTTTTGCAAAGAGATGAGAAGCTTGCACCAAGGTAATGCAAATGCCACAATTTATAATTTATGAATCCTACCACCTACATTTTGTGATTTTGAATATTTTTTGCAAGTCTCTTCTCTGTTTAAATTGTCCATTATGGGGACTATTTTAATCATTACCAAATCCCCAAATTGTTAGGACTGAAGAGTGACTGAATGCATGAAGAAACCATTCTTTATCTATTAGCTGTGTTAATAAACATAAAATGTTTTTTTTTTCCTTTTTGTTTATCAACATTAACATTTTGTACAATTATGCAGTAGCTTAATTAAACCTGACAACTGTTTTTTAGAAAAAGCCTTGAGATTTATTTAGCAGGATTTTTTCTTCAATGTGTAGTTCCATAAAATGTCCATTCCTCCCCCGCAAAAGGTGCATTTTGACACCCCTTCACCAATCTGGAAATTCTAATGAGGTTTCTTTGAGTGTTTTGGTCTTTCTGCACCCTTCCTCTCCCTGGAATTTGAAATCCTTTGTGTGTGTGTGTGTATATGGAGTTTTTTTTTTAGTACAGAGTCTATGGATTTTCAACTTTGCATGTAAATTGAACAAAATATATTTTGATGGAAGATTGTGGACCAGATTTTCTTCACATTGACAGCTTTTTAATGGGGACTGCCTTTCATAATTATAAAATTCCTTTTACAAGGAAGATATCTGTTTACAAACATTGACATCAAATTTCTTTTGATATTTAAAAAAGCCAACCACCGAACAAAAGAACCCTTTGTTTCGGCATCCAATAAGGCTCCAGTTGGCACATTAATATGAATAGGTGATGTCATTGATATCCTCACTATATAGCAAGCTGAGCTAGAGTCAATTGCCTGAAAGAGGAGGGGTGGGCTGACTGTTTTCATAATCAACTAACACATTTGACAACATATGTACTTGCATACTCTTATTTTAATTGAGTGGTTTAATTTTAATTGAACATTTTTATTAATGTTGTTACTTGATCATACTTATTTTAAAATTCATTAACAGTAAATGGCCCAAAAGATTGGAAGAAGCAAAGACTGAAACAGCATCTCCTAGATGATTTCTCTGTCACATCTGATGATGTCATGCTATTGCATAAAGAGGCAAGTAAAGAAAGATTGTCATTGACAAAATATAATAAATATTATAAAACTTAAAATACTTTGTACATGTAAGAAACACCAACACAGTATCACAGGGAATACCGGTCGTTTCGCCAACGTGTCAGTTCGCCAACGACCTGTTCGCCAACGTATGAAGTCGGTTCGCCAACGTCTAATGTCAGTTCGCCAACGCTTATATGTCAGTTCGCCAACGTCCAAAAACTCCTTTTTCGTTAAAAATAATTGTCAATTAGATAACTTGCAATTCACTTCGTGAGAGGGATTGTTGATGTGAACCGCCTTTTTTGTTATTGAATGCGCCCCAATCCCCCCTCAAATTTTATTAGGTTTCTTTATTGATAGTTTCGTTATTGCTGGTCATATACTTTTGCAAACTTAGTGGCTCCTAAAGGAGCCGTTTTTTGATTGTGATTTTTACTGACTTCTTCAGTTTCCACGGGTGGGGCCATTGAGATGTGAGCACGTTTTCAGCAACTGTGCGGCGGTCTTCTCTTTCCTTTCGTACTTCTCCCAGCTGTCGAATAGCCTCGCTGCAGGTTTTGATACTGCTTCCGCTGGACCCGCTTCAGTTTTTCATCGGACACAAGCCTGATGGTGACGGCTGTAAGTCTCGCCTCTCTGTCCAGGAGCTCGATTAAGGAGTACAGAGGTAATCCGCACTGCCCGCTCGCACGACGATTCAGAGCGTTGTGCCATCCCTCGATGTCGTTGTTCGTTCTGATGGCCTGCTGGTACACGCTCCAGTTTTTTGGAAGGAACACCGCGCTTTCGATCCACTGTCGTCTGATGTAGGCGACGAGGTTCTGAAGGGGCTCTGTTTGTGCTTCAACTTGCAGACGAAGGAACATAGGGCTGATCTGGCGGTGAGGCAGGAACAGAAGGGCCATTAACTTTCTGATGTACTTATACACCGCGTCGTCCTCAGAATAGGCTCTTTGCAGGCCGAGCTCAGATTGCTGGTGGTGGACAGCTGTCAGACACTGGTAAGAAATAAATATTTATTGATTGTGAATTAAATTTGGCTAGTTCATGAGGTCTGCTTGCAGCAGCAAGTGAAAAAGCAACCAACTCAAGGAGCATGTGACAAATTATAAACTTTAAAGTGCTTCTATGATGAAGGCTCAAATTTTGGAAAAAATAAAGACAGCAAACTTTGAAGTTCGAATGAAGTTTTATCATTACATGGAAGCAACAATGACAAATAAGTATGGTTTCAAAACACTGGCACAGTGGTTGTTACAATTAGACTGGCACAAGACTCTATAGACTTAAGGCAAGAGGGACAAAGTGCGAGTCTGCAAATTATGGGATTAATTAGCAACTACCGGTATTGATCCACATGTTCAAAAAGTGCACACCAAGCTTTACAAAATCATTAAGTTTGGTGTTAATAGACCCAATATTAAGCAAGATACAGCCATTAAAAATGTCAAAATTAATTACCAAGAAATGTATGGCCATCTGGACACTGCGTCCAAATGATCAACATTTCTTTGTAAATTTTGACATATATAAATGGCTGTATCTCAGTCAAAATTAGCCAGATTAACACCAAACGTGAGGATTTCGTAAATCTCAGTGTGCTCTTTCTGACTATATGGATCAACAGTTGCTGATCCCATAACTTATAAACTCTTACCTAGTCCCTTTCGGCTTGAAATCAGGCTAAAGCAAAAAAGTGGTGGAAATGGAGGTTCCCTGTAGTTTGGTGTTCAGTTAATTGTTCGATTAAAGCGAAATTAATCTCTTGAAAGAACTCTCAGAGAACAAGAATTGCAAATGAACACTTAAGATACAAATGGCTCCTTTTAATAGCCACCACCCATGAAAAAGCGAACAAGGCAATGATCAATAACAGCATGCTTTCAGTTTGTTATATGTTTATATTCAGTCACATCTCGAGAAGTTTTTTATGAAATGTTAATTTAAGGCCTTAGAAAACTCCAACCTCAGATGTTTCCATAGATAAGCCCACCCCCGATTTTTCATTTGAATTTTGAGAAAAAAGGTCCATCTTATTCATGGATTTTGTCTTAGCAAGGCTAAAAAGGCTTATTAGCATTAAAACAAGAGAGTATTTCCTGTGGCCGCCATTATGAAAGTGGTCTGACCTTTTACAGTGTATTTGATTTGGTTGCTTCTTAGGGGTTCAGGTGGTAGGGTAATGATTGGAGGAACAGCAGTTTAAAGCCCAATGCTTTTTTGTCTCGAATTGTCCAGAATTTTTGGCTCAACCTCTTAACACTATATGTACTATATGCACTGTATGTACTAGTAACTAGAGGCATACTCTACTTATCATCAGTACATGGTAAAGGCTTCTTTCTTTTTACACTGAGAGACTTTGATGTCATCGCTGTTGGTCAAATTACATGGATGACGAATAAAGGTGTTACCTACTGTCCATGTGTAACATGATAATCATAAACGAATGAAAAACAAGATTATGCTTGGCAACTTAAAAACAGAATTGATTCAAAGTGCTCATTTCATTTATTAAAATGCCCCTATGACCAAAAAATCAATTCCTATTTTTCTTTGGACTTCAAGACTATCAAAGTTTTAAGCCTTGATTTCAGAAAGACACCTGTTTATTTTTACTGGAATTTTCCTATTTTATGATCTGCCTTTACTAACTTTAAGATCTTAAGAGAACTGGATTGCGGAGAAAATGATGTCAAAGGCTCACCAGTTTAAGAATGCAATGCGTGTGTATGCCACAGTTCTAATTAATATGCAGCATGGGAGTTTTGGGCCTTCAGACTTTTAAACTCACTTTTTGCATATATAATAAGCTGCATTCACACGCTGAATTTTTAAGATAGTGAGCCTTTGACGTCACTTTTCCCTGGATCCAACCCTCTGAGGTCCAATCGGTCAGTTTTGAACGTGAGTACGGTAATAGCGAACCATGAAATCCAAAACGTACACTCAAAGTAAATGGCCTTTGGAGAAAAATAAAAGCTCAAAAGTTTGCCAGTCAGGTGTTAAGCAAACATATTTTTCAAAATGTGGAGAAAACAAGGAGGTGATTTTTTTTTCTATCACAGGGGCACTTTAAATTTTGGGGCTATTTCATGTCAAAAGGGGTCTTCTTTACCGTATATTCCCTAAACAAGAACATCCTTTCAAAAATAGTGATAATTATTTATTATTACTATTTATGAAATGATATTCTTGTTTTATGGCAACTTTTCAATTGGTAAAGTCAAACTTCACGTATCACCTATAATTCAACATTTTTGTATAATTGGGCTATCAATGAGTAAATGTTGTCAATCACTACACTCTTGTGCAGTTCCAGAACAAGTCATATCAACACCTGCTGATGGTGAAGCTGTGATTGATGCTGCCTCCTCAGGTCACAACACAATTAAGCAAGTAAAAACAAAAGAAGAGAGGGCAGATGATGAACCTCCACAGAAGCGTCAGGCACTTGGTGTGGATTTCACCTCCCTTATCAAGGAAGAAGTGTTTAACAGCCAACAGGTACCACAAACGTAATACTAATATTGATAAACTTGTCAAGCTTTCCTATCTTATCATATTGTGATGTTGACATGGCCTCTCCTATAAGCCTGGTGGTTTCTTGACGTCTCCTTGCCTAACCGCATGCTGTACTTTGTAAAATTCATTTTAATATCAAGGCAAATAAATGATGATGATGATGATTATCATTGAACGCCACATTAGTTAGGCTTTAACTTGGTACATGTACCCTAGTTATTCACTCTGTCTTTGTGACTGCATACTACAGAATACAGCTACAGTGTACAGGGACGCATCTACGATCTTGTTGTATGCGAAAGGCTAACGTGAGAAATAAAAAAGAAAAAAGTAAATATTATTAAAGAAAGACACAAAGAAGATATAATGATGGTTCAACAAACTGAAATATTGATAACCAAGAAACAGTATCCTAATTTATTATACACTGTATACTCAACAAAATGTCGCCTTTCTGATTGGTCAAACGACTAATGCATAAATAGGTTAGAATGCAATACGGAAATTGCTATGGGAACAAAGCGATGGGGTAATTTTGTTGAGTGTTTTATAAATAAAAAATCATGTGAACTTGCTCATGCATTTCATAATTTTTGTCGCTCGTGGTGTTTTGAAAGTTCTCAAATTGTATTTTTGAGATCTTTCAAAACATTACTTGTGCCCATAAATCGTGAACGAAATGCACTCGCATTCATATCATTTCCTAGACATGTTTCCTCCCAGTTAAATAGTAAATAATATTGTTGTGATTCAACCATTTTCCTGCCTTCCACAAATTTACGCCTGGCAATTGTGGGTGTGAAACTTGGTTACAAGGAACGGAACAATATACACGAGATGAATCATATGCTGAACTGCGGATATGAAATCAAATAAAGCTATGATCCTCGCAGTTATGGACGCAATTTTAGCAATTGCGTAGAGAAGCCTGAAAAGTTCAGGCTCCCAACGGGGTTTGAACCCTTGACCTCGCGATACCGGCCCGACGCTCTAACCAACTGAGCTATGAAGCCACTGACATTGGGGGCCTGAATTTTTCAGGCTTCTCTACGCAATTGCTAAAATTGCGTCCATAACTGCGAGGATCATAGCTTTATTTGACTTCGTTACTTTGATTGGTAATCTTGGTTTTTTAAGGTTATAAATAAGTTTGAAATTAAAAAAACTCAATAATAATTGACCTATTAAATGGTTGATAATACATCGCGTGCAGTGACTTTATATCGATAAACCTCCTCCTTATTAGTATGCGAAGTTTTATCAGCTGATAAAACACTCCTCAGGCATAGCTTTTTTTTCTTGTATGCTAATATTCTCCTCTCTCAATTGTAACCATTGTTTTGAGTCCAGAGGGACACGCCTCAATGCTGCTGTTTTGTAATGAAATGTAGGTTAAAGAAAGCATCACAGACCAGGAAAGCAGAATAGCAACTAGCGGTCCTTCCCAGATGAACATTCCCAAATCCACACCTGAACAGAACTTGGCCAGTACCCAACTTACAAACCTGTCACAAACAAACGAAGACAGACATTTTGTCTCCGTGGATCCAGCACGACCAGTAATCATGGTAACTGAGTCCACTTTCCCGTCAATACAAGACAGTACCCATGGCATCACAGCGCAATACCAGAATAATCTGTTAACTACGCAGGATTATTCAAGCCGTCAGCAAGCGGCGGTTGATTGTCATAATACTGAGAAGTACTCAAGTAGTTATCCTTCGCCCCAGATCAGCATCTCTGAAGAGGAAACACCTCAAGGTATGACTGACACATCAGAAGGAGTCACAGTTTCCACAGAAACAGGTTCAGGGGATATAAAGGAGCAAAGAGCTGTGGAAGAGAACTATCTTAAAGGGTTGGAAAGGGAACAGAATATACAGGATATACAGGATCACAATGGGCAGGCTCAGAGCTGCAAATCCCATGAAACGTTACCTCTGGCCCTTCTCTTTGAAAACGGCCAGCAAGTTACGGAAGTTGAATCAGCGATTGTATCTCAAAACAATGTTGTTACGAATGTCATGAGTGAAACACCTGCAGTTCTCACGCAATAAGCCTTCTACACTGAATGCATGCGTGTGTTAGGTTGTGCTCTTTTACAGTTCCAAATCCAGGTGTTTTAGTTGGACTGCCTTGAACAGTAAGCAGTCTTTATTAACTGATGGATCTAACTTTCTTGGATTGAGCATGCAAGGCCATTAACCTCACGGTTGCGTTAAGTGACGGTATTTTGGTATTGCCATTCTCCAGTCGCTGTTTAGTAGCCGCAACTTCGCCCAAAAAGGGAGAGAAAAGTTTACACCAAGTAGATCGGTAATTTTGCTACAAAAAGCAAGTGGACAATAAAGTGAAAACTAAATACTTCAAAGCTCTCAGTATAACCTATTTTTATTTATCTCCTTACACAAAAAATGTTCATTTTAAATCTTGGATTAAAAGCCCTACTAAAACTCAAAGCAGGTGGCATTGAACTCATGCGTAAAATCTAAAAAATTGTGTTCCTACTATCCAATATAAGTGTAGAAGCTTATCTTAATTTTGGTTGGGTTGTCATGTTAAACAGTCTTAAGGGTTAAACTTTTAAAACTACGTATTGTAAATGTGCCATTTTGAGAGGCACCCAACTAAAGATTTTGTTGAAATATCTGTTTGGATGCATGGAACGTTGGCCACAGATTTTGAATTTTGAAAATTTTCTTGGTAATTCTCTAGCCTTTCTTGGGTTTTGAAATAAATCAAGTTACCTAAAACTTCATAACAAAATTTTATTGAAGAATGAGAGAAGTAATCCTCGCACTTATCTGGAAAAATATGGATATTTATTATCCAACTGTATTAGTTATTCTACAAAAAACGCACGAAACGAGTACAAGTATTCCACGATATTGTACAGTTAGTTATTTGCACTTAACAATTATTCCATGAGCCCGCGTTGGATACGAGAGCGCGTTGCGCCAAGTTGGCTATTACCAATCTTGTATCCAACAAGGGCGAATGGAATAATTCTTTTATTAAATTCTCAACCTTCGGTTTCGCTAAATTTTATTTAAGTTTAAGAAACGACCGGAAAGTGATGTGATTTCCGGGCACCAAAAGTTTTCTGCTGAGCGACATTTGCCGCATTCATTTCCATATAAGGTCAAACGCAGGTATAATGGCTGATAACCGAGGTCCTGTGAACCAATGAAAAAGCTAGAATTGCATTATTCGAGGTTGAGAATTTAACCTCGAATAATGCAATTCTAGCTTTTTCATTGGTTCACAGGACCTCGGTTATCAGCCATTATACCTGCGTTTGACCTTTTGTCAGAGGACAGACGCATAGCTGACGTCATCACAAAAAAAAAACGTTTAATTCTTTTAATATTATATAAAACAAACAGATTCCATGTTGCCGTGCGTCTGCTTAGTAATAGATCAAAGAAGACATCAAAATGTGGTAAGAGCATCAGTGACACACAAGGCGATCACTTGTTTTGTTCTTACCACATTTTGACGTCATCTCTCAGGATCTATCACAGTTTGCGGGGAAGTTTGTGGGACGTAACTTCGATTGGCAATTCTTAAAAGGAAGATTTTGTTCCCGAAAGTCTGGTCTGCACTAGCGGTGCTATCATAAGCAATATATTATGCTGGTGCATTAACTTGAAACTTGTGTTTTTGTCCAAACAATACATACTATGGACCAACACTCTACTGAGTTTGGTGAATGTTGGTTATGCTTTCATAGCTAGTGAGGACCAGGTTTAATGTTCCATTCTATTTATCAGCAGCTCCAGTGTCATGAAGTTATCTTTTACCATAGGCCCTTTAAAAAACCTAATTCCGTTATAAGAACTTAAAAATATCCTTATGCGGTTAGCTGCTGAAGACTGAAAATGGCAGCAAAAACTAACAACTGGGAACATTGTAGACAAGATTTAGATTCTAGAACAATTCAAAGATCATTATTATTATTATTATTATTATTATTATTATTATTATTATTATTATTATTATTATTATTATTATTATGATCATTATTATTAACATTTGATAGTAAACTATATATAATGTAGAGATTACAGACTATCTATAATTTTAAAATATCAAGATTCGAAGACCAAATAGTCAAGATAGGGAAACAGGAAATGAACTGTACCAGAAGCTCACATTGCAAAAAAGGCAATCAAAAAAGTTACGATTTTCATGACGAGATCTTTTAGCACCCCTAAAATCACTAATTAGACAGTCATATACTAAAAGCAGTCCGGCAAACGTTCACGTTTTGAAACTGAAATCAAACTGCAACCCGAGCACGAGTGACCTTACTTTCACTTTGTAGAATCGCTCTTCATCACCAATTCCTCCCTCAAGGAGTTCACTTCAAAAGCTGGATTCAAGATTCCTCCGTCCTTGCCCCATCGCTATTCAATTCCAAATTTACAAGCAAGTAAATTTGCCACTCTCAACTCCTTTAGGGAATTTTTGATAACTTATTCCATCCTTGCTTTTCTTTTCTAACTTTTGGCCCAAGACAAATGTCTTTATTCCAAGCATCTCTAGTAATGCAGTGCACTCATCGCACGGCGTCATTGTCACAAACAAGGTTCCACCTTCAATGTTCTTAGTGTTCCGCGTAAGTAGCGCGTTCTGTTCTGCGTGAATGACGTAAGGATATTTCTTGTCTGGTACGTCATCTCTGTAAGAAGCTCTTGGGAATTCACCATACAGCGCTTTTGATGGAAATCCATTCCAGCCAAGCCCAACAATGTCTTTCTTTTTGTTTATGATTACTGCTCCTACCCCGGTTTTTGGATCGTCAGTACGTTCGGCTAGGAACTTTGCCAAAATCATTAAGCGGAATCTTTCATCCCTTTTCAATTTCGTGTTACCTGAAATCGGTTCACGCTCACTTTCAGATGATTCAAGTTCATTATTGTATCCTTTCTCCGATAAGACCAAAATCGATGCCATCCACGTCAACATTTGTGTAAAATCGCTTTCAACCTGACGTCTCATTTCTTCATCGAAAGCGTGCCATGGAAGTTTATTTTTGGCCTCTCTCATCCAAGCGTCGTTCCAATACATTTCTTTAAGTTTTTGTGCCATTTCATTTCTTGTTCGCTCTGGTGTTTGGTGCCTGTGTTGAACGTCCTTGATAACATCCTCTCCCACTTCTGGAACAAACACACTTTGGCTGATTGAGCTTACTTTAAATAGGTTATCAACCCGTAATGTTTCTTCTGTTAAGTCGACGTCTTTCATCGGGGAGTACTCTGGCTCAAGTGGCAAATAGAAGACCCTCTTGACTTTAGACTGGACCAGAAGCTTTGTGCAAAAAGTGCATGGTTTCCTCGATACAAAAACTTTGCAGTCTTCGAGGACGTTATGATGCATCATCAACAAACGACCAACTGCGTGAACGCCATTGCGGGAACATTCGACGGCGTAAATTTTGTCGTTTGGCAAAACGAGTACAGCTCCTACTTTTCTGTACGAATCTTCTGGTTTGTCCTCAGGGAAATCTTCCATCCAAAGTGCAACAATCATGTACAAATTGTCTTTAGTAAGTCTGGAATATCTGGAGGCGTAAGAAGTCGAAGGTTTTCCCCTTTGATCGGACTCTGTACTTTGGTTTTGGTCGGACATCATTAAGACAGTTTATTCGTCCTTTGTTAGGGCTGATCTCCTCTTTGAAATTGGTTGCTCGTACTCTGCGACTAAAGCATGCGTTTCCTTGATCGGCGAAAGGAAGAAATGCAAAGCAAAAGTTTTCAGGCCTGTTTCATTCTGTAAATAGCCAATCAGATTAATAGAAAGGAACAACCTGTCAAAGCAAACATTTTGAGCATATTCAACTTTTGCTTCTCCGTTTAGAATAATTATTAGTTTTCGCCTCTTTGTGTAACACAAGGCAGGGTGAGCGATGGCCAGATGGTTACCTGAACGACAAATTGAATGATTGAAAATGTCTTGACCGAAAAGGAGCTAAAAATGCCTGTAAGATGGCTAGAAATAATAAAGCTAAATTCGAAAAGGAAATATCCTGTACAAATTTTATTTTAAAATTTGTGTCATACTGACTCGATTTGATGTAATTTTTAACATAATAATCTTATTAAGGTCTCGGTGAAGGTAAATTTGGGCATCTCGCTCAAATTTCTTTAAGAAATGGCGTGTTTTTATATTGAACGGGAACTACATCTCGCGCATGTAAATGACGGATGTTACAGTATCTGGAACAGGATCTTTGAAACTAAAAAATTCTTGATTCTGTGGGAAGTAAAAACAATTACTCTCTGGCACCGTTTGTTAAGCGGGCAGGGTTGCAAAGCCGATTCTAAAGGTCGAGTTGTTCAACATGGCTCGTCCTACCATCTTTCGAAAGGTTCTTTTCTTTCGATCAAGTGAACAAACTACCGCCCGAGCTCGCACACAGGGCTGCTATTGCTATTGCGTTGTTGAAGAATAAAATGAAAGTTCAATCTTTGTAAATTGACTTTGATGTGCAATTGTAACCGTGGGAACATTTTATTATTTTATTTGGTGGGTTCCCCAGAATGGAGTGTGAAGCCTTTGGATTTTATAACACTGTTGGCAACCGAGGATTTGAAAAATGCCTCAAATCGCGTTGAATGTGGAAAAAAACACACAGGAAGGAAGATACCCACGATGGCAATAAGGTAAGGATTTTTAATTGAGAATTTTCTCGTACAATTATCTTCCTAAGTCTTTTATCGAGATTGCCATACAAGTCTTTATATTTTTGTCGGCGATGTTCGCTTTCTCTTAGACTGATCGAGCTTGGGATGCCTGTGTAGTAACACACAAACACTTACAATTTTCGCGCACAAACATTAGTCACCCCCATGTCTCGTAAAACGTGATCACGGTGAGAATACATTCTTTGTGCAATATCACAGCTTTTGACGAAGACAACTTTCTGTCGTTACAATGTTTGCCCTCTGGCGATTCCAGAATCCTATGCGCATAACGTGGGTCTCTAATTACTGGCAAATCATTCATTCAATATAACTTAAATCTGTTTGGGTTGTCTTCTTGAACAGGAGCGAACCACTCCCATACTAAGCATTTTTTCAGACCGATCTATTATTAGACTACCTTTTCCGAAAAAAAAAAAGGCAGTTCCGGTTCGTTGGCGCTATGACGTCAAGTTTAATAGTTGCTTGTGATTAGTCATTGGGCTCCTGTGAGAGTCTCGTTCGCGGGAAATTCAAAAATCATTTTAAAATAAATCGGTCTCTGAAACCGCTGTGACAGGAATATATATGGCTGTCGTTCGCTCCTGGGTCCATTTATTTCAAATTACCGAGATTAACAGGAGAGGCTTGATAACCTTCTCACTCCCTTTCTATAACATAAAATACTTTTCGGACCATGTTCATAAAACAAACTTTATTGGGATTGAATACACATTTACAGCTATTTGAAATGTTGTTTATGCAAATGTTTAA
>OX421445.1:8697742-8742742 GCA_949126865.1 Montipora capitata | reverse complement strand
AGATATCTTTAGTTGTATTAAAGGCATTGTATTCAAAAAGGGAAAAGCATCGTGAAAGTGTAAGATCAAAGATTGTGGGAATAAAAAAAACATGGTCCAAAAGAGTGTGTTGTTACGAGTGTGGTTATTCCTGAACAATCTGAGAGTACTCAGCCTCTGCCTTGATCCAATGATCATGAACTCGATTTTTGTCATATATTTAGCGTAAGGTTGCTTGCTCTCGCCCAGTTGTTAACATTTTCGAAATCTTGATTCAGATTCTCAAGAACCTGCATATGTTAGATGGGAGTCATCAGTGTACACCCTGGGCCAACAATTGAGTAAACAGTTTCGAAGATCATTAATACAGAGTAAAAATAGTAGTGGCCCTAAAATCGTCCCTTGGGCCTCAACTATATATTAGAGAGTGACTCGTTGATTGAGCAACTTTGTCTACGATTTTCTAAATATGACCTAAACCATTGGTAAGTATTTCCATTTATGCAGTAATGGCTTAGTTTTAACAAGAGGATCTCGTGGTCTACTGTGTCGAAAGCCTTTTTTAGATCCAGGAAAACAACAGCGTTTATCTTGCCATGATCGATAATATATGCCCAAGTGTCTGTGGCCTCAAGAAGAGCCGTGACAGTCGAGTGACAGAAGGCGTAACTGCATCGATACTTGTTAGATAATCTCGATGATAATAATAATAATAATAACAATAATAATAATAACAACAACAACAACAACAACAACAATACTTCTACTAATAATAATAATAATAATAATAACAATAACAATAACAATAATAGCGGAGTTCAGGCGCGCAAAGCGCGCTTTACAATGTAAAAAAGGACATAATATAATTACAGTAATCAAGTTTTTAAAGGCTTACATATAACACTACTGTACATATCAGGAATTTATAGCATAGACATCTTAAAAGGAAAAGAAAAGAAAAAACAAATATGATGAAACAAAATATCATATACCTTTTGAAAAAGAAACGTTTTTAACTTAGAGTTAAAAAGATTAGTATCAGAACAAACTCGAATCTTAAGGGGGAGCTTGTTCCACTGTCGGGGGGTAGCAACGGAAAACGCTCGCTGACCATACGTTTTCATGTTAAAGTTTGGTTCTACAAGGCATAAATGATCCGTTGATGACGGTATTGTCCTTGATTGACGGTAAAGAGACTGGCTATAATTCGAGCAGCCGCATCTTGAAATGACTGCAACTTATCCGCTATATCCCGTTTTTGGGCACCAAAAAGAAGAGAATTACAAAAGTCAACTTCGAGCTAACAAAAGTGTGAATTAGATACCGTTGTGGCTCATTTTAGGTCACTCCTTGTTTTAGTAACTACGATCACCACACTAGTTCACCACATTTAAAATGTTATACGTGTAGTGCATACAATCCTCCCCCCTCCCTCCTTATGAAAAGTCCTTTTGTCACTAATCCGGTGAACACTATATTGGTCGGCCTGCTTCACCTCAGGGGTGGGGGGGGGGGGGGGTGGGGAAGACAGGGGAAAGACTGTGATAATTTAATACAATGACTAGAATATTGGACGTGGTATTTTGATTTTTTCTTTCTTTTTTGTTCATTTAACATTTCAACATTGTGGGTGACACATGCATAAAACAGACTGCACACCTACTTTAGATTGATTTTACAAAGATAAGAAAGGTTATGTCGATTACATATTTTATGATATAAGTATTATTGTGACCACTTAACATTAACTTCTTACCCAGGCTCTTTCCCCTGCTGCTTAGTGGCTGAGGGAAGAGTTAGGGTACAAGGTAAGTTACCTGTATGCATACAACGTAGACACGTACGCAAGTGCGTGCCTATTTTTTATGACGTTCCGGCTACAGTTGTGGGTTCACGCTCTTGCGCGACCTTGTCAAACATTCCCACCCTCGGGATCACGAGTTTAATCAAATTTCCTCCTATTCCCCATCCACAGGAGACGAGACTGAGTCAAATCCCCTGGATATGCACGGCCCCCTTCCCCTGAGGCTAAACATTGACAGTTGTTTTAGCTTTAAGATTTTTGCTGTTGTTCTAACTGAAGAGAGAGGGTGTAAAGATTATCAGTCAAACGGAAAATTTTGTGAAACAGATTACTGTACATGTAATTTCACTTTTACTTGTTGATAAAAATTGTTGGTTATTGTTTGCAAGGCTTGTTTGTTTACTGCTCTCAGCTCAGAGGTGTTTGATCACTGTAAACTGTATACACTATTGACGATTAATTCTGTACTTTATCAATTAGGCAGAAGCATAATTATTCCCATATACACTTTATTGCTTTCTTGGGTTAGAAACGGGAGCTCCGCTTGTAGCCTTGGCTAAATCCATATATTAATAATAATAATAATAATAATAATAATAATAATAATAATAATAATAATAATAATAATAATTTTAAAAATTTTTGTGCGCAAATATCTATATGAATATAATCTCGATCGCCCAGTTACTCTCGCGCATTTCCAATCATCTGGAAATATACCTTGAATTATTGATTGATTAAAAAATGTCGCAAATAGGTTTGCAAATCGGTCAGTGTAAAACGCAGACTGCAGACTGCAGACCGGCGGGGGTAAAATGCAGTCTGAGGTTATAATTTAACTGTTGAAAAAGCCCAAACCCATTAGAAATGCTAACAGTTAAGCCTAAATATTGTTTTAGGCCTAATTAGGTCTAAGGTTAGCATTTCTAAGGGGTTTGGGCTTTTTCAACAGTTACGTTATAACCTCAGTCTGCATTTTACCTCTGGTCTGCAGTCTGCAGTCTGCGTTTTACACTGACCGGTTTGTAAATGAGATCTGCGCTACTCGAATAAGCCTAGCACTGAGACACAAGACCAGTTGCCCTTGACTTGTTGTTGGACGGAGTTGAAACCGGTCATTTATAATACTACTTTTTTGGCAAGTTTTTGACCAGTAGTAGCAAAGTAATTGTTAGACACATTGGACAGCGTAGTTGGATTAACGAGCGAAATGATTTTTGAAATGAATCAAATATTGAACTGCGGATGTGAAATCAAGTGAAGCTATAATCCACGCAGTGTTTCAGGCTTCTACGGCTAAAATTGTGTACATAACTGCGCGGATCATAGCTTTAGTTCAGTTGGATTTATAATAGTTTTAAATATGCCATCCACTTTCAGAGACGTTGCCGATTTCTTTTCAGCTTTATTTACGCAAAGTAAGTTCCAGGTGAAGTTCATTGATTGTCTGCTAGGTCTTTCTAGAATCGCCAGTGCATTCATTGAAATTATTAACATTATAGTAGATCTGCTTGGCTGACGAATTATTTTGGAACTAAAGGACGACTTCTAACTTCTATAATTCGACAAAATACTGAATCTGGAACATCATCGGTGTCTGACATTTGCAGACTGCAGACTGCAGACAAATAGCGCTGATAAATAGTATTTAAGTCTAGACACCCATTTCAAATAGCGCTGATAAAGAGTATTTAAGTCTAAGAACCCATTTTAAAACGGTTAGCTTTCAAAAAGCTAACCGTTTTAAAATGGGTTCTTAGACTTAAATACTCTTTATCAGCGCTATTTGACTGCAGTCTGCAGTCTGCAAATGTCAGACACCGGAACATCATTGGGTTGCTGTTGGGCGCGTTGCACCACCGCAATCGAGGCCGAGAGAGACAAGAAACTAATTTGTTAGCACATTTCAACATGGCGGCCAGTCAACGCTTGAAGGATGTGAAAGAAGGCTTGAAGAAATACCTTCCTTATTGTGGTCTCGGTAGTTACCCAGTGCTTGCTCTTCATTCAGTTAAGGTGTATCCCGAGGAGCTCATAATTGGTCGGAATTCAAGGGCACTTATTTTCCATGGAGCGCTGGCTTTGTCTGGGCTTGGAACTGCCACATACATCTTTTCAAGGCCTGTCTTTCGTATCATGGAACCACCTAAATCTAAACAACTTTTATGGAGCGGTTTTGGTTCGTTGATATTCAACTTTGGATCTCTATTGCTTTGGGCAATTTGTAAAGAAATCTTTCCTAAGAACAAACTCTTACGGGCTGTTTTCGCTCTGTCTTCAAGAGCTGGTCTTGTGTACGTCGGCACATATTATTTGCAAGCAGTGGATGCGCTTCGATTTGGAGTCATTGCGGAGAGAGAAGTCGGCCACGAGCTTTAAGAGAATTCTGGAGAACATGGTCTAACGATATCTGAACAATAGATTTCGTTGTTAAATTGAACAAATTAAGTTAAAGGGGACAGAGGACCTAGATCTTGTTAATTCACACCTAAATCACCTCCGATTGACGAGTAAAATCGTCAAGAAGCAGAATATTTGTCAGAGCACAGAACACGTAGTTACTGTTTTTTGTTCACCTTAGCCCTTGTTGCCTCGTTCGAAAGCTTCAACAGTGAAAAGAAAATTTCTCTCAGAGCAGCACTTGCCAAAATACAAGGCCACGTTTTCTTTTTTCAGCCTCAGTGGAAACAGATGTATAGTACACGAAGGGTTCGATTGACCCTATTCCGGAACAAGAATACGTGAATTGATGATTTAAGGACGTTCGCGCGAAAATTTTTCAACATTGATTTATTTCTGAAACTTTTACCACTGTAAGATGATGAGTTAGTTATGTCAGAAATGTAAAAAAAAATGGGGGTCACCGACTTCGTTTTGGAGAGAACATGCCCGGAAAAACACCCAAAATGTGACAAAATCGGGCTTCGTTAGCAAATAAGGCCAGTGTCTGTAAACCCAAATATATTGCAATTAAATCTTTGAAGTGAAATCTTCTCTGCCAAATATTGTTTAAGTGGACTTATTAAGTGAATTTAGTCAACTGGTGAGGTACCTTAAAGATCAAGTTCGCATTTAGCGACCAGTTTCACTCGCCTTGCAGCCGCAAGATGGCAAGATTTGATGTCCCGTGAGCAGAAATCTTGAAATTTTTTTAACTTCTTACATTGATTTCTTGTTCATTTTTGGACAACGAGGAGATAATTGTAAATAAAATCCGTTTCTGGAAAGAAAAATAGGGGTCACCGAACGTCCAAGACCGTTAAATCCAGGCAAAGCTATGGCAATGGCCTTTTGCCCTATCATTTCTCATTTTATTACTTAGCGCGCGCGCTCGTGTATGACGTGGCGTGTGCATTTGCGTGCGCAGTAAGGATGCGCAGAAACAATTGGCGCGAACGTCCTTAAAACGGTATGTCTGGCGTTGTGAAGCAACAAGGATAATAAAGATATGTTTAAAATAGCATTTTAGCAGGTTTTTGACAATTTTAAGAAGAAAGTATTGTTCGAGTGAGGACTGCTGCTAGCTTTCGGCGATCTACGGTATCATATCATCCCTGCTAGAGGTAGACATCAAACGTCGCTTACTCTTTGGTTGCGATAATATGGAAGGTCGCCACAAGTTCTTTTTGACGATTTCTCAGAATTCTTCAGTTTTTTAAAGAGATTAGGGACCTTAAGCAAAAACGACGACGACGACGGCTAAGATATCAATAGGTTTAAAAAATAGCTCTGCACGCCCCGCATGTGCGTTTTACGTTTTGGTACATTTAGTTGCGGTTCTCGTCTTGACAACGACGAGAGAAATGATAAGGGAATTTAAGAAACGACGACGGCTACGACTACGACAACGCCACAAAGCAATAATATCATTGGTTAAACGAGCATAAATAGTCGTGCTGCACGGATTTTAGCAAGTATCTTAGAGGTCCTCTGCATATCGTCGACGTGAAATCACTAAATTTGAAGTGTGACGACAACGTAAGCACGCAACATAGAATCTTTCATTCTCTATTTTAACTTTAAAACCGCTCGTACCAATGTATGTTTAGGATGCTTCGTCCGCATTGTAGGACGCGAACGAGACTGAATAATGGCGAAAGACTTATGATAGATCCAAGTTATATTTTGAGGTGACGTTTTCGTCGACCGTCGCCGTTGTAGATCTTAAATTCCCTATTGTTCTATGTGGGACGGAACGACCTGCTGCTGGATTTACATCCAGGGAAAATATACCCTCACGATACGGAGGTGATATTATTTTTGAAAATTTTGAAAATCAATTAAGACCGCTAGCATTCTCCAGAACCAAACAATCCTCTAGAAAATTCGTAGGACGTAACTTTAAGTAACAGTTTTTTTCAAGGGAGATTTTATTCCCTTAGGTCTTAACATATGTGAAAACAACTGGACCAGTCTGCGGCGCGTGCTGTGCGAAAAAACACAACCCGTTGGCAAGGTGGACATAGGCACGTAACGCGTGCCGGATACAGTACACAGATGTATAAACGTGTTGTGTTTTTTCTTCTAACAATACATACTGGTGATCAAAAGTGAGTTTAATGAATGCTGCTTATGCTCGCACAGCTAGCGAGGACCAGGATCAATATGTTTCCGGGAACTTCAATTTTCAGCCATGAAATCTAAACGAGCCTGAAGAGATCTTCATTCTTCTACGTTAAGAAAAGCTCTCCTTAAAGATTCTGTGTCACGGTACTTTAGGGTTTTTCGGAACAATTTTAACTTAATCATGAGTTTCACACTCAGAAAAAATTATCGAATTCCCCTGCCTATAAAATTATTGTTACACCACAAAAAAGATCCTGAGCGAAAACAACTTTTATCCTGGTGAGTCCTCCTAAACTTGAAGAAAAATATTGAACCGGCTTTTTTTTAACGATTGACCAAATGCAATCCGTTTCTATATTGTGCTCTTTGTCCATCCATAAATCTGTAACTTGGTTTCATGTATTTAGACTAAGTGTGTTGTCTTATTGGTTTTAGTGCATATTGCGACGTTCCGTTCTATCTTATCAGCATTTTCTCTGTCATAAAATTAACTTTTACCATAGCCCCTTTAAACAAGCTACATCCATTAGAAAGAACCTAATTAAAAATATCCTCCTGCGGCTAGTCTTGCGGCTTTTAGTTGCATTTGTTCGTTGGGTGCCCTTTTGTAATTTAGCTGCCCACTTGTGAGCTAAAAGTACATAAAAAAAAAACCAAGAGGGGATATTGTAATCAAGGTTTAGATTCTAAAACAATTCAAACATCAATTAACATTTCAATGTAAACTCTTAATAATGTAGCGATTAAAGACAATCTGTAGTAAAGGTCTGTCTCTAAAACTCAAAAAATCTGCGTAGATTAAAAGACCAAAAAGTCAAAGTAACGAAAAGGAACTGTACCAGAAGCTCAAAACGATAATCGATCACAACAGTTATGGTTTTCGTGACATCATCTTTTTACCGCACCTAATACACTACTTAGATATTCATAGACTGAAAGCAGTAGTCAAAATTAAAATGTTGAGTTGAAATTACAAACAATCCGCAACTCGTGCTCACGGGTGGCCTTACTTTCGCTTGGTCGAATCGGTCTCCAACGCCAGTTACTTCCTCAACAATCTTTTCGTTCCCTTTTTCTTCCTTGATCTTCAAATTCCCTGTCGAGATTCCTCTTTGCCCCACTTGTCTCCGATACCAGACTAAAGCAAGCAAATTTGCCCCTCCTCACTGCATCAGAGAACTTGTTGTAACTTATTCCTTTCTTGCTTTTCTCTTCTATAAACTCTGCGCCCAAGATAACTGTATCTATTCCCATCATCTCAAGTAATGTAGTGCACTCATCACACGGCGTCTTTGTCACAAACAAGGTTCCACCTTCAATGTTCTTGGTGTTCCGCATGAGAAGCGCGTTTTGCTCTGAGTGAATGCTGTAAGGATACTTCTTGTCTGGGGCGTCTTTATCTTTGTCAGAAGCTCTTGGGAATTCACCATACAGCGCTTTTGATGGAAATCCATTCCAGCCAAGCCCAACAATTTCTTTTTTTTTGTTTATGATTACTGATCCTACCCCGGTTTTTGGATCGTCGGTACGTTCGGCTAGGAACTTTGCCAAGGTGATAAGGTGGCACCCCTGCTCTCTTTCCTTTTCCCGTGTTGGATCGAATGCAAACGATTCATGCTTACTCCCAGAAACTGGTGATTCAAGTTTAAAATTGTATCCTTTCTCCGTTCCGACCAAAATCGACGCCATCCATGTCACCATTTCTGTGAAATCGATTTTGACCTGACTTCTCATCTCTTCATCCAGAGCCTGCCATGGAAGTTTATCCTTGGCCTCTTTCATCCAATCGTCGATCCAATATCTCTTTTTAAGACTATCCTCCATTTCAATCCTTTTTTTCACTGGTGTTTGGAGCTTGTTTTGAATGTCCTTGATAACATCCGCTCCCACTTTTGGGACAAACACACTTTGGCTTATTGAGCTTACTTTAAATAGGTTATCAACCCGAAGTGTTTCTTCTTCAAAGTCGTCCAATAGGCGGTACTCTGGCTCAATTGGCAAATAGAAGACCCTCTTTACTTTGGACTGGACCAGAAGCTTTGTGCAAAAAGAGCATGGTTTCCTCGATACAAAAACTTTGCAGTCTTCAAGCACGTCATGATGCATCATCAACAAGCGAGCAACTGCATGGACGCCATTGCGGGAACAGTCAACGGCGTAACTCCTGTCGTTTGGCAAAACGAGTACAGCTCCAACTTTCTTGTAAGGATTGTTTCTTTCAGGATTGTCTGCTGGGTTCTTTTCTGGCTTTTTTCCCTCTGGCTTGTCCTCTGGGAAATCTTGCATCCAAAGCGCAAGAATCATGTACAAATTGTCCTTGGTAAGTCTGGAATAGCTGGAGGCATAGGAGATCGAAGGTTTTTCATCAGCCATTATGAAGAGATCACTGAGGGCACAGTTGCAGTTTATTCGTCCTTGTTCAGGGCTGATCTTCTTTTGATTTGCACGTAACCTGCGATCAGGCCGGCTTTCTGTTGATCGGCGAAGGGAGGAAGAAGGAAAACAACGTTTTTATATTTTTCCTCTTAAATCAAGGTGATGTTCATGCTATAAATGGTTGGCCAATCCGATTCTACCGGAAGTTAACCCAGGTTTTTGTTTCTTTTTCTCAGAAACGGAACGTTAACCTGTCTATATTGACTTCCGGTTGTGAACTATTTACGCAGTGATGTAAAATGAAGTTATTAAAAGAAACATCGCGATTTGAAGCTTTTATGGAACAGTTGAATCGATCTGTTGAATCGGCCGTTACAGCTGTCGCAAAATAGCGTGACGTCACGCGCTCTCGCATCCTTAGGGTTGTCTGCCTGTGGTTGAGGGAAAATCATAGCCAAAAATTAGTCTGTAAAATGAGGAAGAGAAATTCACAAAGCAAAGTGGTGGCTCAGTTGGTTGAGCATCGGGCTGTCATGTGGGATGTCGTGAGTTCGACTCCGGCCGGACCAACACTCAGGGTCTTAAAATACTGTAACTGAGGTGAATGTGCTGCGTGCGTAATTACATCTGCAAATAGTTAGACTTTCAAGTCTTCTCGGATAAGGACTGTAAACCGGAGGACCCGTCTCATAACCCTTGTTGGAAATGAAATAGTATGGGACGTTAAAGAACGCATTCACTATTCGATAAGAGTAAGGGACGTAGTCCCCGGTGTTGTGGTCTGACCTTATCTGGACGGGAGCATCTTTCACTCCCTAAAATAAATTGTAAACTGTGTAACAAGCAGTCTGGCTAAAGTCCCCCGAAAAACATTGCAAATTAGTCCGGAAAAGCCCCGAGGGGAGAGACTAATAGCTTCACTTAACTTAACTTAAAGTCTCAACCTCACAGTGGAGTTCCCAAAACAAATGAAACTCTTTGTGAAAATAAAAATTTAATTTCAGAAACAGCCAGATAGTAAAATAAGTCAAAGATATTTTTTTACTTCATAGACACTTTAAGGCAACAAGTAATCTAAATTCAGGTAGGATGCTTTTAGACATTGAATGCTAACCTAAATTAAAAGTGGTTACTGGGAACAATTCAAACTGAAATACGTCCTTCATTATATCCTATCAAACATTAAACAAAAGCAGCATGTTTGCTGTTTATAGCCCTTATAATCTGTTACAAATCGACGAACTTTTCATTTGCTGTGTGATCAGACACAAAGCTAAGAGCGGGTATCTCTCAACATAGAAAATAAAATTGAACAAAATTCGATCAACATTTTTGTAACTTCTGTACCTTATGCGTCGATTTGTCTGTCATACCCTATTAAAGAACAATCGCCGTCGACCCCTGCCGTCTTTAATAAAGACTTTTTGAAGACCTTTTTCGCAAGCCAAAGCTCGCGAAAGCTACATTTCTTCCTTTAAAGTCTTCCATCTCGCCAAAAGACGTGTTTTATAGCTGTTAGCGACTTCGGCGCTCGGAGAAACCTGACACTTCCGGTTCAATTTTTCCCACCCCATGCAGGCAAAGGTCGAATTCCCCACTCCCCGAGCAGCACAGAAGATAGTCAAATGCCCGTGGTTTGCCCGGGAATTGAGGGGAGGGGGGGGGGGGGGGAGAGGGGATTTTGAAGTTTCGATTTGATCGGCGCATTATTCTGCAAAGTTATCCCACAGTCTCTCCAAACAACACTGCAAGAGTCAAAATGTGGCCAGCGGAGCACTATGGGTGAGATTTTTAGAAACTCTATCCACGCGCAACTTAATCTCCCACCTAATAATGCGTGCAAACTGTCGGGGTGGAGGAGGGGTGGCAGGGAGGCAGGGAAGCCTTTGGGGACGGGAGTGTTCAGGCAATTTTCCTTGGCAGGAAATCGCGTGGCAGCGTTGCATTTGGCAACCTGCGTTTTTCTGGTGGGAAATTATATTAAAGCAACGGGATAAAGATTAAAGACCAGAAAAGAGTATGAGAGAAGAGGCCACGAAAATTGAGAAATTTAAGTGAAGTAAGCCTCGAGAGAAACCGGGGAAGAAGAAGAAGAGAGAGGGTGTAAAGATTATCAGTCAAACGGAAAATGTTGTGAAAGAGATTACTGTACATGTAATTTCAGTTTTACTTGTTGATAAAAATTGTTGGTTATTGTTTGCAAGGCTTGTTTGTTTACTGCTGTCAGCTCAGAGGTGTTTGATCACTGCAAACTGTATACACTAATGACGATTAATTTTGTACTTTATCAATTAGGCAGAAGCATAATTATTCCCATATACACTTTATTGCTTTCTGGGGTTAGAAACGGGAGCTCCGCTTGTAGCCTGGGCTAAATCCATATATTAATATTAATAATAATAATAATAATAATAATAATAATAATAACAACAACAACAACAACAACAACAACAATAATAATAATAATAATAATAATAATAATAATAATAATAATAATAATTATTATTATTATTATTATTATTATTATTATTATTGCGCACAAATATATATATGAATATAATCTCGATCGCCTACTTTCGCGCATTTCCAATCATCTGGGCCCAGTTGCTCAATCCCGATTAACGCTAATCCCAGATTAAAAATTAACCAAAGAGTTTATTTCTCGTCTCTCAAATGCAGTTCAGCGCTGATATTCGGCAAAACTTTACATTAGAAGAAGTCACCCTTGAAAAGCAAAAATAAGCAAAAGAAACTTTCAACAAAAAGTTGAAAACATGAAACAAAAGTTTACGCTAATCCTAGATTAAGTTAATCGGCTTTCAAACAACTGGGCCCTGAAAATATACCTTGAATTATTCATTGATTAAAAATTGTCTCAAATAGGTTTGCAAATCGGTCAGTGTAAAACGCAGACTGCAGACTGCGGACCGGCGGGGGTAAAATGCAGTCTGAGGTTATAATTTAACTGTTGAAAAAGCCCAAACCCATTAGAAATGCTAACAGTTAGGCCTAAATATTGTTTTAGGCCTAATTAAGCCTAAGGTTAGCTTTTGTAAGGAGATTGGACTTTTTTAACAGTTACGTTATAACCTCAGTCTGCATTTTACCCCTGTTCTGCAGTCTGCAGTCTGCCTTCTCGAATAAGCCCTAGCACTGAGAAACAAGACCAGTTGCCCTTGACTTGTTTAATTAATTCAAAAGTGAAAAAACTTAATTTGTTGTTGTTGGACGGAGTTGAAACCGTTCATTTGTACTACTCCTTTTTTGGTAAGTTTTGGACCAGTAGTAGCAAAGTAATTGTTAGACACATTGGACAGCGTAGTTGGATTAACGAACGAAGTGATTTTTGAAATGAATCATATTGAACTGCGGATGTGAAATCACATGAAATCAAGTGAAGCTATAATCCACGCAGTGTTTCTGGCTTCTACGGCTAAAACTGTGTTCATAAGTGCGTGGATTATAGCTTTACTTCAGTTGGATTTATAATAGTTATAAATACGCCATTCACTTTCAGAGACGTTGCCGATTTTTTTTCAGATTTATTTACGCAAAATAAGTTCATTGATTGTCTGCTAGGTCTTTCTAGAATCGCTAATGCATTCATTGAAATTATTGACATTATAGTAGATCTGCTCGGCTGACGAATTATCTTGGAACTAAAGGACGACTTCTATAATTCGACAAAATACTGAGTCTGGAACATCATGCCGTTAGGTCGCTGTTGAGCGCTTTGCGCCACCACAGTCGCGGCCGAGAGAGACAAGGAACTAATTTGTTCTTTGTTAGCACATTTCAACATGGCGGCCAGTCAACCCTTGAAGGATGTGAAAGAAGGCTTGAAGAAATACCTTCCTTATTGTGGTCTCGGTAGTTACCCAGTGCTTGCTCTTCATTCAGTTAAGGTGTATCCTGAGGAGCTCATAATTGGTCGGAATTCAAGGGCACTTATTTTCCATGGAGCGCTGGCTTTGTCTGGGCTTGGAACTGCCACATACATCTTTTCAAGGCCTGTCTTTCGTATCATGGAACCACCTAAATCTAAACAACTTTTATGGAGCAGTTTTGGTTCGTTGATATTCAACTTTGGATCTCTATTGCTTTGGGCAATTTGTAAAGAAATCTTTCCTAAGAACAAACTCTTACGGGCTGTTTTAGCTCTGTCTTCTAGCGCTGGCCTTGTGTACGTCGGCACAGATTATTTGCAAGCAGTGGATGCGCTTCGATTTGGAGTCATTGCGGAGAGAGAAGTCGGCCACGAGCTTTAAGAGAATTCTGAAGAAGATGGTTTAACGATATCTGAACAATAGATTTCGTTGTTAAATTGAACAAATTAAGTTAAAGGGGACAGAGGACCTAGATCTTGTTAATTCACACCTAAATCACCGATATCACCTTCGATTGACGAGTAAAATCGGCAATAAGCAAAATATTTGTCAAAGCACAGAACACGTAGCTACTGTTTTTTGTTCACATTAGCCCTTGTTGCCTCGTTCGAATGCTTAAACAGTGAAAAGAAAATTTTTCTCATAGCAGCACTTGCCAAAATGCAAGGCCACGTTTTCTTTTTTCAGCCTCAGTGGAAACAGATGTATAGTATACGAAGGGTGCATTCCGGAACAAGTATATGTGGAGTGATGATTTAAAACGGTATGTCTGGCGTTGATTGTTTAAAATAGCATTTTAGCAGGTTTTTGACAATTTTAATGTGAATCTCCAAAAAAATGAAGGATTTCTATTCCATGTATTCCTATTGGAGACTGTTTATAAAAAAATATTTTGTTATTTAAATTTTGCCAACCACAGGACAAAAGAATCCTTTGTTTCGACAGCCAATAGATCTCAGGTTGGCACATTAATGACAATAGGTGACATAACGTTGAGTATAGCTATTCTGGAACACAGTCAATCAAACGCACCCTAAAAAGAACGAGGAAGGTATTTGGTTGCTTGTCAGTCATGGTCAGTGGTCAAAGAACGAGTAAGGTAACATTTTTGTGGCTGTGCCTCGCTGCAGAGTTGCATAGGTAATCAAGAACATGAGAAAATGTTTGTGGCACAGTATTCCTTATTGAGTGAAGGCCATGAGGCTAATAGTTCACATTGTGACCATGTTGGAGTTATGTAAATACTTCAACACTCTAGTCATTCTTGCTGTCGTGAGCTACAAGTAAATTTGAATTGAAGATGTTATCATAGTGTTACAAACTTAGATTAAAAAAAGTCCAGGAAGTTACACAAAAAGAATAGCAAGTAGCTTCATCAATTCCCTTCATACAGGTTGGGAATTACATGGCCTCCAAGTATCATTAATAATTCATAAACCTAACAGCCTATCAAAACGTCAATAATGTACTCCTCATTAGAATTTTTATATAAGAATAGTATTGAGGCCCAGCTTGTTTTTCTTGTGTGCTAATATTCCCCACACTTTTTGAACCTTTGTTCCCAAGGGACATGGTTCATGAGGAGTGTTTTTAAGCCATTCAAAAAATTCTCAGTGCGTGTTTTATCGGGTTTAAAAACACTTGGCTACACCTCTTGTTTTTAAACCCAATAAAACACTGCCACGAGTTTTTAAGCATTAAATCTAATTAGGCAAGTGGTTTCCCAGCAGTAGTTTATGGGTTCATCCCATGGAAGGGCATTTCTTAGGGGGTATTTACATGAGACAGGGGCAAACGCAGGCCAGCTTGAACTTGTACTAGTATGAAATTTTTGTAGCCGTTTACATGAAACTGAGACAAGATGCGTGATGCCTGGTTTTGGGATGAAATGTGTTTTGTCTAATAAATATATGGCTGACCCAAAAGCATACAAGCTTGAAATTTCTGCACACGGTCTGAGATTTGTTGTCATCTACATGAGACTGGTACAACCTCAGACTGGTGTGAGAATTTCTCGTCTCAGTCCAGCAACCAAGACTAAGGGGCCCACATGCACTGGGCAAATTTTTGTTTATTTTGCCAAAAAATGTCATGATTTCTGTGGTACAAGTGCACATGGAGATGTTTTCCCCACCAAATTTTGTCAAGCCTTACCAAACTTCAAAGGCGCTGTCGTCCTGCTTTGAGCAGGTCAAATTAATTTTTTGTTAGGTGTGAAAACTACACATATTTTACAATTTACACAGCATGATCTAAAGAAAAGTTTTCAAGTGCAGCCATGAATACCAAATTGAAAATTTGGGCGGAGACAATTTTTGAGATTTTTGGTTGAGCAAACTATATTTTGTCAGCGAAGTGTGTATGGGCCCTAAGTCAGACCGGTCTGAGTTCATTGTCAGGCAGGTGTCACTTAGAACACATAACAAGAAATGTATGGTGGCCGATACGAACTCGTGCCGGTCTGAGTTCGTCTCAGTGTTCTGTAAATACCCCCTTACTTAGACATTGCCTTTGCAATGACATCTACAAATCTCCTTGAGGGTTAGGACTTTCCTAGGTTTTTTTTTAGTGGGGGTGGGGGTAAAGGGATGAGGGTTTGCTTTAAGGTATACCTCCTTTCACAAAACGTGTGATACTGTAAAGATTCCTCAGTGTCTGAGGTTTGCAACTCATAAAATAATTCTGTGGTTTTAGTGACTCTCACTTGCTGCTCTCAGTTTTCAATCAAATGATCAGTTGACATTTAAAAAAAGGGAGAAACAGGACGTTCATTGCAGTAAGATAAGCAATCTAAGCAGAGGCAAACAAACCCTTGAAAGAGCAATTTGCACTGCACTGTTCTACCAACAAAGCTTCAAGGCCAGCTGGGAGATGGTAAATTGTGAGTTCATGTTATATCGTTTATTACAGCGGACATTGCAACCCTTTTTGAAGAAAAATAGAGAGGAGTTTTTAGCACTGAAGGTGCTTGTGTTAGCGCCTGTAGGGGTTCTGGGGGTATCCCCGCAAGGAAAGTTTGCAAATTTAGTTTCTTTCAAGTGGTATTTCCTGCAATTTGACATCAGTTTTGTTGTATTCTAAAACGCCTTTATTCTTACCAATGCTTGTCCGCCATTTTTGTTGGTGGTAAATGGAGTAAGACTGCTGGCCTTATGAGTCTGCACAACAAGGGGTGTTCAATGACTTCAATAGAGAGACTGGGCGAGACATGGGATGAGAAAGTGTAACAAGTAACGTTTTATTTTTTCCCCTGTTTTCCGAAATTCATGATCCATCATCAGGAGAATCTGATAAAAATCAGGAGAGCAGAATGCAACACATCAAACTGGGAGGGTTGGAATGTCTGTTAAAATGCCTATCACCTCAACACAGTTTTCTACTTTATTCTCCGAAATCGTCCCAAATATGTTGTTATTTTTAGAACCTTTGGATCGAAAATTCACTTGATTTGCTTTGAAAGACGGAAAAAGTGGTCATACCTTGATCCACAACTGAACAGTGAAGGGGAATAGGTTCCATACCAAGTTGATGTCACAAATTAATTTGCATGGCTGTTTTTTAAGAACCAGCAAAATGCAAAGCAGTCTATGACATCAACCCAGTATTAAACCCAACCCTCTTCATTGGGTACTGTTTCTTACAGATAAAAAAAAAAATTGGGACAAAAATTTCTAAAATTATTTTATTTTTAATAATACTATTCACAACACTTTTTGCATGAAAGCAACTGCAAACAAAGTTTAAAAAATGTCATTACAAGTAATGCACATTCGTATTTTAAACGAGCTTCCAGCTCCTTGACGTAACATGTAAAAATAAAGCACTGATTGATAAAATTAATGAAGAGAAACTAAAATTCGACAAGTTCTAAGAAGGATATTGACAATACACAATCCAATACCAATAAAACTACATAAAATGAATCCCTTTTCTAAGCTATAAAGCAAAGTTCTCTGCTATTTTCATAAATAAATAACAATGATTGTATCATATTGACACTACAATAGCAAAACCTGAACAAATCCTATTGTTATTTTGTACAAAATTTGCTGATTGATAAATAACATCTCTGCTCTTTTAAAATGGAAATGTCACATCTTATAATCAATTTAACTATAAAGCTGTATGCACCTAACACAAAAGAAACTTACAAATTGCAACGTCTAGCGTCAAATACTTGCTAGTCAAATTAATATCTTTTCAATGAAACAGCAATACCCCTCTTCTCGATTTGAACATAAAACTCTTCTAGACTAAGGCAAAAGACCATATTATATAAATTCCCCTGAAAAAGGTTCTCATTCATTTCACAATCATTTTACAAAAAGCACAATTTTCCTTTCGAAATTCCCCTACTAATTTCACTGACCCTCTCACTATTAGTATAGTCTGGGTCTATTTCCTCTTTTTCGCCAAAATAATTAAATGTTCCTTCCATCACGTCATGAAAATATGTAAAAGGGTAATCTGTAGGATCACCAGATTTACATACAAGGCTTCAAAAATGTGTTAGTTAATGTGATGAATTAATTTACTGAATGCTATCTTTAACCATAATTCTGCTATCTTGCATTGAGTGACATGAGAACCTCTAGGCAAGCTTTGTAACAGAAAATGTACTGGTCCTGAAAGAGAGTCATCTGTTAATTAATGCAACAACATGTCCCTTCCCCCACCCCACAAATGAAGAAGATATAGCACACAGCACAATGGTTAATAAAGTATAAACACAGCAATAAGCTGTTCCTCTCCCAGTAGCCTTGCTTAGAAATAATTTCATTTAAACTGGTGACTAACGGTTCAACGTGTCATGTCAAGTAGATTTCTGAAATCAGCCAATCATGATGTTGATCATCGTTGACCAAAGTTGAAGACTATCTCTGAAACGTCTATTCCATTCAATAAGATGGCATCAGTTCAACCACATAAATCAATATTATTTTTTTTCTAGTCTTGAAAAGCTGGGGCCTGTTTATTGGCCTGAAAAGCCATTTGTGAACTTGTCATGCCCTTGTTTCAAAAAGATGGTCTTCAATGTTTTCAAGATTACTACAAGCAAAATGATTGTAAAAATTGACTAAAAACATCTCCCTTCTGAAGATACAGAGGGAATTGTGACACCCGAAAAATTATGTGACTTAAGAGAAATGGGCTTCGGGTGACAAATGGTTTGAAGCAAATTTAATTTTGCTGATCATCTAATGCACTTACGCCAACTAGCCCAGATTATCTGGGAGTCTCCCATAAAATGACTGAACCTTTTAAAGACTTTGCTCCATTGTAGGCTCAAATTGCATTCCCAAGTTTAAAAAAAATTCGATTTTTAAAACTTGTTTCAGTACACTGAGGGGGGTTGGGGAGACCGGATGAAAATAAAATCTCAAGATTTTAGATCTCCAGAGGTTGGTATCTCTCTCTGCTGATGTTGCATAATGCTGAACAATGTGTCAATGGCTTTTAGTTCAGTAGAGATTTAAGACAAGTACAACAATTCCAAGTTAGCAATAATAATTACTAATAGTGATCACCATCACTCACTTTTGTTTGAATCATGCCCTGACGCTGCTCACGAAGATCCCTAATAATCTTGTTCACATCAAACTGTCAAACGAAAAGGAGTATTCAAAGTAATGGTAATACAAATGATTCTTAGGTCTCAATTTACAAGCAGAGAAAAAACTTCTTGTTTCAAATGGAAGTTATGAGATATGCTGAAAGGTTATCAAGAGGAATAGGTGCACTTAGGTTGGTCTTGGGGTGCTTTACATATGCTATATTTGGGACTGCTGGAGGAACTTTGACATACTTGCTATTCATTAACAGAATTTGGATCAAATTGTAACTTGGGGAGGATGGTATAAAAATACTGGATGTGAGAAGAAAACTGGAGTAGCCAGAGAAAAACGACATCCAGCCAATGAAACAAAGTAAGGTCACACTAGGAAATGACAAGTTCTCCACTACACAACCCCCTTTCGCCCACATCACTTAAGAAATGTTTCTTGTATGTTTGATTTGTTGATGAAGACTCAAGTGTACTTAAACAATCATATTTTATACACGACTTTCAATGGGCTTCCTTCCAATCTAGTTGTAAGATTCTTTGTTAACAATGTACCATCACAAAATAGCATGATCGCAAAAAAAAAGCTACACTTGTGCAAATACAGTGCCATTCCTAATAGTGCTGAGGTTGTCATTGCCAAGGCGTCCTAATAATAGGGCATGTTTTAATGAATATGAAGTCCAATGCCTTGAAGATTGCACACGTGGCACAAGAACAGTGCCAGTAACATCACACCAAAACAGTCCACCAAGCCACAGCAGTAAGACTGTTCTACTCTTTAAACAGTTTTAAAGTACAGGGAGGAAAAGTAAAATCACACACCAGTAAATCCCTTTCCATGAGAGCCAACGCCACATCGATGGTAATAAGAGCTCCTGTTCGACCAATCCCAGCACTGAGTGAGCAAAAACAAAGAACAGATTTAAGATGCTATTTCAGGGTATTTCAACTCACTGACCCCTGAGAGAGACACTTCCTCTCTCTCTCTCTTACTCTGTCCAATGCCAGACGATTAAATTTTTACTCATCATTGGGATGAGGGGGGGGAAGGGGACGGAGGGGGGAGGGGGCGTCCTAGGGCATTTGAGATGTGAATGGGTTAAGGAGTCTTGAGGATATATTTATTTCGTCACCAGTTTTGAACTTGAAAATGTTAAAATTGGTAATTCCTATTACAGTGCAACGCGCCTTACCGTGGCCACCCAACAAACTTTCATATTTGACAAATACGTGTAAATACGTCAACTCAACAACCCATGCAACGGTGTTCAACTTACAACCGTACGAACTTTGCAAGGAAGCGTCAGTCAAATTCGCACACCCTTATTGGCAGATAAAAAACTTAGGTGGCCATGGTAAGGCGCGTCACACTGTAACCAATTAAAATTAATCGTCATTAAAAACAACCCCTTTATCTTGTCAAGTTGTTGTTACTGTGTGTGTAACAGTAACTTGATAATGGATCATCTTCTTGTCCATCTTGTCCTTTACTGTCTATTCATACTCTCTTTGCCTTCGTTGCGTTTCTTTAACGCTATTCTATGGTTTTTAGTTCAGTGTTTCATTCTATTCCATGGGAATTTGCCCACTAACATTACACTACATTTATAATATTAATGTACATTTGTACATGCATACTTTGTTTACCTGCAATGGACAACTACAGGTTCTGGGCCCTCAGCAAGAAGCCGCAAAAAGCGCACAAACTCGATCAGCTCCACAGCTGACTATAAAACAATGACATAAACAAAAAAATCATAAGGAACGCTCTGACTAAGGCACTTAGTGGCTACCAGTGCAAAAGTAGACTACGAGCAGTGCCTCTTTCGCTGCTTAGTCGAGCGCGATTAGAAGACTGGCACAAGAAAAAATGCCAGCACAAAATCTGGATTCTAGGAGGAGATGGCTTGCATCCAGATTTTGCCCAGCCATTTGTTGTTGTGCCTGTCGACCAACTAAGCAGCAAAAGAGGGACTGCTTATAGTCTAGTACAAAAGAAGTGCTTGGTATAACAAAAAAGCACTAGAAAATATGCAGATTTTAGATATTAATTTTTAAACCCCTCCCTTTATTGGTGGCTAAGTCAAAATGCCAACACTAAATCCAATTAAGAAAAGTTAAGCCATAAAAAATACATAATCTTTTAGTTTTAAGTTCTCTAACTTTAGGAAATAATGAGCAATTTTCAATGAATTCATGTGAATAGCAATGCAATTTTGATCACGTGGCTCCTCGAACCTGTAGCCAGTAAATGGGCTCTCCATTGTTATCTATAGATGTTCTGAATAGTGTTTAGTCAAAAGTTAAGGGGATTTTGGCTTCCTGGAAGTGCTTTTCCCATGCATATCTTTCTCGTACCAAACTACGGGTGTCTGTATGCAAGATAGGCATGATCGTAGAAACCAGTCATTATGTGTGATGGATCAAATTTTTATTTATTTGAAATACCCGTTAACAATATCATTGTTCTTACATGTTGGCAGTACGCCCTTTAAAGAACAATAAATGTCATTTTGCTCACAACCATGTTGCATGTCTTGTTCTATATTATTATATCGCGAGCAATTCTCAGACGAAATGGGGCACTCCGATTGACAGCTTTTCAGTCGGGATTTTACAGTACGGATGATTACCATGGAAATGGTCCATTCCCATATTTTTTCTCTCTCCCTGGAAATTCAAGTTGATTGAAACACAAAGTTTTCAAAAAGTGGAATTTAATTTTTTCATCACAACAGTACGATTATAGCAAGCCTGACGGAAGACAAAGATTACAAATATTTACCAAGCGGAGAAGTGTCTGAGTGCTCAAAGAAACGATGCCATATAATAAACAACTTACTATTAACTAACCTCACTTCCTTGGGACTGTACTGGGGAATATTGACCCTTGGTCACTTTTGCAGACCTCGCTGCGCTTGGTCCATACCGCCACGACTTCGGGCCAATATTACCCAGTACGGCCCTCACGCTCGGTTAGTAAGATGTTAATAATGGAAGGAATAAAGTAACCTACCTTAGGAACACCATGGTCTGGCCACACTGTAAAATTTATTTGGAACACTGTCCTGGCATTGCCAGTCTGGATACAAAAGAAGAGAAACTAGTTCTCATCACCATCTCCCACACAAATGCTACAAGCGGTTGTTGTTGTTTTTTTTTAACGAAAACTAGAGCTGCTGTAGCTTTGTTTAATGTCATGATCAAGAAGGAAGCCCCAGTGAATCTCAGGTGGCTGCATGGTTGGTTCAAATGCACATCACAGGTCAAAGGTATGGGGCACTGCCTTGCATATCCTGGAGCAAACTTCTCTAAGGTTCAGCCTCACAGGTGGTTCTCAAGACACTCTTTGGGCTAACAGAAAGAGTTGGGCTTGTAACGACAACCCGTTATCTGTGTTTTGTGCCAACAGCTCAAGCAACCTTTTAGTTTTTTAGTTCTTTTTCCTAATTGAAACTTGCTTTCACTTCACTGGGATAAACAAAATAAACCACCTTAAAACGGTAAGAAAAACATCTCAGGAGTTTCACCTTTGCATTGCAACAAGACTACATGATAGGAGCTCTGAAAATATTATCAGACCGAAACATTAACAATGGAAATTACAGAAGATCTTTACCTGTGCATTGCTGATTTCAAATTCTCTTTCAATAAAGGAACCAAAATCTTCTTTTCTTTTGAGGTTAACTGCCAAACTGTAAAACAAAAACAGAGTATCCCAATGATTATAGTTATAATATCTTTTTAAACCTCACCAGATAACAAAGGGGATACTTTGTTACTAACCTTCCCGAAAAAACCAAAGGTTGATCTTCGGGCCAATATCTGTGGCACTTGACCTAAAAGCAATAAAATAATAATAAAAACGTTTGTGTTGATGCCAAATAAAAAGTCAAACAGGCCCTTTATCATCAAAAATAAGTTGTATTTATTTACAACTGGTTCACCTTTCCTCCCTCTCGTTCCAGGGTTACCATTGCAATAACCACGACCTCTTGCTCCCAGACCATTTTCCAGAAATCTTGTGTGGTATTCGGAAGAGGTCCCTGAAAACAAGTTAATTCAGCCGAACCTCAAATTAAAAAGTCTACAACACGAAAGTCATTTGATTAAAAGAGTTGACAGAAGCAATTTTTCCAATCATCTGATTGCATGGTATTTGCTGCAACTTAAAGTGCCCATAACCACAAAATATTTTTTTCGCTTAAATGAATCTTTGCACCTGTTCAAAACACATTGCGGCCATTTTTTTCCTTTTTCCAACAAATCCTGCCATTTTATAGGCTTCGAAAATTGCGAAAATCGAAGCATCTTTTGTTCACGACCGAGTCAGAAGGGGAGTGGGTCTATTCCTGTTTTGACGTCACAATGAACATTTTGGGGTTATGGGCACTTAAACAATTTGTGTAGTATTAGCCTGAAGAGAAATCCTGGCTTCAATGACCATTGCCCTATCACCGAGTTAACATGCCCTCTGCAACTGACCAGCACGATCCCATAGTCACAGGTTCAAATCGCAATCAAGCCAACATTTTTTCAGGCATTGCAACTGCTCAAGTTGCTACCATTAACTGCGATGACCTTTCTCTAAACAGGCTTTTGATAAATACCTGAGTAGCAATGTAGTGGTAGATGTCATCCCCAACTGGAATCTGAAGATAAATGAAAAAAAAAAAAAATTTTGAACACAAGAAACACTTGTACTTGTGAGACAACAAAGCAAGTCATTTCCTTATCTTTGTGAATTTCCCAGAACTAATAACTTAATGTGATCTTACATACAGCTGTACCAAATTAAGATTAGACAAGGTTCACTTCCTCTCCAGAAGTTAATCGGGTATTTGTTTCTTGTTAGCACAGTAACGACAGTTGCAGGCACTTTTGTAAAACAGAGTTCAGCCAGAGCTTGCGTTTTTGCTGATCATGGTGTATAAGGCCATTCACTGCGATTGTCAAAAACGGTGTATTTGGGCAGAGGGGGAGGGGGGGGGTGGGGAGGGAGGGCAGCAAAGGAGAAAAGCATTTATGTACTTGAAGACTCTCTTCTTGAGAGCTCGGGAAGTAAAAATGATTGTTGAAAAATGTGAGAACTGGAGACTGCATTTAAACAATCTGCCCTTGATGCCTGATTAAACAACTACATATACCTTGATATGGTTTGCATTGATGTAATCATCACTGCCCTCTTCACTGAGCTTAACTCTTGTTTTCTCAACTGCAACGAAAGATGGTTACTTATACTTTCAAGTAAGAGCAAGAGGAAGCACATTATTTATTAAAATGATTAAAACAAGTTCCAACAGATGTCTGAGACAAAGAAAGAGGGTTTGCATCACGTTTACATGAAATGGCAGGCGGCAGCAAGGTTTTTTACTTTTGCTCTAACTCAACTATTGGCCTCACATTTTCCGTTTGCTGTGAATTTGAGGCTAAATCTCCACTATCACTATAAATTAAAAACTGGAGAACCAAATGAGATAGAGCGCAAGTACATGTATTATCGGAAGGCCACTTGGCTAACAATAAATCAGCTCAAATGCAGCCACCAAACTGGTACAAGATTGGGTGTTACAATATTAGCTTTGTGAATCATATTTTACTCATGCACAGTTCACATTTTTAAAGTCAACTTGACCATTTAACATTTGCAGTACATACTATACACAGATCACACAGGGTTTTAAACATGAAGCCACACTATAAAAGGTGTATATGGTGCCTTTACCACATGTGGATGATTTGCCAATCAAGCGCGGATGCGTATAGGGCTCTGTGATAATTCGTGCAATAAAAAAAAGCCCCTAATGGCAAGGGCTATAAAAGATTATTATGTTATGAGATGTTAAGTCACTCTTTTTTTAACCCCTCGTCTCTTTTTCTTATGCTGGAAATATCTTTTAGGGGTTCCTTTTTCTTGTTGCTAGTTGATCATCATCTTGGATAATCAGTTGTGCTTAAATTAATTCAAACAAAGACAATTCAACAATTCTCCATTTTGCCATTAACAGTATTTCTGGGAAAAGTGTAACATACATGGTAACACATTTCTGTATCTGTTCTTGTCCTTATTAGCTGGCTTCTTCCCAGTATCGCAACCATCTGTTGGTTTGATCTCTCGCAAGGCCTAAAAGTATTTTTAAAATAAATAAATAAAATTATTTTATTAATTAAAAAAAAAAAGCACCAGACTCTCAAAAAAGTGCTCAACACAGCATGAGGCCTTATCTACAACTGGCACATTTTCTCCTTTTGCATGGTTTGGACAAATTTTTGCTTCTCTTGCTTTAGTAGAAGTTACCAAAAGCAAGTTAAAATTTAATCAAACCGAGTTCATTGTTCTCTTTTAACTGTGAATAGGCCATTTCACAGTTCTTTGCTCAATGACCTAGCCTACAAATGACTGCCAGGCTCCCGGTGACCTTGTATTGATGCAGACCTCACTGCACGTAAATTGTGCTGTTGAAATTCTAAATAGCCTACATTAACATTGGAAAAGGTTTGTATCAAAACAGGGTCACCTGCAACCTCGCTTCCATTTTTAGGCCAGGTAACTTAGCTACAGCTAATATTGACAAAATTTAATTCTTACAAAAAGGCAACTTGAATATACAACATGAAAAACATGCAGTAGTCATGTACTGTAGTCAGGTTAGGGTGAATGTTCTTTTCTTAACTTATGGAGACAATGTCATATTAGATCAGCCTTCAAAAAGACATATTGAATGACATACTGGTGTTTTGTCCGGGTTAAGAACAATGTTACATTTAGATGTAACTCACTACCGTTAACAACTTCAAAAGCATTCAAATACACATCCTAGCTCCCTTGATTAAATTTGGTCATCTGTAGTGCTCAGTACATGTACCCCAATTCTACACTGGACATGACTGTGCTCACAAGAGAGCAAAAAACCCCATTCAAGAGACCTGTGTTCCCCTGGAAGTATTACTAAATTGTTTGTCACCTTGATGACACACTGAAACCCTCTTGTTGCCTCTTGTGCAGGGTTGTAGCAATTACTCAAATGTACAGATAGCATGGGAGGGCAAATGAAAACCAAAAAGGAATTACGAAAATAATAAAAGAACACTCACTCACTCAATTAAAAAAAAATTAAATCAATTTCAGAATGAACCTTTCTGAAGCAACTTTGAAAAGGAGAGATTATTATTTTCTCACTGCATAGCAAATCAATCAAGATTTTTTTAAAGCATTACAAAATTCTCTTTGTTAATAAGCTGTCTATAAAAATGTCAATTATCAGGAATACATTCAATATTGAATGGCACCACTAAATACTTAATTGCATAACAGGGAGAATATTGCAATACAATCACATTATTGCATGAATGGCTATTATTTCCTCGTCGATAATCTGTTCATTATTAAACAAACCTTAAATTCTTCTGAAGGGGAATCAGAATATAATTTTCTCTGCAAATCGCTGATGAGGCTGGCGAGCTGCTCTCCAGTGTACTGCCCTCCCTCAAGCACATCAATCAATGGTTCCGATGGAGCTATTGCTTCTTCGTCGCTATTGAAACAAAATAGACAATGGTAAAAGTGATCAACAGCTCCCAAAATCAACTATTGGCAAAATTTTGACTGACAAACAGGCACTACAGTAGACAATTGCATATAAGAACCAGTTAGGTCATTTTGGAAAATGACCTTGAAATTTCAGACGACTGGAACAAATTGTAATTTAAGCCGCACAGATCTTGTTCAAAACTTGGGCCGCGTTCTATTGACCCTATTCCGGAATAAGAATATGTGGAGTGATGATTACAACGGTATGCTTGGTGTGTTTCAAAGCAGCAAGGACAATAAAAATATGTTTAAAATAGCATTTTAGCAGATGTTTGACTCACAGAAAGGGTGACTGTACACTAAAGAAGAACTATGCAAGAACAAACACTTTTAAACATAGCTATTTCAACAGGATTGTAGACATGTGGAATTCCCTGCCACACTCAGTTCGTCGGGCACCTAGTATTAAAATTCTTAAGAGGAGTGTTAGGGATATCCTGATCAGAAGTCTGTGATTTATCACTTATTATCTTATCTTATTTATGTTAGTAATCCTATTTATTATCGTATTCTTATAGTATTTATTTAATTATCTATTGGACTGGGCTTTCCACTGTAGCCATGTATTATATACTTCCCTATTGTAGTGTAATTATATATAATAGTTATTAGGGTGGTCTATCTTGTATGGGGTCTCAGACCCTTTTACAGACTTTCCCTGGCACTTTTACTCATCTCCACTTTCGCTCACTTGTGTATTCTTGCCGAAATCGTAATAAATAAATAAATAAATAAATAAATAAATAAATAAATAAATAAATAAATAAGCACTACGCCATTGACTGAGTTGTTTGTATATGAGAACCGAGAATCTGTCACGTGGTTTACTGTAAGGTTAGGTTCCAGTTCCCACTCTTCTTCGCCTACTTTGGGTGAAATCCATGCAAGTTGGAAAGCAGCCATTTTATGTGTACAAGTAATCTTGTTTCTTTCTCTGGGGTTCTTCGTCAATCGTTGAGGGAAGGTTTTTTATTTTTAAGGGTAAGCCTTTTTTGTTTATAATTGTGTCCTGTGTCTTGTGAAAACCAGATTGTTTTTGTCTTGCAAGTCTCAGACGTTTCCAATAGGAAATTAATTTTCCCCTTAAAAACACACAAGCCAGCTTTGCTACAGACGACTTGCGTCCTAAGTGCAGGTTGCACAAACAGGAGTTAACTCTCACAGGCCAGCATTGTACGGTCTAGTTTGGTTTAGTTTGCACCACATTCATCGAAAGGAGTCAGTGTAATCTCGCAAGCTAAGCAAACATAATTATGAAGTTACCTGATTTAACACTGTTAATAAAATAGTTGATATTATGTCAGGAAATAATCAAGTTGAAAACCTGTTGCACTTTCATTATGGTATACCGTAATTCATTTAACTCTGATGTTTTCTGTTCCTTTGTGCTTTTAGTGTTACAGTACTTCAAAATGTTAACGTTAGAAGTATTTGCTTGATATGAACTTGGTAACTAGCACTACTATGGCTACAGGTAGCATTGTTGTGAAAGTTCATTAAATTTTTGAAAGTTACCCGATTTAACGCTATTAAAAAAATGGTTGTTTTTTTTTTCCAGTAAGTAATCGAACCTGGTGTATTAAGTACAGATCTATATCTTTCACTTCTTTTATAGGGAATATATCATAGACATCTCTTATTGTCATTAATGTGCCAATCAGAGCCTCATTGGCTGTTGAAACAAAGGGTCTTTTGTTCCTGTGCTTGGCACATTTGAATAACAAAAGCAATGTTTGCAAAGAGATACCGTATTTACCCGTGTATAAGTCGATCCCATGTATAAGTCGACCCCCCATTTTTGATGGCAAAAAAAGCAATTTCTTAATTTCTTTGCTAAATGTTCATGGGATACTAATCTTGCATTCTTCGATTTCTGGAACTGTGGATTCACAAAAAATTAAGGGCCTCAAGCGCTTAATAGTTTTGTGGTTCAGCGGTTGTTGTATGTGCGGGCATTTTGTCCTTGAATTTCAAAAAAGTTCTCAGAAAATCGAACATGTAAACCTCAAACTAACCTGTTTCGTTGTTCAAGGATAAAAGGCTTTAGAGGATAAGCACAACATCACAGAAGCAGGAGTCAATCTTTGAAAATAACTTCAAAAACGATGCGAAATGTGCAAGGTTTAATTGGTGCTTGACTTATAATTTCTCACATGGCAAACGAAACAAAACTCGTAAACCAAACAATACAAAGTTTGCAAAAGCATTTAAATCATCCAGGTTTGTATAAAGAATAAAAAACAATCATTACCAACCAGCATTTTCAGGCAACACGAGTGACGATCATGCTTGCACGCAAACACGAGGAATTGTGCCAGGTTACTAATCCGTTGAAGGATCGCGTTTTATTTGAAGAAACAAGAATGTTTTTTAAAGCTTTCCGCCTTTGGAAAACGAAAATTTCCAGTGTCTATTTCATATTTGTGCTTGTGAGTATCTTCAACATTTAAAGTAAAACAAATCCTTTTTCATTTCAACTGGAATTGCTTAATTACATTCATTTTGAATTCTTTCGTCATTCATTTTGAAGTATTTCGTCCACTGCGTTCGTTATGCCGAACGACCACATTATGATGTTTATTTTGAATAAATTATTTAGCTGGAACTTGGCTCGAAATCTTTGACCCATGTATAAGTCGAGGGCGATTTTTGGAGCTTCTTTTGAGGCCATAAAAGGTCGACTTATACACGGGTAAATACGGTACATGTACCTTCCCTGTAGCCTCAATAAAATCATCAATAAATATATCATTGAATCACAGCAAAGCTTTTAGCATTTTGTTGGGATACCTTCACTTGTTATATCATATTATCAATACTTCTACAATAATTATTGCTGTAGAAGTATTTGCAGGGTTTATACTGCCTTGAAAGTCCTTGAATCTCAATTGCATCCTTGAAAAGCTCTTGATTTGTTTGCTTTATTTTGAAAACTACTTGAAGTTTAAGGAAAGGCTCACTCCTACAAGATAAAGCTGCTATTATAATACATTAAATAGCAATTTTGTGGAATTTCAGTCTCATGACATGGTATGCAACTTGTTGTATTGAGAATGGTTCAGTGACATGGAAGTAGTTTTTGGATAGCAGAGTCACTGTACGCTGAAAGTAATAGGTGTTACCGGTACCCTCTTTGAATAAAGGTTATTGATTGATTGATTGATTGATACATTGCTTCAGTCAGAGTAAAGTCACCCCAATAAGATTACATTGTAAGTACTTTGCATTACTACTGACCCATCAACTTTATCATTACTAGCTGCCCTATAAGCCCTGAAGTAACATGCCCAGTAGTAAACAAGACTAAGATGCCATGGGCAAACTCAATGTTTCAACTGTAATTAGTAAGCCACACATGAATGCATTGCGGAACATTTTTTTCTTTCATGGTTATGAAACAAAAAGGTATCAGCGTCCTTGTCAGAGGAAATTTATGAGTCAGAGATATCATAGATATCTTTTGTGGAAATAAGAACCAATTATTTTTATTAAAGAACTAGACAGCCTAAAACTGCTGTAAATACCATTTTTATAAGAAACAACAGCACTTTGCACACTTGGAAAAATCTAGGTTCTTATAATAGTATGTGGGTGTTTAAGTAGTTGACTGAAAAACAACAAACAGGAAAAACAGTCGACCAAAATTATTAATGCCCAACAATTTTGAGCAAAATGTTCATCAACAGTTTGCTGACCATGACCAAAAAATCAATTCTTCTCTTTCTTTTAATTTCAAAACTTTGTTAACTAAATACTAACTGCCCCAAGTTTTAAGCATTGATTTAAAAAATACACCTGTTTATTTTAACTGGAATTTTCCTATTAATTTTAATGGTCCACCATTACTAAGTTTAAAATCTTGAGACAGCTGGATTAAATAGAAAATGATGTCAAAGACCCCCTAGTTTAAAAATGCAATGCACATGTACGCGGCTGAATTAGTATGCAGTATAGGCATTTCGGGCTTTCAGGCTTAAAGCTAGTGTTTTGAGTACAGCTGTAAATGACGTCACTTTTCCCTATATCCAACCCTCTGGGTTCCATTAGGTCAATTTTGAAGGTGAGTAACGGCAGACAGTGAAATCAAAAAATTGCCGTGTTAAGAAAACACACTTGAAAAGTCTGAAGAAAGATTTGTGAATTTTTTTATCATAGTAGCACTTTAAATGGCAAACAAGTGGCCAACTGAGTTCAAGATAGTGAACCTAATGTATCGATTACTGTTATGTATACTAACCAGTTACAAAAACAGCTTGAGACATCTTGACAATTTACTTACCTGTCATGTCCATCAATTGATCCATTCATCACTGGTGCAGAATGGGGATCCCCCGTGTACTTATTTGCCGAAAACTTTGGAAGTGATTCCCTCCTTGGAGGTGGTTTAACAGGTGGATTGTCATCATCTGAGGGAAGAGGAGAAGTGGGAATGGGTGGTGGCACATTGAAATGTGTGTCAACAGCTTCAAGAGAGGTGTTCGATGAATGCACTTCTGTATTTCCACCATAACTGCTATCCACAGTAACAACTGGCAGAGAATTGCTATTGTTCAGCATGCCTATCACAAGCTGACTGTTGTCACGTAACATGCCAAACACATCATCATCATCCATATTTACATAGTCATCGTCGTCGTCATCATCATCATCATCATCACCACTTCCATCATCAATTGTTTTAGTTCTGACTGTGATGTCATTTGTTGCAGAATCAAGCTCCATAACCTCTGAATTAGGTTGATTCACTGAGTGCATATCACTGGAAGTTTCACTGAAGCTTCTTTTGTCGTGGTAAGAACTACTTAATTCTTGCCAAGGTTTATTTTTTTTGACATTAGGAGAAGCATCACTGTCGCTGTAAGTGCTCTCCCACTGAGAATCAAATTCATGTGGATCCACAGACAGCACTGATTCGGGAGGTGAGGGTGGCGGCTGCAGTGTCTCCAACAGGGAAGTCAATACAGCATCTGTATCTCTTTTACGTAGCACAGGTTTGGATTGGATGTGACTTGTGGGTGGTGAAGTGTTTTCATTTGCTGCTGATATGGCATTCAAAAGTTCAGACACACCATCCTCATCTTCTACCTTTGTAGGTTCTGTAAGTGTCTGAAAGGATTAAACATTTATTCGTGATTACGACTGCCCATGTTTATCTCTGATTGATAAATAATATTGTCTCCAGTCAGCCATTTAAATAAATTTTCTTTCCAACAAACAAAAGCGGTTGATTTTCAAAAAGGCTTATTTATACTACAAAGAATTTTTGTCAACACTCAGATAAAAATAGTAAGTGTACCAAAAAATTGGTTCAGTTCAGCTAAATTTTGTGGTGTAAATGACTTTGCTGCACCTAATTTCATCAGCGCCAAACCAAAATTTTACCATTCTTGGACTGACTGAAAAGGTAGTCTGAGCATGAGTAAAATGGGTACTTGTACCAGAAAAATGAAACCAGCTCTGATAAAATGACTGGTGTAAACGACTGCTTGAGCCTCCTTGGACAGCAGAAAATTCCTGCATTTTGGGGTTCTGTTATGTCTGCTGCTCAAAAACTTGAGACAGGCACCCATACCAGAAACAAAATCACAGTGCTTGGTGCAGCTGCACAAAAAGGAGTATGTAAACAAGGAACAAATGGCACATTTTATGGTTCTGGCACCATTTTCAATCAAACCGTACCAACAATTTTCTGTAGTGTAATTGGGCCTGAAGACCTTAGTAAATCTCCAGGGAGGGTACAAAAAAAAATTAATCCAGGAAGGTTCGCCTTGAGGTCCGACCTCTTACCCTTTTTTATTATTCCACAATTACACCATTTTACCATATTTGGTCAAGAGAACACGCAAAATATGGGTAATTGTGAAGAAGAGCTCCCCAAAAAACCTGTCGGCCGACTGTCGGTCAACTGTCGGCCGACAGTCGGCCGACTGTTGCCCAACTGTCGGCCGACTGTTGGCCGACAGTTGGGCAACAGTCGGCCGACTGTCTGCCAACAGTCGGCCGACTGTTGCCTAACTGTCGGCCAACAGTTTGTGTTATGTTTGAGGCCAAAGTGTTGGCCGACTGTCGGCCAACAGTCGGCCGACAGTCGGTAACGTGTCGGTAACCTGTCGGCGGGACAAACTAAAATGATCGTAAGCATTTACTTGTCTATTGCTTCTAAACTACGCGAAAAGAGCTAAAGGCAGTTCATAACGATACCTTGAGCAGCACTTATACTACTAATATGGCTTTTGTCCACTGTTTTAGCGTTGGCTAGCGATACTTGCCCACATTGTAAACATCATTCATACATACATGACATAACATAGGAGGCCGCGTTGCATTGTAGGGCGATTTGAAGGAAAGTGTTTGTCTCCTCTACTAACTATGTATTGATACGTAGCTTATGGTTTTCAGAGTTTTTAGCAGAGTTTTCGATTAAATTATCTTCCAATGCGATTCTTAGATTGTCTGGTGTGTTGTAAATTACGCAAGTGATATATCCTATACGCATCTGATAACAACTGATAACAGTTGATCGGTAAGTAGGTGAAGTCTGTCGAGTCATACATCACCATTACGGAATGTCACGTTAACTGCTCGTTTTTACCACAATTTTTCTTTTTCTTAACCGATCGGTAACCTGTTGGTTAGCTGTCGGTACACTGTCGGTAAGCTGTCGGTCAACTGTCGGGCGACAGTTGACCGACAGTCGGCCGACAAGATTTTTGGGGAGCTCTTCTTCACAATTACCAAAATATGAGATGGTAATACACTGTAGGGTCCCGGTTTGACCGGTCTAGAACAGAGCAAATACGGATGGAACAAGAGGCTTTTCAAGGAAAGAAAATGTTACCATCACGATGCAAAAGCTTGAGAATTTAGCTCGTCATCGCTTGTGCTGATGTTAATCTGTAGAATACGTAATATACGCAATGTGTGCAAAACAGTATTTTATAACTTTCAAAGTGTCACAAGGTTTCTCCCGTAAACACCTGCAAAATAATAAATTAGTGAGGACCATACCTTATCCTTGTCCTCCAGGGTGATATCGAGGTCCACAGAGTGATTTGCTCTTTCAAGTGATGCTCTTGAGGAGGGTGCAACAAGATGTTTTTCGGATGGTGCTGTGCATGTTAGAGGAGGACTGATTTCAGAATCCGCCAGGTACAGTTTGGATGGTCTAATGAAACCAAATTAAAATGACATGTCACAAGGATGATGATAAGGATAACAAAGAGAACAATGCCATTAACTACAATGGCAATTGTAATTTAGATTTCACCCTATAAACCAGGTGATAAGCCCTTGGCTGTTATTTAGAAAATGGATGCAGGAGGTAGCATTATCACTCACGTAACTCCCAACCAAAGAAGTTTAATGATTGCTTCTACATAACTTAAGGTGGCTGAACTCAGTTTTTCTGTGGTCAGTATTTACTGGAGGCCAGCACAGATTTTGAAAAACAAAACAAATGTGATGAAAACGTTTTTCTCCTCCTCGCAATGGCCTTGGAAATGCGGCATATATTAGCTCTGTCATTCAGAGGAAACCAGCAAAATGCAGCTGTTGGTTGTTTTCAATTACCATGTTTCTCGCAAACAGATTACATTTTGCAGAAATTTGAAATTAAAATGACTCCAACTACAAATGAGTCATCTATCCAAAAAAAATATAAATAAATAAACAAAAAAGTATATAATAATACTAATAATAATAATAATAATAATAATAATAACAATAATAATGATCAAAAATCTAAATTAACAGTTAAACTAAAAAGACGTCTAGCAGTGAATTATGAAAAGCCTATCCGTTGAAATTTTATGAAAACAGCTGTTACTTTAAACATACTTTTCAAATAAAATTATATTTTTTTAAGTAAGCAAAATGCTGCAAAAAAAATACCGTAATTGAGTGAATTTTGCATAGGAATCAACATCCTTTAGGCCTTGTTTTAATCCAGATAGATTACCATGGTAACAACCTGCTAGCACATTGACTGTCAAAAATATAAACCTTCGTGATAGCACTTATCAGTGAACATGTTTGAGCTTCTAGGCAAAAACCACATAAATATGGTAGAAATGGAAGTAAAAGTGCTTAAAAACTGTGTTCAGCCACCTGAACTGAAGGTTGGAGATCAGTTCACATAAACCCATTGGGAGTGAGACTTGGTAGATTTTACTTGTCAATGGGAGGCAATTTAGGAGTCAATGCGTGAGCAACACAGCCACCCTTTCTTAGGTTTTGAGTTTGCAATCATATAACAGCTGTGCCCATCTTGAAATCACACTCCTGGTTTGAAAACAGTGTTGGTAATAAGTCTGAAAGCGATGGCAAATCTTGTTTATCACCACACGTCCTTCTCACCTTTTAATTTCCAGCTCTACTGTCCCAGTAATCTTCCGCAGCATTCCAATCACTTTAGCATGACTTAATCCTTGGACATCTTCATTATTGACCTGACAACAAAAAAACAGTCAAATGATTGGATTTGTGGAATTAATTTCTTCTCCTTCAACTCCATGCTGGCAGAGGGTCATCACCCCAGCACAGTAGAGAAGATAGCAGATTATGTAATTTGTGTAATCACATAATTCTGAGTGCAATTTGGAATAAAATTTAAAAGCATGAATAATTTTTTTCCAAGATGAACAAAATTTGTAGTCCTTGTAATGCTTATATTTATTCCAAATTGCACAAGAAAAATCATCGTATTACTTATTTATGATATACATGGCAAAATTTCACGATTAATGCACTAATTTCACTTTTCTGCACTCCGCAGTGGGATTAATCGACATCATCACGGCTTTCAGCCAATCAACATGCTGAAACTTTTGCATATTATTATTGCATGGAAAAAAGTGCATAATGATGCAATAATGATAAAAATCATTATTATCATTTGATGTACTTTGTCCTTCCTTTTTATTGGCCGAGAGCCCACCACGTGACCTGCAAATAACTGCCTACAAATAAGTGTTTTGCTGCAAATAATATTCTGCTCATGTGCTGTTGACATCACGCTCTTGTGAGAAAATGGCAGATTGGTTCCCCGAGTTGCCAGAGAATGATTTGACATCTTTAGTTGATCCAAAGAACAGTGAGAATACTAAGAAAGGAACAAAAGTTGCACTCAACGTATTTCGAGAGTGTCTCAAGGAAAGAAAGGTAGACGAAGAGTCGCTCTTGTCATCGACGCGAAGGACAAGTTAGCGAATGCATATGTATTGAAGAGATTTTATACTAAGGCCAGAAAAAAAAAATGGCGAGCTTTACACCAAATTAAAGCTTCACTTGTCGGGATACGCTTTGAAAACTGAAATTCTTCAGCTTTGTTGATGCCTAGTTTTATTGAACGTTTGACTGTAAGTACAATTTGAAGTCTACAAATATAATTATGCTGAGAAGGAAACCAATTATTGATTGGTGCCATTACTCGACTCTGCAAGGCAGCGCACGCTTACGGCTTCTCGGAAACAAAAACAAAAAACAAACTGGGTGATTGAATGATAAAACAATAATTATTGACCTCCGTTATCGCAAAATATCGTGATTTGTCACGATATTTTGCTCAACCTTGTCCAATAATAATTATTGTTAATTATTGCACACCACTACCGATATTGTGAATGCCAACAATAACAACAGAACCCTTTAGCATACTTTTAGTATCTGGTCTCCAACTTTTAATCTACCATCATTTTCTGCTACACTTCCAGGGCTTATGGTCTTGATAAAGATCCCTTGAGCCTGAAAATGACAAAAACCTTAAGAAATGCTACAAGTAAAATTAACAACCATTTGAAGAATTTAAATGTCATTAAAAGCAACATTTTTTTGAAATCATGTAGGCACTAAAAATATGGAGTTGTTAATCAACAGAGATTTTGAATCTGGAGATCGGAAATTACTTTCTTGGCCTTAATTCCCAGCCCCAATAAGCAAACCACTGCAGCCAAAACCCATCAGAAAATGTAAATGTAATTTGTTTATCCACGGAACACCTTAAGGGCGCTCAGGAGCTTGTTCAACATGTGTCTGTGCTTTCTGGCTTGAACTGGAATTTGGCAGTGTTGGTTTTTCTGTAGAGGGGGAAACCCCTCGCGGAGCAAGGAGAGAACCAACGACAAACTCAACCCACATAATTATGATGCCGGGACCAGGAAGCAAACCCGGGCCACATTGGTGGGAGGCGAGTGCTTTCACCACTGTGCCACCCCTGCTCCCCAAAATAACAGAAACTTTTCCACTCAAAAATAGCTGGGGGTTAATGACTGAACAACTATCCACATCATCTCTTATAACAGGGTTAACTAAAGTTGCTGACTACACATGTATAAAGATCCATTCCAGTCTGGATGGGAGAGAGGACGAGACTTTTGGATAAACCATTATAGTCATGCATTATGATTTCAACTAATAAATTAAATAAAGCGTTACATACATTTGAGTAAAATGTTGGTGCAGCGACCAAACTAAAGCCAAATCCACGAGGACCTTTCTCAAGCTTCATGCAAAACTGTTGACCCTGTATGAAGAAGAAATCAGACTTTCAGATGGCAGGACTTCAAAACATATGGGGCTGTCAGGAAGTCTTGTAGCTAGTGGCCATAGTTGCAGATACATGCAGATACATGCATACACACATAATTTACCTCTCCCCTTAGGGGCTTTTCAGGGCCACTCCGCCAGGGAAGCAAAATCAAAGAAACAACAACAACTGTTAAGAATCCCAACTGGCCAGGGGCAAACCAGCCGGCTATTTACAAGTACAGCTGAGAAGTTGAACCAGGGGCTACCAGCATCAAATTTGACAAGTGCTCAGAGTGGGCCTTGAACCCAGGATCTCTTGATCTCAAGGCAAGCGCCTTAACCACTGGGCCACAGTGAACAAAGGGGTTCTAAAAGAATATCTTTTACTATTAACAGTGCAAGTAGCTCGGTGAGATAACAAAGTGCATCGTAATAATTATGTATCCGAAGTTGACCACATTTTGACAACCAAAAGTGTATGGAATCTGTTCACATACAAAATGGCAGAGCCATTGCTCACACGTTTGTGGGGTAGACATGCACCTTCAAGAATAAGTTATTCTGACCTGAGAGTCCTCATCTTCTTCCTCTATTTCTTTTTTAATTTCAATGTCTTGATTGTCTTCTTCATCACTGGTATCTATGTTGTTTGAACCTGGCACATCTACAAACCTTGAAGGGCTCAAAGGTGTAGAATCTGTCTGTTGAGCCATGGCATATTTGGACTCTAAAAGACGTGGACGTCTTTCCACAAGTAATGTGGCAACTGGTCTGGCTGCATCTAGATGCTGACGAGCTGCTACAAAGCCAAGGCCATCAACCTTGATGCCATTAATCTGCAAAGAGTCCAATAAGTCAAACAAAACCCTCCAAAAATTCCAATGATAATTTATTCTTGTTAGTTCAATTATTGAACCAATATGTGCCTTCAGTTGATGAAAGATGTAATGTTCTCATTATGGAACCACTTTTTAACGATCAGAAAAAAAATAAAAGACGACTGTCGAAGTATGAAGAACAATATTAATTTTTCTGTATGTACATTTCACCAAAAAAAGTAGAATATAAAACTTTATGGTAAAAGCTGTTAAAATTATGAGTCTAAACGTTTTCGATCAATTTGATCATCATCACAGTAAAATGATCTGCATACGCTCAGTGTTCTTATAGTTCAGGCAAAGAGCCAGTTATGTGATACCTGTTCCCATGGGGAACAAGGGGAGGTCCAGTGATTGCACTTGTTTGTTTAGTTCTGGACGGAAGCGTGCGATGTAGAACGCTTCTTTTATTCTCCTTTTACCGGTAACAGTGGTAGGCAGTGGTTACCACGTGAACTTGTGTCCTGTCTTGTGTCTTGTCCTGCTTCCTCCACTGGAAGCCTCTGGACATATCCCAGGCACCCAACCTCCATTTAGAGATGCCATTGCTAATTTAAGTTTGAGTGTTGAACTGGCCAGGGTTACAGCCACATTCTCCTGCAAGGTAGTCCACTGCCTAACCAACTGATGAGGATACGGCATGAAATTAATTCAGGGAGCAAATTGAATTCATTTTACTCTTGCACCAAAAAACCACTTGCCTCCAAAATTCTATCTCCTTGCAGAAGATCACCCTGAGTGGCTGCTGGCTCTCCTGGGACTACATCCTCAACATAGATTCTCTGGTCTTCACCCTCTTTGATGAGAAGACCAATTCTGCCTTGAGTTGTTCTGGTAAGATTTAGCACCTCAACAGGCCCAGACTGAGTGGATCCAACAAACTTTGGAAGAAAACAAATTCCACAACCTTGCTTCAGAACTAATTTTACAATCCAATGGTATTTTGATGTTTGCTTAAAACACTTCATTGGGAGGCTTAAGCTAGCCACGTTTTTGTGCCATGGACGGAAACCAGAAGGTGAACATTTCACATGCCAGGACAAAGGTCTCTCTCAGATTTTTTAACTTATCGTCTCTAATAGTGAAAAGATGCTTACCAGTAACCACATACATGTAAACATGGAAGTTAAAAAGGAAACCATTTCACTCCCAGTGGCTGCCCTTGGCTCAAAAACATTACATGTGCTTAAGCTCCTTAACGTCAGTTTAAATGCAAGGAAGATGGCACTCTTCAAACATAATACTCTTTTAACCTACCCCAGTTGGTCTCCTCAGCACCACAAGTTTAACAACTTGCTTTGTGGACCGTAAAACATTCACTGCATCCATGTGTTTCATTGTTGAAATATCCTGATCATCCACCTTCAAAATATTAAAGGAAATGAGAATTAAAAAATAATTTACTCCTTTCAATCCTGAGAGTGGGAATTATACATTGTTCTCTGGGTAATGCCAGACAGTTTTACTCGATATTGGGGGCTGCTTCAGGGATGAATGGGCATTAAGTCCTGAAAATAAAAAAAAATTATATCCAGCCTATAGATGGAATTGGAGTAGCTGAGCTCTTGGTAATAAGACTGAAAGAGGTTGAAAAGGTCAACAAATATCGTGATCTAGCCTTTGAAGGCAAAACCTTCTGGAAGCTGAAAAAGGTTACCATTACACCAATTGTTATAGGAGCATTGGGGACCTATACAGACAGACTGGAAAAATACCTAGAGGATATCCATGTTGGGCTAAGACCCACACAATGCAGAAGACTGTGCTGTTGGGCTCAGCCCGGATCCTGAGACAAGTTTTGGATTGCTGAGGCTGCTTGTTGCAGCCTGCGCCTGCGCCAGAACTTCCAGCATGATATTGCTGTGATTTGAGACACAATAATAATAATAATAATAATAATAATAATAATCATAATAATAATAATAACAATAATAATAATAATACCTTCATTTGAATTTTTTTCCTTTCTAACTAGATATGATAATACAGTTACACATCTAATCATTGTACAAAGGTGTGCCACTGAATCCGGTTTCATTATGTCGTAGATAGAATTTAACTTGTTTCACTTCCAGAAGGCCATGAAACATGGTTTACTTTGAGGTTTGTGAATAATGTGCAAATAAATGGTCGGAGACAACTTAAGTTGAAAAATTGTACAAAACAACTACAAACAAACAAACAAACAAACGATTTGCATTTACTGTTAGTAAAACTAAATGTCCAACAAGACCAAGCGGGGCACAACAGAAAGGTGTGTACAAAAACAATAATTTTAGATGTTTCGATGTTTCCTTACAGCCAGTATTTGATCCCCTGGTTGTAGACGCCCATCTTCCTTAGCAGGTCCACCAACAATATCTCTCACAAAACAACCTCCAACTGTATCTGCTCCACCAGATAAGGTGAAGCCAAGGCCTCCTGAAGCTTTGACCAATTCTATGTGCAGTATCTGCAAAACATCCAAGACTAATTTAGAAAGTGACAGTCTGATCAATATAGTGATCGTCTGGTCATACATAGACAAATTCAAACAAATGATTAAAAAAACTGATGTTTTGGGGTCTTCATGACAAACCCAAACACTATGATTCTTAATTACAGCTTAAATAAAATAGGTTAAAGATTGACTTAATTCCAGTTTCTGAAGCAAGGAATTCCAAAGTGATACAGCTCCATAATAAAACATTCTTTGACCTGTAGCCATTCTACAAAAATGACCCTTATAAACAGTTTCGAAGGGTCACATGCAAGTTACCCCATCCCCCTATCTGTTGTGGACCGAGGGCTGTAAACTCTGCTTTAGCTGGCATTTGCGGTTATCTGTACCAACTTCAGATAAGGGGAAGGATATATAAAGGGGTTACATTAAGGTTTGAAGTAGGAGGGCAAATGGGTTTAACACCTGGGCAAAGTACTAGGGGGGACCCTAGGGGGGTCTGGGGGCATGCTCCCTCACACAATCTTGAAATTCTCAAGTTGCAGAGATGTATTTTCCTACATTCTGAGGCCCAAAGCAATGTTCTTTAGCCGCAGAAAAATCACACTATTTCAAATTGAATTTGAACCCACCTCATCTTGTGGAGTCAGACTTACTGACTCTCCATTTCTCTCCACGTCAGATGAAAGCGCAATCACTTGATCCATATCAGTATCCACTGGTATCTCTTCCACATCACTTTCACTTGAATCTGATGAAGGAGTAGGTGAGACTTCATCCTGTAAAACAGGTATTACAGGCTCAACACTGGCCAAAGATGTTCCCTCGAGGCCAAGTGCATCCTCCTGCTCCTCTGTTGACTCCACAGATGAAAGCTTTTCAATAAGACCCTTTACACTGCCTTCATCATATACAGAAGGATCTGGCATAGTTATATTGATAGACGAAGATCTCCTAGAGTCTTCAACATCACTAGATTCATCTTCAGCCAAAGGAGCTACGGCCAGAGAAAGCATAGCAGGATCTTCGTCTTCTTGACTTGTCTGTTGAAAGGCCTCTTGTCGGCTAAGTTTCGAGATGGTATTAGGAAGAGAATTAGATGCCGCAAGTGGATTATGTCCACTAGTAACCATAATTACTGGTTCTGATAATCTGCTGACAAGGCCAGGGTGACTGGACTGGGATGTGGTAGGGTGTTTCACTGAATCATCAGATAACAAGCTTGACCTCAAACTAACATGCACTTCAACAGGTGCTTCTTTCTGAAGTTTCGGTACCTCATCCCCAAGATCTAACGAGTCTGTTTTAGCAGATGGCAGTTCACTTCCTGATGACTCAAATAACTCTTTCGTGTCTACTTTCAGCTTGCTCTGTATGTCAGCAAGAATATGGGCAGGGTCTATGTCACTGGCATTCGATCCAGATCTTTGCAATAGTGATGACGGAATTGAAGACGGATCTCTTTTGACTAAGAGGTTGACCTCCTGAGGCCCCATACGAATTAGATTTATGGCTCCTTGGTGAGTAACACCTTGCATATCATTTCCATTCACTTGCAAAATTATGTCACCAATCTGAAGTTTGCCACTTGCAGCTGCTGGTTGTCCTGGAAACATCTTCTTGATTCTCAGAAAACCTAAAGGACAACATAGACAGTGTGATGATTACTTACAATAAATTACTAAAAATTATTGCCATTGTTGTTATTGTCATCATCATCATCATCATCATCACTTACAGAGATGTAGTTAAGAGTCATATGTCAACTAATTTACCCAGGAGGAAAACACCATTTCACCAACTGAATTTAACTATGACACAAAACAATTTGGAGTTTTGAATAAAAGTGCAAACACAATGACATGACAATGATTACCGGTATTTATCAATTAAGCAGCATTCAACTTCTGTGAACACAAAAATATTACATACCTCCATGCTCCTCCCCAGCTCCCTTGCCACCAACCAAACTAAGTCCCAGTCCTCCAACCCCTTTCAACAATTCCACCACAAATGGTTTATCAGAGGGGTGGGGTCTTGTCTTCTTTACAGATGACTTAGGAATATTGACTGGAACGGAGCGATCTAAAACCAGCCTCGTCCTTTGAGGTGCCACCTTTATGGTTTCCACTGCTTGCTTGTGTGTGACCCCAATCAAACTAACGCCATTAACAGCAAGGATGCGATCACCAATAGCCACTCCACCATCCAAGTCTGCAGGACCATTTAGTTGGATAGATTTTACATAGATACCACCTAGCTTCACACTTGTGTTTATCCCCCCCTAAAAAGGCAAAAAGTAAGGCAGCATTTGCAGGCTACGCTTTTAACATATGACATCCATACATAATATTATTCTACCCAAGTCTGAGTGACATGCAGTAAGCTGTGGCCAACCTTTTTAAAGTGGCTTAATGTAGGCGAGATTAAAATGGAGACAACCCTAGTCAGCTGTCACCCCTGTTTGACTGACTGTAAGGCCACCCTTGTAGTTTTTTAAGGGAGTTCCTCATGGTGGCAGTTAGTTGCCTCTCCTCCCACCAGTATCAAGTCAGCAAATATTCCATAAATTGATTTAGTGTCATGTGAGCCTGTGGTAAGCATGAAGGGGTAGTTTCTAAAGAAACTGTGGTGCTGCGTCGGTGGGGAAGTAGTATACAAAAATTTGGTTTTATCAACGGAGTTGATAATGTAAATTGGCCACCGTACAGAGATTCTAAAAGCTGACGTTTCGAGCGTTAGCCCTTCGTCAGAGCGAATCGAGGGATTATGGGTTACGTGTAGTTTTTATAGTAGAGTAGGAGCTACGCTATTGGTGGTAACATGGCAACGTGAAAAATAGGAATATATTAGTTAAATGAAAAGCGTTCGTTAATACCGTGAGGATTAAGGGTGCCGATTTGAAAGATGAATTGTTGTTCCAGATTCTTGCGGCTTTCCGTAGTACCTAGATGTAGGGAAAGGCCGCAGATAGCCATGTGTTTTTTGGAGTGGTTAGGCAGATTAAAATGGCGAGCGACTGGCTTAGATGCATCCTTGTCATTCTTCTCAACATCGCGAAGGTGTTCGCGGAATCGGTCACCTAGTCGTCTACCTGTCTCACCAATGTATAATTTATTGCATAACGTACAGGTTATGCAATAAATGACATTTGCGGAGGTACATGTGAAACGATCGGTGATCTTAACAGATCGCTTAGGTCCCGATATCTTGGTAGTGTTAACTAACTAACTGCATCGTGAGCGCGCGCATTTGAAAGTGCCGGGTTGCTCGTTAGTTTTGAGCGCGCTTCTAACTAAAAAGTTGCCTACGTTTTTGTCGCGTTTGAATGAAATAAGTGGAGGTTGCGAAAAGATTCTACCAGTCTCGGGATCATTTTGGAGTAATTTAAAATTACTAAGAATGATGCTTTTGACTGCGTGATTATGAGGATGGAAAGTGAGGGTGAATGGAATTCTGTCATTCTTATCTTTTTGTGACGTTTGTAGTGATGACTGTCGATTAAATTGTTGGGCACGATGATGGCCCGCTTTGACCACAGAGACAGGATAGCCACGTTTCTCGAAGAACTGGCACATCTCCTCTGATTTGCAGGAAAAATCGGAGTCATCACTACATAGACGTCGAAGTCTAAGAAATTGAGAATAAGGAATGGAGTTCTTGACATGTGATGGATGTGACGATGAATACAACAAATAACTGTGTGAATCAGTAGGTTTGTAGTGCACACTAGTACATAGCACCTTGCCTCTAATAGAAACTTTGATATCTAGGAAAGCCAATGGAGTTTCCGAAATTTCCCAGGTATATTTAAGAGCCGGATGAAAAGAGTTGACGGAGGTTATAAATTGATCGAGTTCTTCTCTGCTGGATGAAATAGCGCCGATGCAGTCGTCGATTGGAACAACAATTCATCTTTCAAATCGGCACCCTTAATCCTCACGGTATTAACGAACGCTTTTCATTTAACTAATATATTCCTATTTTTCACGTTGCCATGTTACCACCAATAGCGTAGCTCCTACTCTACTATAAAAACTACACGTAGCCCATAATCCCTCGATTCGCTCTGACGAAGGGCTAACGCTCGAAACGTCAGCTTTTAGAATCTCTGTACGGTGGCCAATTTACATTATCAACTCCGTTGATAAAACCAAATTTTTGTATACTACTTCCCCACCGACGCAGCACCACAGTTTCTTTAGAAACTACCCCTTCATTCATTTGTTATTCAACCGCTGCGACCACTAACCTTGTGTTCTAGTATTTTTTAATCCACAGATTTCTAACAGGAGACCCAAGACTACGATGCCAAGCTTGAAGAAACTCACCAAGGAGCTACGCCAGGAAATCGTAAGTTATCTTTTTCCTTTTCCCACACTTAGCAGTAACTTAGCTTTCCGTTTAGCCACTCTCATTTTCGCCAAAACTAGGTTTTGTAGTCACATCAACTTCATCGGCCGTTGCCTCAATTCTAAAGTCATTCCTAAAGGTTTTCGCTCGAACTTTCATGCGTCTACATTCTCTCACTCAAATCAGTATCTTCACCAAATTCGATGTGCGCAAAATTCTTTTTCACGTAATATTATGAGGATCACAATTAGAGCTATGTGCCAAAAACGAATCGCACTTGACAAACAAATTCTTCATTGCCGCTCCGAACTTTCCAAAATCTGTCCAGCAATTTTAGTACAATCGATTCACGCTAAAATCCGACAACTCAATTCTGGACTGTTTTACCATTTACACCAAACCAAGACCCTAAAACTTCAACAATTAATAGGTCCGCAAATTACCGACGACACTACATTGCATAGCCATAATACCGTAATTACAATTCCAGAAAATCTTCCGCTTACTGACTCAGAGAAATCTGTTCTCAGTAAGGGCCTAAATTTTGTCCCTATTACCAAACGCACCAACGAATTTACTATTAAGCAAGATGTTGAAAAATTCCTTCGCCGCGTTCAATTAAAAGCCTTTTTTCACGACAAAGAGGATGATTCGGACACTTCTAATAAAGATATTTTTGAAACACTTCTAGTTCGCAAATCCAAATGGACTCCCCCAGAGGGACAATTTGCCTCTTTAGATTTTTTCACCAAAAAATGCCGTCACGACATTCACAAACTTAAATTCAATCGCAACACTAAATTTTCCAACCTTTCCTCGGAAGAGTGGGCGGCGCTTAAAAATCTTAGTCAACGCAACGACATAGTTGTCAAATCGGCCGACAAAGGCGGCGCGGTAGTTGTTTGGCGGTCCGACCTTTACCAAAAAGAAGCTTTGCGGCAACTTTCGGATACCTCGTTTTATGCCAAAATCCCTAAAGATCTCACTTCCAAAAATCAAAAACTTGTCAAAGACACCATTCAAAATCTTATAGTTA